>CM033272.1:2822127-3169759 GCA_019343175.1 Oedothorax gibbosus
AAATTAAAACTAAGCATAATTGCATGCAAAAGTATGCCTTGCCGCTTTCTTGGTAGATAATTAATGAATAATCAAAGAATCAAATTGTTTCTACATTTTATGACGTCATTCCAAACTGATTCATGAAAATATTATTTTGCTTCAAATATGTTTAAATAAAGTTTCTCATGCCATTGTTGATTTGGCAACAGTGATTTAAATGACTCAAAATTGAATTTCAATGCTAATTCAATGGGAAATTCGCCGACAGATAGTAGATTTATGTCCGTCCGGACGTACAGACAGACGGACAAAAAGTATGAAATTTTGGGTATCTGAGGTCATAGCTTTCTAACAAAAAAAGAATTTTAAGATCCGATGATTAGAACCGATTTTGGAAGGGGGGTACAGACAGACAGACAAACGGACAGACAGGCGGACAGACAGACGGACAGACATACGAACAGACAGATAGATGGACAGACAGACAGATGGACAGACAGACAGATGGACAGACAGACAGTTGGACATCAACCGCATTTCAATACCTACAGTGATTTAAATGACTCAAAATTGAATTTCAATGCTAATTCAATGGGAAATTCGCCGACAGATAGTAGATTTATGTCCGTCCGGACGTACAGACAGACGGACAAAAAGTATGAAAGTTGGGTATCTGAGGTCATAGCTTTCTAACAAAAAAAGAATTTTTAAGATCCGATGATTAGAACCGATTTTGGAAGGGGGGTACAGACAGACAGACAAACGGACAGACAGGCGGACAGACATACGAACAGACAGACATACGAACAGACAGACAGATGGACAGACAGACAGATGGACATCAACCGCATTTCAATACCTACAGTGATTTAAATGACTCAAAATTGAATTTCAATGCTAATTCAATGGGAAATTCGCCGACAGATAGTAGATTTATGTCCGTCCGGACGTACAGACAGACGGACAAAAAGTATGAAAATTGGGTATCTGAGGTTATAGCTTTCTACAAAAAAAGAATTTTTAAGATCCGATGATTAGAACCGATTTTGGAAGGGGGTACGGACAGACAGACGGACAGACGGACAGACGGACAGACGGACATCGACCGCATGTCAATACCTACTTTTTCATTTTTTTAATTCTTTCGAATTAAAAAAAGAAAAGTAGGCTAAAAATTATATTACTAAAATTTTTTCCATTTTTGTTAATATAAACATTATTAAACACGTTTTTATTAATTGTTAATGATTTTGACTAATTTGAACTGTGATAGGTATTTTGTTTTAATTGAGAAATCCAAAACTATATTCTCTCAGTGTAAGTGAATAGGATTTGAACATAGAATTGTATGTTACACCCATGAAGATTAGTTAGCATAGAGAAAGTATCCATCTCTACTACATAATAGGTATATTACGGTAGCTTTAACATGAGGATTAGTTAGCATAGAGAAAGTATCCATCTCTACTAAACAATAGGTATATTATGGTAGCTTTAACATGAGGATTAGTTAGCATAGAGAAAGTATCTACTACATAATAGGTATATTACGGTAGCTTTAACATGAGGATTAGTTAGCATAGAGAAAGTATCCATCTTTACCACACAATAGGTATATTACGGTAAGTTTAAACATAAATGCACGTTGCAAAGGGAATTGATTAAAACAGCATGATAATGGACGACCGGACAAGCCACGCCTGAGGTGTCGTCACAGCTACGTCAAACGTTGTTTTATATCACACAAACAAACCACCCGCCAGCTAATTCTTCCAGGCTACAACGGTCACGTCTATGGTGATGTCACAACCATATCAAACACTGTCATTATAACCAAACTTCTCCATTCAAATAATCAATTTTAAAGTTATCATTTTTTTAATGTAACATTACCAATGTAACATGAATGCAATATCTGAATGTCCATTCGTTGCAATAAATTCGGGACGGTATCCAGATAAATAAATGAAAGTTTCGTTTACATTTTCGCCACTTATCTCTAATCATGAAAGGTGAAAATTGTTTCATGCCTCATGTAGTAAACCATATAACTAAATACATGGCATGATAGAAATAGTGATTTAAACAAATAATTTTTAAATCGCTATTTCTTTAAAGGCAAAACAAGTGAAACAAGTAGTTTTTAATGGAAACTGCTTATTATTTGCTTTACTCTAAATTACTGAAACATATAAAATTAAATGACTCAGAAGGCAAACAGACAAATTTGAAAACACAATATTCAAGATTATTTAAATCGTTTTCCGAAAGTCAAAATATAAATATAAACAATCGAACAAGCAAATGGAACAAACATGGAACGTTTTGTGGGTTTATACTGCTTTTACATTTTTTTTTTGTAAAATAAATAATAGTTCAACATTAAGTTATTCCCAGTATTATTATTCTAACAAGTTGAAAATATTTGAGCAGTTTTAAAATTGCATTTTTTCCCCAATTATTTATAGAACAGTTTTATGTTTTGTAAAACAATTTGAACAATTAATTTTTTTAGGAAAAATCCGATAAAAGCAAACAAATGTTTAAACAATCAATAAAAACATTGCGATGACAATAACTTTTTAAATTCTTATTTTTTTAATAAATATGTTTTTGAAAGCAAACAAAATAAACTATTTTATAATATGAAAGTTTTTTTTTTAATTCGTTTTATATACGTGGTTTTTAATGAGATTGATTATCAATTTAATGGTATGAGAAATTATTTATTGCAATCATGTTTCTGAATCTTACCGATAATTGGAAGATAAATTCCGACTGAATGTACACTGCTTGCCATGTTATCGTGTCCAATAATTTATAGGTTATAAATTATTTCTCATATGAACAAAAGTAGCAGTCTATTTTTTTTTAAATCCTTTATTCGTACATAAAGATACATTCAAATTGCATTATACTCAATTGTACCTGTTTACAAACAGCGTACTTAAAGCGTTTCCATTGATTATAAGTATAACTGAAGGAGAATGTGCCTAAATATCATAGACCCTAAATGGGACGATTTTGATGCATCCTTTAAGGGGGAATGGGCGCGCTGGACCGGGGGTCTCCAAACTTAAGTGCATCAGTGTTAATCCAATGGCGAAAAAACTATTTTCTCTGCCACATTTCTCCAGCTGTATGGAATATTTTTACAAACTTTTTTTTTTAAATAATAAATGTAGATAACTTACAGGTCTCTATAATCTCACTTTTTGAAATTAATTCGAATATTTTGTGTAAAATTATTTATTAAAAATTATAAAAAATATTCGAACCCATTTCAAAAAGTGGGATTGTCGGGACCTGTAAGTCAGCTACATGCATCATATAAAAAAATCCGCTTGAAAAAATATTCCATACAGCCGGAGAAATGTGTCAGAGAAAATATTTTTTTCGCCATTGGATTAACACTGATGCACTTTGCTTTGGAGACCCCCGCTCCAGCCCGCTCATTCCCCCTTTACTTAGCAACAGCTTTTAAAAATGCGAAAAGATATTTTGATAATTCATTTCCTTTATTTAGCCATAGATAGCAGTACGTTAAGATAATTATATTATATAATTAAATTATATAATATAATTAGGATATAATTAATATATAATATATAATTAAGATATAATAATATATAATATATAATAAGTATATATTGTATTAATATATAATAAGTATATATGTATTAATATATAATATATAATAAGATATAATAATATAATTAAGATATAATTATATAATATAATTAAGATATAATATAAATATGCAGATTTGCCCATGTGTGGGAGTCGTATTTCTAAGTTTAAATTTTAATTGAATTTTGTATAAGCATTTGAATTGGAATAGGCTCTAATTTGTACTGCTTTTCAATTGCATTAACCATACATCAAACTCTCGCATTGCCGACATTACAATAAGCAAGTCGAGTGTAAATTATAATATTGTTTTATTTATACTTCGCAGATAATGGTTTACTGTGTTGTGGATAATTTAAATAACATGTTGGAATACTTTTGTTAAGAAATTAGTGCGATAATGCATCTTTTTACCGATTTGTTCAAATGTTAAATACCGGTTCTGGATATCGAGCCATAAACATCATCTCCTTTGTTAAACACTTCGTATTATAAAATTATGCGTTACAACTGCATTTAATGTTGAACTAGCAATCATCAGGGTAAGATTATACAGGGTAAGGCAAGGTTAGGTTAGTTTTGAATTATCGTCGCACTAGAGCTACACGAGGGCTATTGGCGACGGGCGTCATAATTTAGAACCACACAGGGTGAGGCAAATAAAAATGGCCCCGGTCTAGAGATAGGAATACGTTGAAATGCTTGGCGAGAAAAACTCTTGAAGCCGCCTGAAAGCTTTCAAGTGGAAATAAAAGATTATTCAAGCGTGCAATGGTTTCACTTGACAATCCTGTTTTTGCATTGGTTGGATTGGATTAGCATTACATTAGAGCTACTCATGGACTATTGGCCAGTTCAGATCGTAGTGTGTATTGTGTATATATATATATATATATATATATATATATATATATATATATATATATATATATATATATATATATATATATATATATATATATATATATATATATATATATATATATATATATATATATAATACATACATACATACATACATACATACATACATACATACATACATACATACATACATACATACATACATATATTATATATATATATATATATATATATATATATATATATATATATATATATATATATATATATATAAATATATATATATATATATATATATATATATATATATATATATATATATATATATATATATATATATATATAATATATATATATATATATATATATATATATATATATATATATATATATATATATATATATATATATATATATATATATATATATATATATATATATATATATATATATATTATATATATATATGATATATGATAGGTACAGCTGGGGAAAAAAAAGAGCCACCCTTCGTTTTTCGGCTGCTATTGGTCAAGGAATTTTGTGAACTTCAAAAGTTTTTCAGAAAGCTAATTGCTTTGATTTTTTAAGCAAGTAGAAATTTGTTTGATAAAAGTTTTTAAAAAAAAACTTCTTTAATACATGAATATAATTTTGATTATTTGAAATGGGCACAGTCTTGGGAAGGTACCTTCTTTTTTAAACTCCGCCTCGTCATTGGGTGTACCGTAACAAAACAATCATAATTTTTGATTGGCAGTGAGGTGAATATTAAAAACGTATGGCGAATATTTATAGATATAAATATAATGTTTTCCTTTACAGCTATTTGAAAGTGTTATGTGGAAACTTTCTTAAATTGTTAGCATTAAAATTTCCTGAAAGCGACAGATGGCAGCACAGCAAATTTTTCAATTAGATTAAATGAGAAATTGGAATGAGAACATTTTTCCAGCCAAAACTTAGAATTTTATTTACAGATAAAAAAAATAAACATCAATATTTACATTTATTACACTAAATAATTCAACCAGACACTAATGAAAAAGAATGCTTTTTTCCCTCAATTCCGCTTCCAGCTCTCATTAGAGTATATTTTAAATATATACAATATTTCCTTTGCCTTGATCCAGCTATATGAATTGTCGAACTCCGCATAATCTGAAAAGAAAACGAAGTAAGTAGAGATTAAAACAAAAAATACTATGGTAAATTGATGAAATTGGAAAAATCTATCCCTTAATGATAGTGTACAAAATGCACACGTGCATTTTTAAATGTTAATTAAGTTAGTCATAAATAGGTTCAATAAAAAAAACATATTTATTCAGTAAGATGACGACCACTTACTTTTCATTAATTAAACATCTTCGATTTACTTAAAATGAATCGAAGCGTTCTAAATATTTAATTTTGCATAAAAATATTGAAAAAACGTCAATGCATATATCAGGTTTTCAAACCGTCGTTAATTTCAGAAGAATTGATATTTTCGCATAACTATCACTATGTATGTTTCTGGAGACTAGCAGCTTCTTTTCTAGTTTTTATAGTTAAATTTCTTTTGATTACAATCCCAATTACTCTTATACAAATACAAATACAAAAATTGTCGACCAACAACAGGCCAGAGGCCCAGCAAGGTTGGTCCAAAATAAATCTAATACATTACCAGTTTCCAATGTCCGTCAAGTTTCTTCTTAAAATCTTCTACTCTCTTCGAATGCACAACATAATCTGGTAGAGCATTCCACTAATTGACAACTCTATTGTAAAAAAAAAGTTTTCTTATCTCCCTTCTAAAGCTCGATTTATTCAATTTCTGATCATGACCTCTGGTCCGGCTATTTAAAGTAAAATCTAAGCCCTCCATGTCTCCCTGTTTTATGAACTTGAATAATTGTATTAAATCACCCCTAGCTCTCCTGTTTTCCAGGGAATACATGTTTAAAGATCTTAATCTGTTATCATAATCAATACCAGATAGACCCTTAATCATTTTTGTAGCCCTATGCTGAACTTTTTCAAGCAACTCTATATCTTTTCTGAGGAAGGGAGACCAAAACTGAACAGAATATTCCAGATGTGGCCTTACCTTGTATTACCTTCTTGTAGCTGCCTCAGTAACCCACAGTCTAATAAAAGCTTCCTCAATGAGGAGATGAGTTACTTCGGCTTTTATACTACTGTAAACGTTGTTAAAGATATTACTTGTAAGAAATACAGTGGTAAATCAGCGCCATCTCACGTGGAAAGGTTGCGCGCGTGGTGAACTCCCCTGCTATAGACAACAGGTAAGAAAAAGTTCGCAGGCTGCTTTGCTGTGCGTTGTGCTGCGTTGAATTTAGTTGCATGCGGCGTTGAGTGCATTAGCAGTGAGTGAGCAACTGTCGTTGAGCTCATCGTAGCAGGAGCATATCGTTGTGACAACGAAAACAGTAGTACTATAATAGCCGAAGTAACTCATCTTCACCTTGAGGATTCCTGTGGTAGACAATGGGTTGTCAAGGCAGCTACACTCTTATAGGTCAGCTACATGTTTTTCAATCATTCCTGTAGACAGGTTATCCCAAATAACTTGTTCAGTATCAGTAGTACATGGCTTTTGTTTAGCTCTTATTTTGTTTATTTAGAAAAATTTAAGCAGAAAGCTCATTTTTGAGCGGAAAATTTTCTTACCAATCGCCGTAAATGGGTTAAACGGGAGATAAAAAGGAGCATTTTTTGTTATAGAATATAAATTTTTATAACCGTAACAGTACCAGCGTATGTCGTCCTTCTTGAAAAAAGTCAATAATTAAAAAAAAAAGAGTCAATAAGGACTTAAATGCTCTGAGAAACGAACCAACCTTGCAGGCCTCTTGTTGTTGATCAATTTTTGTATTTGGATATTGGATTGTCATAAACCGTAGGGAACTAGCTAGCTATTTACATTTTTTTAATTACTAAGTTATAAGCCCTGGTTTGTAAGGATTGAAGACGCACTTAAAGGCGCCAGAAAGCGCCCTGCTGCGCGATAGTAGCGTTTATCTTCGGTTGGGTGGTTTTTTTAGAATTCGCGTCTAGCGATGCCTCCTTAAATAGCGTATGCGTAGTGAGCGAAGGCCACTGTTGTCTCTTCCGAATAGGTAAATACATAGTCAATTTCGCTTTAACCAAACCACGACTGATTCCAGTTTTACGAACGACTAGATCGATGTTATTTACGATGTAAGCGGTTTATAAGTGACAACTGGGACCAATAACAAACCGGGCAATTCGCTGGCACTCCATAGTGGCCGATTTCATATTCTTAAGCGCTGGTTAGTTAAGAACTCGAAATCGGCCGCCGAGTTGTGCGTCCGAATTTCTCGCTTATTTATTAGCGCTAGTTGTCACGTGACCGCAGCGTCAAAGTTAACGTTGATCTCAGCGTTCGTAAACCTCGTGGTTTGATTAGAGGGTCCAAAACGTGCGAAATGGCGGATGTATGTACCTATTCGGAAGAGATAACAGTGGCCTCCGCTCACCTCCGCATCGCCAGATGCGAATTCTAACTAACAACTGCAATCGCAGAAAAGAAGCTAATATCGCGGAGCAGGGCAATTTTAGCGTCTTGACGTGCGTCTTCAGTCTTTACAAACCAGGTCTTCTGGGTGATAAACTTTATACTTACAGTTCCCACGCTTTTCACAGTTATACACCCCAGTTACGACGCAGTCCTTGGCGTCCACTCTGTCCAGAACGACCACCGGCGTCCTTTCGTCTGGCGTCTTTTCGAGGAAAAGACCGAACCCGATGTCGCCGGCCTTCACCTCGAATTCCCACTCGATCACGCAGCCCACGTTCTCCGCGCGCAGAAGTATTCTCTTGGTGGAAGACCGAGGCACCAGCAGGGTGTTCACTCCTGGAACGTGGGCCAGGGAGTTATCACCGTTTTGAGCGAGGTAGTAATTCCGTCGATTATTCCCATTTGCATCACCTGGTAGAAGAAGAAAATGGAATAATTAAGATAATGTACAGTTGTTGTTGTTGTTATCGTGTCTATGTCTTAACCTGTCCATGTCCAAAGCTATTACTAAATAGAGCCAAAAGCGTTGATGATGAGAGTCGCCAGGTCACGGGCCTGGAGACTATACAGTACAGCTTGTGGTGGTGCACCAAGCCCAAAAAGAGAGGCAGCAATGGGGAACTTGCATGTATTTTTTTTATTCTTTTAAAATAATCTCCGTGCGATTCTAAGAACATCGACATAAATTTTACCTCAATCCGACCATTAGTTTATTTTTAATTAATTTTCAAAGTTTGCGATTTGCCCCGCCCCTTGAAAACGCTGCCTCCGGCCTTCCCTCCCCGCGTGACGTCAGTAGACCCAACTGGGAAAGCCAGAGATAGGCGGCCGCTATGTTTTGCGAATGTCACTCTTCCTGATGCTTTTCTTATCGCGACGAATCCATTAAAGTTATGTAAATTCTGGAAAATATTAGTGCATACGAATGTTGCAAAGTACCTTGTTGTATTAGTACCACGAAAAACCCTTTAGAAAAGCAGTTTTTTAATGTTCCTTGAGTTGTAAAAGAAATGCTATTTTTATTCTTAATGGTAACAGACTTATGTTATAAAATAAATTTCTATGAAATTATATTATGTCATTGTATGTATTTGTACTTACAATTTAACTATATAATATAAATGTAGATTAAAATTAAATTTAATTGATTGAAATACCTGTATTTAAGATTGGGAAATATTTCTCATTATTACAGGGATTCGACATAATAATGTACACACATTGCAATTTTTAAATTAAATCACATATTTTATAAGCTACTTAGATATAAGTAAAATGCTTTTTTAACGACTTGTAACGCGTGTTACGACAAACATGTTCGAGCAGATATATTGTCTCTTATGTAATTATGTGGAACGCAGAATTCAAGTTTTGTACATTATTCTCGTAACAAGTTCATCCAATCCCTGTAATGATGAAAAATATTTCTCATTCTTAATGCAGTTATTTCCATAATTTAAATTTAGTTTTAATTTGTATTTGAATTCAAAGAAGCAATTTAGTTTATAAACATGAGTATGTTATATGGTACAATTAAAAATAAAAATACCTGCTTCCTTTTTGAACATTGTTGAACCTAACTGTCAACACGTATTTTTTTACATCTTTAGGAAAACTACAACACGTAGGTGTGTAACAGTAACTATCACCTAGAACCTCTGTCGCACACGCGCGAGTTATAAAACTTGGAAACAAATTCGTAAAACACAGCATTTACTTCTAGTTTATACTTTAGTTTCCAAAATTGCCGATCTTCATTAACCTTCTTTTGTAAATTTAATCAAATTAAAAATGGCCAGATAATTTATCCAACTCCCACTCTCTCTAAAACTTTTTTTTTTAATACAGTATATGTACATAATCATTTCTAGCCTCCGTGGACCTTCAACAGTGCCAGTTACACCTGGAATTATCTCTATTTTCTTTTTAAATGTCCATTAATTTTTTGGTTTTTCAAATTTAAAATATAATTTTAAATGGAATTTTTGTGATGAAATTTTGTTTAATTTCATTATTGATTTAATTCGTTTAGTTTCTGCACTACAAATTAAGTAATTTAAATTATCTAATAAGTTAAATGCTCAATAAAAACATTCTATAATTAATTGATTTTTTCCCTATTTATCGCACTTAATTTTTATTTTAAAAATAAAACATTAATTGTTTATTAAATGATACAAACATTAGTTATGTAAAACAAAAACTAATTAATGTCCATAATTAGTAATAATAAATTAGCAAAAAAAAAACTATTAACATTGGAATAACTCTATTTCATTGAAAAATACTTTTTTCAATTAAAAACAGTTTTAATTAAAAATAATTTAAATTAAAGTAATATTAATTAAAATATATAAATAAAATTTACGACAACTGCCCCAACCCCAAAATTTCTTTTCTAGTCGCGCCCTAGGTGACGAAAGGACATATAGCATTTTTAAAAGCTTCCACTTTTAACTTTATAAACATTCTGTGGGAGCTGAAATATATTTTCTGGTGTAATTTTTTCGTGGTACTATTACAACAAGTTACTTTGCAACATTCATATGCACTAATATTTTCCAGAATTTACATAACTTTAATGGATTCGACGCGATAAGAAAAGCATTAGGAAGAGTGACATTCGCAAAACACAGCGGCCGCCGATCTCTGGCTTTCCCAGTTGGGTCTACTGACGTCACGCGGGGAGGGGAGGCCAGAGGCAGCGTTTTCAAGGGGCGGGGCTAAGCGCAAACTTTGAAAATTAATTAAAAATAAACTAATGGTCGGATTTAGGTAAAATTTATGTCGATGTTCTTAGAATCGCATGAAGTTTCATTTACAAATGGTATTTCGCTATTTCCCGACACATGCAAGTTCCCCATTGCTTTGCAGTCAAACAAATGGTCTGTCGTTAGTTGGGTTTCTGGACAATTTCTGCAGAATGGGTAGGATCTTGAGGTGTTATCGTATTGTAGACGTCTGTAAAAGTTTTGTGTAATGTAACTCCATAAAACTAGTGGCCGCCTATCTGCCACTAGCTTTATGGAGTAACGTTAAGTTACACCACAAAACAGAAGTGCGCTTCCAGCTTAATCCCTTTCGCTGTAAGCTTATTCCAATTATATGGTTATAAAGTTACTCGGTAATCCTGGAGGCAGCTCATTTTTATCTGGTAACGTTTCATTGAATGTTTACGGTATAGCCGCTAAAATACAGAATTCACCATAGATATCGTAGTTAAAGTATTAGATTGGCAGATCACGTGACCTCCAATGCTAACGACGGGACGCGCATAGAGACCAGAATTTGAGGGCAATGGGGCCAGTGTTGCCAATAGTTTCTGGAGAAAAACACTACGAAAAAATATCATTTAATTCTGAAATTACAAAAACATACCATAAAAATACTAGCAAAGCGTTTCACGTTTTTTTTTTAAAGTCACTAAAAAGATTCCAAAATGCAGCTAAAATTTTTATGATATAGTTTTGTAATTTTAGAAATAAATGGTATTTTTTCGTAATGTTTTTCCTCCTTAAACTGGTGGCAACACTGGCCCTATTGCCCTCAAATTCTGGTCTAGCATTGGAGGTCACGTGATCTGCCAATCTAATACTTTAACTATGATATCTATGTAATTCACTCACTAGAGTTTTACAGTAAGGATTTCCATCAGGATCTGTCCTTGTTCCCCCCATGAAAGCGGGCAGCACATCGGTATCAATTAGTTCCAACAATTTTTCTTGCCACCCTTCTATAAAAAATACATGAATTTTAAACGTTATATAATAAGTACCATTCAAGAAAAAGTCTGTCTAAACTACCACAAGGTAAGCTTACGTATTTGATTAACTTCTTAAAAATTTTATTTTTAACTAGTAAAAACTAAAATTGCGTACATGTTAAAGTTTTAACAACGTTTATATAAGGCTAATTCCATGTAACTGTATTTGGCTGTGTTAAAGCTCCTATAGGAGGCTAGAAATAGGCCCAGCCGGAAACGATTACATTACATCATTACATCCATCTCTGCCACCTAATCGCAAGAAGGTGTTCAGGATTGTTATTAGAGGGTGTTACTTTATCTATTTGAAATTGACTTTTAAGAAAATGTACGATCTTAAATTATAGATGCCAAAGTATTTATTTTTGAGAATATATTTTTCACATTTAGATGAGAACATTCTAGTGCTGAGTTTTGAGAGTTTCATTCTAACTGCAGTGCATAAACAAGAAAAACCTAACAGTTTAATATTTATAGATTTACTTTCTTTAAGGTTGAAAAACTATGATAAGAGTATTTGTGCATATTAACTTAGTAAAACTAGCTTATTCCTTATGTGTAAATAACAATTATGCAGAATTAGTATAAATGTAGAAAGTTGAATTGTGAATGTTGCCTGTGTGAATTGTGAATGTATTGGATCGGAATTCAACTACAGTAATAATTAAAACAAATAAGTTCAAAATCCAAGTACAAGGTACTTTATGCTATCGAAAAAAAAACAAATAGTTATCACGTGCCAAGCACAAAAACTTAACCAACAATGAACTTACCCGTTGAGAAAAACTGAATTTTTTCTTGTGTTTCGGGTGCTAAAAAGTTTTTAACAATTCTATATGGAATGCTAAAAAGTGATGGAGCTATAGTAGAAATAAATAAATATAGTACTATACACATAAAATCCCCATACTGTTGAAAATATATAAGTGAACAGCATTAATAAATGATGAAGACACTTGGTACTCCACTTACCTTTTATCAAAAATACAGCTTTTAAGCGTTCAGGGAACATGTCTTGACCGAATCTGATAATTCGCACCATAAGTTCTATTCCTGTTAAAAATTCAACGTAAGAATGAAATATTATGTAAGGTCACTAAGCTAGCAAACGGTAGCTATAGTTCCCCCTTATTTGTTACACTTTAGGGATGGAAAATCCAAACCGGTTTTTTGCCCTCGGTTTTGACTGAAAAACCGTTTTTTTTCATGAGGCCGGTCTAAACCGGAAACCGGTTATCTGCGGGGAAAACCGTCTAAAAACCGGAAATTGTTTTTTCTCAGAAACCGCCAGCGTTTTTTTTTTTTTCAAATTATATATGTTTTTTTTTTTAATGTTGGTTTTGCACTATGTTAACGGCACAGATAGCAAATGGGAGGAATTAAATTTAAAAAAAAGGAAAAGGAAATAATGATGGAATAATGCAAAGCTTAATAAAAATACTTAAAACGATTACAAAAAACTGGAATAAAAAAAAGGAACATTTTAATTTTAAATAATAAGAAAGTAAGAATTGGGAAGAAAACCTAGAACTTAGTTTTCAACAAAACACTAATTAATAAGAAACTGAAAAAACTTTTTTAAAAAATGGAAAACCGTTTTTTTTTTTGCCATTGTAAAACCTGTAAAACCGTATTTTAAGGTTCGGTAAAACCGGGTCGGTTTTATCGGCGTTGTAAAAAACCGGTTTTTGAAAAACCGTCTTTTCTGAAAAACCGCCATCCCTAACGTGTTCTAATTTGGTTGGCGGCGAGTATAAGCTCCGCTGCACTCTAGGATTGAACGCACCTTTTCTGTTAGTGGCAGTTGCGAAGTCTAAGCCTTCAAAATCAAATATAAGTAGTCCACCACTTAACCAGCGCTTTATCTAAAAAAAAATATTAATGTATATATTTAAAAGTAAATTGGGAAAAATAAACTTGTTTTCAAACTTACAGTAACTGGACAAATTATTACACGCACTGTATTTTTTTTTTCGTAATTTTATGTTTCTTAAGAGTTTTTATGCAATAGTTGTTATATTTAAACTACAATATTATTGATTTTTATTTAAAAGAATTGTTTGTTGTCTACATATTCGTATTTATTTTAAGATAATTATGATTAATTATAATTAAGATTAATTTATATTAATTATTTATTATAAGATTATTTATGTGTGGAATCATCATCCTCAAATGCAGGAGACACTACAGTCTTGCATTGATAGCATGCCGCGCAGAATTAAAGCTTTGATAGTGGCTAAAGGTGGCTCAACTAAATATTGACTTTTACTAACATTAATTTCACTTTTCTTTAAAACTTAATAAACTTATGCTTTTCTAAATTAATGCTGTTTTATTTATGTCAAATAAATCGGTAATTGATTGGATAATATAAAAATAAAAAACAAATCAATTTAAAATAATAAAACGGTACAATATCACCCGGTAATTAATATTTTACATGAAATCTTGCAGTGCATCTAATAATTTGTCTAGGGACTGTAATAAAATTTGAAACTGTCTAACTCAGCGGTTCCCAACCTGGGGGCGATCGCCCCCAAGTGGGCGATTTGTGTTATCAAGGGGGCAAAAAATACTTGAGGGGCGATGAGTATTCAAAGGGGGGAAATTAAAATAATGTTGTACCTTTGTACAGTAAAACGATTCTCCAACCATCACCAAACCAGCCAATTTTTACATTCAACTCTCTTAAATTTTCTAGAAACCAGTAAACATATCTTCGTTAATTATTTCACTTTTGTTCTTTAAAAATATGTGTTTTGTGTTTTTCTATTTTATTTAAAAGTGGCCGGAAAAAGCTTCTTTGGTTGCTGTTATAAACGGTTAGTAAGTGTTATAAAACTGTTTTATAGTTACACTTTTAATCAAATTATGATTAGGCATAACAGGAAAATTAAAAGGGGGCGATGGATGTTAATCAACCTATAATACGAGGCGATGGTCCAGAAAAGGTTGGGAACCACTGGTCTAACTAAATGGAAGAAAAAACTCATTTTAAAAAATCAAAATGGTGTCCTTCAGGTTTGGATTCATTTCATTTCTGTAAACATACCTCAAAACATTTTTCCTCCAAAATAAGTTCATGCTTTATGATGAATTGTGCTAATGTTTTAATAACATCTGAAGTCTTTGTTGAATTGATAAAACCTAAATGTAAATAAAAAAAATATTTGAAAAAGTCTCATTATAACTGTCAGCAACTTTAAGAGTATAGAATTTATTTACTGTAATAACTCTGGCTAAAAAGTTTTGAGGGAAAAAAACATTATTAAGTTATTTTTTTTTTAAAATATAATTTTTTTCTTTTACAAGATTTTTGCTTTTCCAAGAAAATTCTTACAACTGAAAAACGTAAAGGAATTTTTTAGGATTATTATTTAGTGTTGTTAAAGTTTGTAGCAATTAAATTAAAGAAAATAGTTAACATAAAAAAAGAAATGAAAAATAATCATACTATTTTAGAGAAAAATAGTTATAAATACGGCAGCTTTGGTACTCGCATACCATTTTTAGATAAATAGCATTGTTGTTTACCGCATATGGCTATCTCATAGTTTCCTTGCAATGAAGCCATATGACCATGGGCTATAAAACGCGCGGAGAAATCGGACGAAGAGGAAATTTCAGCCGTTTTATTGTGTTTTCATCTGATTGCTCCGCGCGCTTTATAGCTCTGCCCGTGGTCGTGGCTTCTGTGAAAGGAAACTATGGGTTTAACTATATAAATTTTTTATTCAGCAGTAGCAGTGAAAGAATGCAGGATCAGAAAAGCTTTGGAAAAAATTCTATCAATCAATATGATTATGTAAAAATATTGTGGTAAATTAAAAGGAAAATCTTTTTAGTATATCTGCAATTATATCTCCAATTACCATTTGCGTCAACTTTTCCGAGAGGTATATAAATGATTGGACACCCCTCTTTGTCATTGCCTATGCACATGTTGTGGAAGTACTTCTGCAGAATCTGAAACGGACAAATAATCTATTGATTACTACAATATAAAAAAAATCCAGGAAGATTATTAAAAAAACAAACTGGTTTTCTGATTAGTCCCGTAAGGTAAAGAAAATAGGCTTAGGTTTGTAAAGTCCCTGGCATTTTCAAGGAACCATACAAAGCTAATAAGAAATAGAAAGTTGTCATTGCAATGCGAGTAAGTTTCTTGTGAAGTGTCTCTTAGGAAAATTTGGTATAGCTTTATTAACAAGAAGTTCATAAAGAACTAAAATAGCCTACTTTCCTGTTACTTAAATACTTACTGAAGTTCTAATCGGGAAAAAAACTAGGTTCCTAAAGTAAATATCATCAACAGCCGTTTCTACACTAGATTTATACACATTAGAAAAAAAAATCGAAACACAGCACCCAGCTATAATTTAAACTTCTAAAAGCCAAAATCAACTATTTTCCTTAATATTCGTTCGCAAATTAATTAAATATTATTTATCATCTGCTCGTGATTTATTTGTAGTTCGAAGAATAAATATTTATTAATAACAAAAGTAATAAAACTACTCCGAACTGCATTAAAAAACAAGAAATGTAAATTAAAACTAAGCATAATTGCATGCAAAAGTATGCCTTGCCGCTTTCTTGGTAGATAATTAATAAATAATCAAAGAATCAAATTGTGCTACATTTTATGACGTCATTCCAAACTGATTCCTGAAAATATTATTTTGCTTCAAATATGTTTAAATAAAGTTTCTCATGCCATTGTTGATTTGGCAACAGTGATTTAAATGACTCAAAATTGAATTTCAATGCTAATTCAATGGGAAATTCGCCGACAGATAGTAGATTTATGTCCGTCCGGACGTACAGACAGACGGACAAAAAGTATGAAAGTTGGGTGTCTGAGGTCATAGCTTTCTAACAAAAAAAGAATTTTTAAGATCCGATGATTAGAACCGATTTTGGAAGGGGGTACAGACAGACAGACAAACGGACAGACAGGCGGACAGACAGACGGACAGACATACGAACAGACAGACATACGAACAGACAGACAGATGGACATCAACCGCATTTCAATACCTACAGTGATTTAAATGACTCAAAATTGAATTTCAATGCTAATTCAATGGGAAATTCGCCGACAGATAGTAGATTTATGTCCGTCCGGACGTACAGACAGACGGACAAAAAGTATGAAAGTTGGGTGTCTGAGGTCATAGCTTTCTAACAAAAAAAGAATTTTTAAGATCCGATGATTAGAACCGATTTTGGAAGGGGGGTACAGACAGACAGACAAACGGACAGACAGGCGGACAGACAGACGGACAGACATACGAACAGACAGACATACGAACAGACAGACATACGAACAGACAGACATACGAACAGACAGACATACGAACAGACAGACAGATGGACATCAACCGCATTTCAATACCTACAGTGATTTAAATGACCCAAAATTGAATTTCAATGCTAATTCAATGGGAAATTCGCCGACAGATAGTAGATTTATGTCCGTCCGGACGTACAGACAGACGGACAAAAAGTATGAAAGTTGGGTATCTGAGGTCATAGCTTTCTAACAAAAAAAGAATTTTTAAGATCCGATGATTAGAACCGATTTTGAAAGGGGGGTACAGACAGACAGACAAACGGACAGACAGGCGGACAGACAGACGGACAGACATACGAACAGACAGACATACGAACAGACAGACAGATGGACAGACAGACAGATGGACATCAACCGCATTTCAATACCTACAGTGATTTAAATGACTCAAAATTGAATCTTAATGCTAATTCAATGGGAAAGTCGCCGACAGATAGTAGATTTATGTCCGTCCGGACGTACAGACAGACGGACAAAAAGTATGAAAGTTGGGTATCTGAGGTCATAGCTTTCTAACAAAAAAAGAATTTTTAAGATCCGATGATTAGAACCGATTTTGGAAGGGGGGTACAGACAGACAGACAAACGGACAGACAGGCGGACAGACAGACGGACAGACATACGAACAGACAGACATACGAACAGACAGACAGATGGACAGACAGACAGTTGGACATCAACCGCATTTCAATACCTACAGTGATTTAAATGACTCAAAATGGAATTTCAATGCTAATTCAATGGGAAATTCGCCGACAGATAGTAGATTTATGTCCGTCCGGACGTACAGACAGACGGACAAAAAGTATGAAAGTTGGGTATCTGAGGTCATAGCTTTCTAACAAAAAAAGAATTTTTAAGATCCGATGGATAGAACTGATTTTGGAAGGGGGGTACGGACAGACGGACAGACGGACAGACGGACATCGACCGCATGTCAATACCTACTTTTTCATTTTTTTAATTCTTTCGAATTAAAAAAAGAAAAGTAGGCTAAAAATTATCATAAAACATTACTATAGGGTTCTGCTATTTCTGGCAAAAATTTTCATGTAGTAGTATGCTTTACTTTACAGCGAATGGTGTGGTATTTTACATGAATAAGTTTGTTTTACTTATTTGCTTACTGCAAACAAACCTGTAAAATTTACGGATTTAAACGAGCAAAAATATCCACTTTAAAAAATAAATTAATTAACACCTAGTTGGTTTTAGTTGAAATTATTTTGCACTACAGCAACAAGAGGGCTATTGGCGACAAGCCTCGTTTAGTTAAGTTTAGTTTAGTTTGAATTATCGCCGCACTAGAGCTACACGAGGGCTATTGGCGACGGGCGTCGTATTTTTGAACCACAGTCAGACAAGCCTCGTGATATAATCTGAACCGTGATTGAACACCTGAACAGGCAACTAACGCTGTCCTATAGCTTCAAGACTTTGAACCACAACAGATTTAACGTGTACCAGTGCCAAATGCACGGTGATACTTATTGACCGGATTTTTTTTGTTGCTTTTAGTGGTATCGCTCGAGTCTGAGTTTCCTTCCTGCACAAGGCCGCTTTATATTACAATATCACAACACAATCCTCATATTTTTGAATGAGCTTAGTTGAAGAGTACAGGGGAAGAACCCCCTAATCGCCTGGGAATCTGTGTGCAGCAGGTCTGCTTGGCAAAGATAGTTAGTGATCTCCTAAACTGGTGTGAATAAACCAGTTTAGCCTTGGTTCTTATCACGCGGCGCACGGGTTTACTATCTCTATGATAGAGATTCACGCCAGGCAATAGTCTGACGCATGAACCACGGAAGAAGAACCAAGAGAGAAACCGGTTTCCGATCGCCACTTCTCGTCAAGCAGACCTTCAATGCTGACAGATTCCCTGTCGATGAAGGGATTTTTTCCCTGTACTCTTCAGTTGTCATAACCAACCGGCAAAATGCCCAAATTGCCCATCACGATTTTGTCTTAGGCTAGATAACTCAAGAACCGAACCCTAGAAGGTATCCATAGTAGCATGCTTAGGTATCCTTAGTAGTCGCTTCGATCGCGAATAACCAGCACATTCTTTATTATCATCTTGAGAATACTTTAGCGAAGTTTTGCGATACTTTAGGGATGCAGGCGTACTTTTAAATCAAAATATTTTATTGGTATGGAGGGGTTGAATTGCAAGAAAAAGTTTTGTAACAGGCAAAAGATAGATTTCTGTTCGCATTATAAGAACTTTAGTTTTGCAATTCTTGGTATTTCTATAGTTAAACTCATAGTTTCCTTGCACAAAAGCCACGACCACGGGCGGAGCAATAAAACGCGCGGAGCAATCAGATGAAGAGAAAATTTCATCCGTTTTATTTTGTCTTTAACTGATTGCTCCGAGCGTTTTATAGCTCCGCCCATGGTCGTGGCTACTGTGCAAGGAAACTATGAGTTTAACTATATAACATTACATTTTTTGAGGTTGTTTACAGTATGTTTTCACTGTTTATCCAATATTTTAATTAATTTCATTGACGTGTCAAAAGGGTTAGTTTTTTTAATGATCCTAAAAACTAAGACTTTTATTTCTGAGGGTATATATACTACAATCAGCATAATTCCTATATATATTAATTAGCGACATAAATAATAGCGACATAATCGAAAAATATTTAAACCCGTCACATTACTTGGTACACGTTCACTTGTTCAGCGACCCTCTTAAATTTGCACACAAATATCCACTAGTATGTATAAGCCGAGAGCCCAGGGCCCCCAGACCTAAGTCATTTTCTAAAGGATGATATGTATCGGATTAGGTTCGGTTTTCATTTACTTTTAGTAAATGCATATCCGCTAGAGTGAACCGACGGCCAATTTACAGGTATCGGGTGCAAAAAATAGGTAAACTATAAGTTAACATAAGTCATTTTCTAAAGGCTGATTTTTACGTATGTTTTAGAAAATAATGTTAACAGTTAATAATAAATTTCCCAGACACTTTCCGTCGGCCGAAACTTTTCCCAGACGCTTTAAACGCCTTTATCAAGTTCAGACTTTGTCCCACGCATCTGACGGAGTGAGATGGCGCTACAATCGTCCTCGGACGACAAGAAGGGGAAGTTAAGCAAAAAAACTATGTGTGTATTGGATATGTGGTTTGTTAGTCGATTGACATATATATTCCGGTTTGTGTGCTTGATCATTGGAGATGTGAAAATGTTGTAAGCTAAAGACAGCTATAGTTACTTGTTTTTATGGTGACAGAAATAAAACTGAGTCGATAAGCAATAAAAACGAAGAAAGAATATTGTTTCGATTTAATTAATTTTTTTTTTATATAGAAAATAAATTCGTAAACAAGCAACCATAGCTGTCTTTAGCTTACAACATTTTCACATCTCCAATGATCAAGCACACAAACCGGAATATATATGTCAATCGACCAACCAACCACATCTCCAATACACACATAGTTCTTTTTTGCTTAACTTCCCCTTCTTGTCGTCTGAGGACGATTGTAGCGCCATCTCACGCCGCCAGATGCGTGGGACAAAGTCTGAACTTGATAAAGACGTTTAAAGCGTCTGGGAAAAGTTTCGACCGACGGAAAGTGTCTGAGAAATTTATTATTAACTTTTAACATTACTTTCTAAAATATACGTAAAAATCAGCCTTTAGAAAAAGACTTAAGTTAACTTATAATTTACCTACTTTTTGCACCCGATACCTGTAAATAGGGTACTTGACTAAATTTTTTTTATTGGCTTAAAATATTCTTATGCCAAAAATATTAGACCCGTATTTTTTTCTTTTTTTCAAATACCCTATAAAAAGGCAGAAAAATAAATTTTAAAATTAGGACGAAAAATCACTCCCGAAAACGCTTCCTGGCTGTCACGTGGTATCTGTGATGTCACTAGTGACTATAAACAAACTTTGAAACACCACATTGGAATCGATTTTAGGCAAATTTGAAATATCCGCTTCTGTAAAAAGCCTTACATTATCTCAATATTTATTATTTCAAGAGTAAATTAGATTAAATCAAGTTTAATCAGAAAACAAAAAACATCACGCCGGTTTGTTTATAGTTACAAGTGACGTCAGCCAAACCGTTGTGTTTGTGAACACGTGATGATCACGTGAAAAAAATGCCTTTTTAAAATGATTTTTTTAATAATTTAAAGATTTATTTCGCAAAAAAATTATATGCATTTGTTATTTTTGACTTTCAACTATAATTTAAATAATATTGGAAGGTATTTTGGCGATGCAGTCAAGTACCCTATTGGCCGTCGGTTTACTCTAGCGGATATGCATTTACTAAAAGTAAATGAAATCCGAACCTAATCCGATACATTTCATCCTTTAGAAAATGACTTAGGTCTGGGGGCCCTGGGCTCTCGCTCTAGTATAATGTAGGGGTTCTTCAGATGTTTTGACTTCTGAACATCACTTATGACTTTCTTGGTGGGGGGCAAGTTTGCCGAGCACTGCGACCTCAGGTCTATTGTACTCAACCCCAGAAATTACACAGGCACAACAGAGACACACAAAGAAAGATACGACACAAACACATAGACAAATAACAACATTTATTGACAAACACAAACACCCATGCCTTACCGGGATTCGAACCCGAACCCAGAAGCTCCCTAACCGTTGCGCCGCCGGGTCGGCGACTTCTGAACATAGACAGAGTTCTTCATATGTTTTTAAAAACCATCACTCAAATAGAAGGTATTTTAAATTCTGGACCTCTTGTATACATCTCTTAATCCATTATAATGTAAGGGTTCTCTAAACGTTTTGACGCAAATAGCAGTTCGTAACTGTCATCAAGACTGACTTTTTAGTGCTTCACTTGTTTTACACATTAATTATTGTTATAATTTTGTCAATTTATAGTGCTTTGATATATTTTACAGTTATAATTTTTATAATTAGAATTTACCCTTATAGTTTCCGATTACATGGTAAATTGATTTGGCAAGTTCAGATGAACGAAACTGCATTTGTTTCAGCAATTCACCAGATGTTTAGTTCAAACGTTATTTTTTAGAAACAAGTATCACTAGTAAAGTGTTTCCAATTATAATTGGAAAAACTAAAAATAAAATTTTTTTGTAAGTTCGTTAAGCACATACTTCGGGTTGCTGGTATTCCTTTAGGTTGTTCTGTCTCCTCCATTGAATGCACTGTAAGTAATTAAACATGTATTTAAAATATCATAACTTCCATACACTGTAAATATTAGTAGAACGTAACCTCATTTGGCCAGCTTCCTCCGTGTTGTCGGAATAACGCTCCCTCAATTTTTTACAGTTTAATACCACAAAGCAATTGAAGAGCTTAGTGGAAGAACGTGCTAAGTGACAAAAAGGTGAAAACGAGAAAATTAACTTTAAAGATTTTAGTTTGCACTCGGATCTGTTGAAAGCGGAATTTGAAAACCTTAAAAAATATACTAAATTTAAAGCTTATGAAAAAGTGGATACTTATTATCTTTAAAGAAGTTAGTAATATGTTCAATGACACAAAAATCACAATTTTTTCAAAAATGTCACTTAGCACGTTCTTCCACTAAGCTCTTCAATTATCTTTTACATATAAAACAAAGTTTTTTTTAATGAATATACCTACATAAACTACATGACCGAATTAAAATATCGAATAAATTATCGAACAGAGTTGAAAACTTCTGTAATCTATATATTTTTTTTAAAAATTAAAACATCGGGGTTCAAAGTTTTCAACTCTAAAAACACTCTTTGGCATCAACCACTTAAATTTTGTTCAAGCTTTTTATCGGTTGACAAATGCTTACTGGTTTATAATTATTATGAATAAATGAAATGATCTTTTAAATTCTTTCTTCTTTATTTCTTTATTTTGTTTGCTTTAAAAGTAACACATGCACAATGATTATAGATATGCTTACTGGTTTGTCATAAAAGTTTAAAAATGTACGTGCATTTACTAGGTTTTATGACATTTACAAAAATAATAAATGCATAGAACATCCATATGTGTGTTTATCAAATTTAAAATTGAGAAGTAGAAAAACATTAAGTTTTTGGCATTTCTTTGTTTCAATAATTGGTTTCATTTAATTCTTTTCAATTTACAAATAATTCTAAATAGAAAAACGCGTTTAAACGCTTCAACTTTCTGAGGATTTATTTAATCGAATTGCGAGAAAATTTTACCCAAATCAAAAACTTCATACTCCTAAGATTTAAGCGATAATAAGTTACTAAATTTGAAAATTAGTTTTGTAGTGTAGAATTTATAGGTTTTGGTTTAAGTACATAACTAAAAACGGGTCCGATGTAAAAAAAAATTTAATCAGAGTAAAATAGACAAAACCGATATTTAACACTGCCCACTTTATGTAATTACATTTTACATATTTGTGCAAATGTAATACAACAGTTAAAGTATTAGATTGGCAGATCACGTGACCCCCAATGCTAACGACGGGACGCGCATGGAGGACAAAATAAGAGGGCAAAATGGCGCCAGTGTTACTGCCACTTTAAGGAGAAAAATACTACGAAAAAATACCATTTAATTCTAAAATTACAAAAAAAAATATCGTAAAAATACTAGCTGCATTTTGGAATCTTTTTAGTGACTTTAAATCCTTTTCTAGTATTTTTTTTGTAATTTTAGAGTTAAATGGTATTTTTTCGTAGTATTTTTCTCCTTAAAGTGGCAGCAACACTGGCCATTTTGCCCTCTTAAAAGGCCTCCATGCGCGTCCCGTCGTTAGCATTGGAGGTCCCGTGATATGCCAATCTAATACTTTAACTATGATATCTATGAATACAACAAATATACACGTATAAAGCCTAATTTTTAATTTACCTTTTTGAACATAATTTCAGCTTTGTTTGCATCCCACTGTCTGGCTAAAAAGAAAATAAATATTACAAATGACAATCGACAAAGAATTACAAAAAATAACAACTGGAGAGCGAAAACCTTATCGAAATAATGCACTAAGTTCTTTTCAAATATTTTATTTTCATATTAATAGTAATCCTTAATTTAAGTTAAATGTTAATTTAAAATTTTAAATTAGGAGTTTCAACTACCTAAAAATAACGTGAAATTGATACACAAATAATACTATAAATAAATTACTAACTTAAATGACAAAAAATTATTCTGTGCATATTTAGTTGAAAAAAATGTCAAATAGAAATATAATATTTTTTTATAATTACGTGAAAAAAAATCCAACTTTCACAGTACAATTTTAATAACAAGCGAGTGAATAAAAAAAGAGACTTTTTTCGAAACAGTGAAATTTTTTTTTATTTTGCACTCAAAAGCAGTAGCAAAAGTTCTTTTTTTCACTCTTGATTTTCATACTTGTTGTATAAATAACTATAATGTAAAAATACGTAATATATATAATTGCAAGCATTGTTAAATACAGTCGAACCCTGTTAACGCGAACTCGAAGGGAGCACCAAAACATTTCGTGTTAACCGAATTTCATGTTAACGGTCAGGAATTGTTTTACATTGAACCAGTGAATATTTTAAAAAATAATATTTTAAAAGTATTATAATTTTAAAATGCATTATACTAATGATTAACATGTATACCAATATACAATTAGTAATTCAATGGGAATGTTTCTTATGATGTCACGCTCTCCATACTGCGATTTCATTGGTTGTTTTGCTTTCTTCCCGTACTACGTGAAACGAGCCATTAATAAAATTTATTTGGAGTAGTACATACTATAGAAAATTAGGTTTCATTTTTAAAAATTATTTATTTTAATGTTTCGTTTCATTTGTTCTTCGAAACTTTGCATACTAAGAAAAAAGGATCAAATTCTGAATTTTTTTTTCGGGATAAGCGGGATTCGATTAAAGCAATTTCGCGTTAAGAGATTTTTGAAGCATTAGCTTACAGCTTTTTTGGCCGGGGAAATGCCTTCAGTTCATCTTTAGCGAAATTTTGTGTTAAGCTAGTTCGCGTTAACGAGGTTTGACTGTATATAAAATGTGTAATGGAAAATACCTTTAAGGAATCTGTACAAAACAAAACTATTATTATATGATTCAAAATCACGTAATTCTTCAGACATTTTATTTCTCATCTGAAACAAATTGATATTAATAAGTAGTAGATAGTAATATTTAAACATAAAATGTCTTTTGGTCAACTTTACCAAGAATTAAATTTATTTAGGGTTAATTTTGGGATAAATTGCGCTTTTTGCGGATTTGTAGCTGGTTTACTGCTTCGTCAGAGTCCACTTATCAGTCTCAATTCTTAAAATGTGTTTGTGTTATCTCAAACAGCCGATACACGTCTCGTGATTTAGAAACCTGGTCAAAGGACGAGGACGACACCTGACAGTGCGCAGAGCGAAACTTATAGGATGACGTCGTACGCATCGTCGGGAGCATATTTAACATGCCCTCCTTCTACACTGGGTATTATTTGTCGGCAGTTTAATTAGTGATGCCTAGACCCGAACTGGGATCCGTCACATTTAAGGCAGACGCCTTAACCGCCAGGGCTACCTCTCCTGTTACACGGCATAAAATTCTTCCGCAGAGAAAGTGTTAATATCCTAATACGGTAGAACTCCAATTATCCGAAGTAATTGGGACCTAACCACATTCGGACAATCAGAAATTCGGATAATTGTAGTTAATCGGAAAGAAACGGTATATTCAATCAATTAATCTATTATTGGGTGCCGAGATTAAGTAGTTCTAGTTTCGGTCGTCATCAACCCAACCAAAACCAAATTGTAAGGTGTTGCTTTGGCAATTTGAGTAATAGCTTTTTGTAATAGTTTTTTTATTCAACTTATGTTAGAATCTTGGCTTTACAAAAGTTTATAAGCGACGTATAAACTTTTATACTCAGCCTATTTGTTACTGTTCGTCTCTGTTGGATGTCATGTCTAGTATTTTTTTAGCCGGTCCACAACATTACGAAGCATGACATCCAACAAAGACAAACAGTAACAAATGGCCATTTGGATTTTTTTTACTGAAATTCGGATAATCAGCAACTCTTCGGATATTTGGAATCAGAGTTGGAAAACAAACCGTTTTTTTTTTCAAAAAAAACCCCCAAAAAACCAGGTTTTTTTAAAAAAACTTTTCTTGTATTTAACTAGTTTGTGGATTTGCAGGACTCTAATGATGTTTATATAAGTTTTAAGGTTTACTTTACTAATACGATCCCCATATTTTTTTAAAATTTGATATTTTATTTTAAAAAAACTCATTTTGGGGCTAAATATACTCCAATTATTTCAATTTCCACATAGTCACATACATAACAGCCGTTAAAATTTGTAATGGGTGTCAATTAAACCATTCACAGTATTATAACCTTAATTTAAATAACTAAAGTGATTAAGAAGTAATAATTCCAAACTTTTTAGATACAATTTATTATGATCAAGGATCACTATAATTCAACATTTTAAACAAAAAAAAAAC
Organism: Oedothorax gibbosus; assembly: GCA_019343175.1. Lineage (NCBI taxonomy): Eukaryota > Metazoa > Arthropoda > Arachnida > Araneae > Linyphiidae > Oedothorax > Oedothorax gibbosus. The sequence continues at coordinate 2,848,746 of CM033272.1, forward strand.
TAACTTTGCAGCTTTTTCGATCCTAAGCTTATTACGCAATTTAGACTGCACTAGACCAATAGAGGAAAAATGCTTTCAACGTTAGCTGTTGTTCCTTTAGCAGTCAGAATGAGTTCAACTTCACTAAAAACGTTACTGTTAAACTTTTTTATATCTACTGCTTGGCCTCTCCACCATTCTATTGCAGACACCTCTTTTACATAATCGCTCGGAATAAAATATTTCTGAAAGGGGGAGCTGTTGGCACAATATTTCATATTAAGTGTTTTGTCAAAGTGGAAGTTTAAAAAAAAAACACTAATTAACTTTTTTTATTTTAAATTCAAAAATGTTTTTAAAAAAATCTGAAAAAAACCACTTAGGGTTTTTAAAAAAATACATATTTGGTTTAAACCATGGTTTAACCCATTTGATTTAAACCATGCCAACCCTGTTTGGAATCCGGATAATCGGAGTTCTTCTGTAGAGTTAATTAACCCAATCTGTAACCGATAGACAAATTTTGTATTTATGCTTTCAACATTCAGATTGGGGGCCGTAGTGAGCCTAGTGGTCAGCGTCTCGGTCTCGGGATCGGAAGGTCCTGCGATCGAGTCCCGGTACCACTGAAGACCTACCGAGTATATGCGGAGTACGTGCTCGTTAAATCTGTTGGGTCCGAAAGTCCTCTAAGTTCCCATACCAAATCAATACCTCTGGGGGTGACAAGCCAATTCTGGGGATCCTCTAGTTGGCCTCTGTCTCAAAAAATTAGATGGATCCACTTATGTGTGTGTGTTGTCTGTTGTGTCTGTCTTACTTGACGAAGGTTTATAAGCGGGTCGCTGACCAAGCACACAAACCTGAATATATATGTCTACCAACCAACCAACCAACATTCAGATTTTATCGCACTTGTTTATAAAATAATGCAGCCAAACGATAAAAAAAATAAAGAAATTTTGATTAAGTATGTTGTACGTATTTATACACCAGTGGCGCTGAAAGGGTTAAAACGACTTTCATTTGTTCGAAAATGATATTAATCGTATTATGAATATTTAATATTTTTAAAGCTTATTTTTTATAAATATTGAATTTAAAACTTTGTTAATTTAAAGATTCAGCTTTTAATTCATAATTGAAAAAGATTTCATTTGTTAAATGATAATAAGTATATATCTATTTAAAGTCACTTTCGAAGAAATTAATTAATTTTTTTTGCAGAACTTTAAAGTTTTTCTAAATATCGTTTTAAAATGTTGTTTATTCTTTAGCCTTGATAATGAATATGTTACCTAATAGTTTTTTTTAAAAACCAAATGATATTATTTGTATATTAGTACAAATTAAATTAATGGTAGTATTTACGTAATATCTTGATAAAACAAGAGATTTTTAAGATAAATTTTACCTTTTCCAAAGCCTCATTCTGATATTTTGACAGGTTATAGTAGATTGGATCAGTCATCCTTAATAAAAAATTGTCATCTAAAGCCTAAAAACCGATCATTAGTCTAACATAAAAAAAAAGACTTCCATATAACAATTGTGCTAGCTAAAATTTACAATAATACAAAACATGAATGAATAACTAATAATCGTGCAAAAGTTGGATAATGCAAGAAATTTTTTTAATATTTATCTTTATTTAAATTTATAAATATAATTTGTAGAAAAACAAAAAAAAAATTAATGTAGCCTTTTTATTTTAAAGTAAAATACCATGAATGAGTGATTAACTATCAAGAAAAGTTTGGACGGTGAAAGAAAAATCCTTTGAAATATTTACAAATATTTTAATTGCGATTTCATTAATTATAAATTTAAGAAGGACAAACATAATACGCCGTAATTAAAAACAACAACAACAACACCGTGAATGAACAATTAATGATAGCACAGAAATCGGACAAAGATATAAGAACACTTTGAAAGATTTGCCAATATTTAAATTACTTAATCATAAATTTAAGAAGGACAAATATGTGTGCCATAAAACCTTTTTTAAAATTCCATGAATGAATAGTTAATAATAGCATAAAAGTTGGGCAACGATATAAGAACATTTTGAAATATTTACCAATATTTATAATCAATCAAGAAAGTTGTTGTACAGAAAAATTATCAATCGCTGTAGGTTGTAGTTTAACGTAACTGTATCAAATTTATGTTAAGATAAAGTGATTTACGCTTATCGCGCGGATGAACAACAATTATACACATACACATAATATATATATTGTGAACATAACAGAACAAAATTATAATATATAATATATATATATATATATATATATATATATATGATATTATATATATAATATATAATAAAATAATATATATATATATATATATATATATATATATATATATATATATATATATATATATATATATATATATATATATATATATATATATATATATATATATATATATATATATTATATATATATATATATATATTATATATATATATATATATATATATATATATATATATATATATATATATAATATTATATATATATATATATTATATATATATTATAATATATATATATATAATATAATTATATATATATATATATATTGACTTTCAGTGAAAGCTGTTAACGTTTTAAATCTTTCGTTTCTTAGTGATAGGACCTTGGTAGGTCTCTTCATTTCTCAAAATATCAACAAGTACAAGAGTTAATGATAAAATGTAATTTTCTGAATTAAAAAAAGGTATTCAAGGACTGGTTATTAGAAGTTTGAATGTATCCATGATATCATGTCTAATCATTCATTTCTTCAAAACATTTGGGTTTTGAAACTAAACTTTTTGTTTAAGTAAGACTCGAAACAAATTATTCCATTCTTTACAAAACTGAAGGAATAAAAGCATTTCCTGATTTGAAAAGTAAGTAACGTGTTTGAATATTGGTTGAAAGGGAGTTATTTAAATTAAATCTGCATACTATACCGTAAATTAATCCGATCGATAGGTAAAAGCTGCGTTTGACAACCGCGTCAAAAATGTTTAACCGCTTAGGTGTATAATCTGAATATTTTAAACGAAATTTTAAGAACAAATGGAAGTCGAACCAACACATATGCGTGAGCAAATGAGATACACGTGCCACTCTAAAATTTCATATCATTTTTAAATCAAGGTCTTATGTAAGATAGCTGAAATTCGTCGAAACAAGTTATGTATATCTAAAGAAAGGAAAGGTTTTACAATTCATCCCCTTTTTAAACGAGTTCACCTTGACTAAGTAAAATGCGTTTAAATTATCTAATATACATACAATTTTCTTTGAAAAATCTCTCTCGCTTTTTCAATTACACTAACATAAATGTGTTGATATTAATTAAATAAAATATGTCTTACATTTCAGCTCAATTTCCGAATTGTTGACATTTGTTATCGCCATTTTTTAAAAATGTCCTTGAAGAAGTGTTAAGTTACAATTTCTTGAATGTGATGGGTAACCAAACAAGTCGTAAAAACTTCCTTAACAGTTCATTTACATGCCAGTATTGTTCAATTTCCTTCAGAAGAATAATAGCAAATAAATTAGAAAGATATTTATATAATCATTAATGGGGAAAACTGAACTAAAAAAAAGTTGTGTAAAGAATTAATTCTATAAAGAAAGTTCATTCTGAATATTGGTTGTTTTCTTAACAAAACATCTTAATAACAAGTTTTAATCCATTATCTACTGATGGTTCTTAAAAGTACCACTTAAAAAGCCGCTGTTTCAATTTTCATTGTTCAATTTGCAGAAAACAGGGAAAGATGGAACCTTTTTGATTAACATGTTCGGTTTTAGCACATTAAAGTCTATAAAGGTGTAGTAAATTCTTCCTAAAACTGTTACTTTCACTTAGTAATTAAAAGAGATTTGGCTAGTAGAATACAGCTAAAGTGCGTGTACTGTAGTGGTTATCACATCTACCTAACACGCAGGAGGACCCAGGTTCGAGACCTAGTGGGTACAGTTCTGTTCAATTTTTAAATTGATTTTTTTTTAGCTTAAAATTTTTTCGAGATAAAATAAATTATATTACACCCACAGTTTCATATTCGTCAACGCAGGGCTCAGTGGCTGAGAGAATTACGTGTCCGCCTTATAAGGCAGGAGTTTGCGGGTTCGAGCCCAGGCAGAGTCGTCAGATTTTCTGGATAGCGAAATAGTGGGCACGTGATTACGATCATTCGTATGATTATGTGGCTGTGTCATATAAAAGATCCCTTGAGTACACATTTGGCTTTGAGTTTTCTCGGCATAATTTAATCTCATCATACTTTAACATCCACAGAGAGCTCAGATTCATTGTAATCTGAGCATCAAAATGGGTAGCGAGAGTCGCCTACACTCTTAGAACTGTGCCTCCTAAATAAGAGGCACATTGTGAACTTTTTTGCCTCTTAAAATTAAGCGGTACATTGTGCCACCTAAAATTAGGAGGGATATTGTGCCTCTTAAAATTAAGAGATACATTGTGACTCCTAAAATTAACAGCTACAGTGTGCCTCCTAATACATGCTGCATTTGAAATTAAGAGGCACAGTGTTTTAAAATTTAGATTTATGTGCCCCTTTATATTTTCTCCATTCTGTGCTTAAAATTTAAATCTTGGTCTTCATTGGAAAATTGATTACCTGCACATTTTCTTTTCTTAGTACGCTTATTACGCGAATTAGATCCCATTTTTAAAAGTGTAAAAAAATTTTGAACGGTGATAGTCTGATAGTAAAAGATAATAAAAAACGTGATGAAGAATGAAAGTTTGGCACAGAATGTAAACAAATATGGTTCAACTACAGTCACAGTTAAATTATGATGCTACAAACAATCGCTAATCTTATAATTAGTTATTTTCATAATTAACCAAACAAAATAAATGTTTACTTTAACTGCTAAAAAAAGACCGAGGAAAAAATCCGCCATTAAACGTTAGCGTTAGACGATTCAGCTGTTATTGCGCATGCGCATTCTCGAGTTCAAGGTTCGCTTGTGCCTGCTAAACTTCTCGGTGAATTTTAAGAGGCACTTTACGCGGCACATCTATCATGGTGCCGTTTAAGGCATTTGGTCGTACAGCTGTGCCTGTTATTTTGTTGTGCCTTTTAAATATAAAAGGTACCTTGGCAAGGTACCGCTTATATTCATGTAATAGGAGGCACAATGCGTTTGTGCCTTATATTTATGAGTTACAGTTTTAAGAGTGTAGATGGTGACACACAAAAAACGGCTCCCAGTTCTGGGGAATATGTCTAGTCTGGAAAGGCTTAGCCGCCAATAAAATAGCCCTGTTGTAAAAAAAAAAAATATTCGTCAATGCAGGGAAATTTTATATGATCGCTTAATATCACGAATTAAAAAATATTGAAACTGAGATAACTAAGTTTGAATTTTTAAGATCTCCCTAGAAGATAAAGCAAATATTTTTTAGTTATTTTACAAAAAAATGCTGCTTTTTAAGAATATATTGGAATTTTCACACCATGTAAGCAACTTGATTTGATAAAACAAAAATATTCAAGTTCTTACTTCGTTTACATACAATACATTTATATAAATGTATAGAGGCGGTGATTAAGATGGGCGGCAATCTCAAACAGTGCAATGTTGTTGTTTTTTATGGCAGCGAAACTTAAATAATACTATTTATTATGACCAAGAAGTTTTTAATCAGATATGGGGGACATTCACGGCCATATCCACCTGAGCTTAAATTCGAAATCGTAAGAGGGATAAACAAACTTAGTTGAGTTGTTCTCAGCATTGTTTATGTTTTGCTTCTGTGGTTCGGTTCCACGTTGCTTCTTAGAGTCTGTTGTTTTTTGCTGAAATTAATTGAAAAAATGCCGGTTTCGTGTAGTGCGTATGGTTGTTCGAACAGCAAAATGAAGATTGAATGCATAGAGCGAAAAGTTTCTTATCATAGCTTTCCGCATAAGAATAAAAATCTGATGAAAGAGTGGTTAGCGAAAATGAAGCGTGAGAATTTTGTTCCAACAGAGTATACGAAGATTTGTTCCGATTATTTCGAACCAGAATGCTTTGCTCTCCGAAAAAAAAAAAGATATCTGAAACCAAATTCTGTGCCAACAATTTTCTCTTTTACGAAAATCAGTAAGAAAAAACGAACATCACACACCGAAGGATGTGCTGTAAATGAGTATGTATTAAACTTTCGTATTGTTTTAGTGTAAATGTGTAATTGTTGATTGGTGTTGTTATGCGAGATTGTTAAATCTATATATTTCGTTATTAGATTTTAAATAACAGTGTGTCCTTTAGTCTTTATTCTGGCTCTGTTTACTAAATGTGCATGGCAAACCCTAAATCGTTTTGAATGTTCTTTTTTTGTAAATCAAAAAGTTATGAACAGACGGTATTTTATTAGATTTCAAAGGGAAAAAAAGGTCATTTTAGTTTGGGCCGATTCCTTTTGTACATAGTTCTAACTATGCTAAATAACTAAAAGTATTGAATTTTACTAAATAAACAAGCATAGTCTTTATGTTACATGTAGGTTTGAGCTTTTTTTTAAACATGTATGATAGTGATATGAAAATGAATTGTTTTGTTCATGCGGTTAAACTCTTTAGTAGTGTATTTTATTGAAATACTTAGAGCAATGCTTTTTTTTTGCAGCTCTGCTATTGACCCTGGTGAGGGTACTTCAGGAACTTCGGATGAAGTATCTTTGAATAATAGTACAGTGTCTGAAGGATCAGTTTCTGTATCCACTGAGTGTCCAATTTCATTCAATTTACTGATTGATGAATTACATTTGAGAAACAAGGAAAATGATGAATTGAGAGACTGGCGGACCCGGAGATTTAATCCTATTTACATGACTGATAGTGAAATGAAGAGATTGTCTGGTTTCGACAAGGAAACTTTTTTTAAAATTTTCCACTTCTTAAGTTTTAAAGAAGGCGATTTGACTGTTGGTATATTAACACCAGTGAGAGTTTTTTTTGTTTATGTTACGCCTCAGGAATGGATTAACTCTAGACTTAATTGCTTACATATTCGAGGTAATAAAAATTTATAATTTTTATTATTGATTGTACAATAGTACGATATTCTAGTACAATAATTCAAACTTAACTGTATTTATATTATTACAGATCAGTCTCAGCCTACAGCCTCAAGATACTTCAATGGAATGGTTTAATGCATTTACCAGAAGTTGCAGACAGTCTCCATCTGGCCTGGTAGAGAGCAAGTTCGGGAGTTTATGCCCTTCAACTTTCGCAGCTACTGTCCTGATACCCTGTTTAAACTAAAAGATCTATGAAGTAAAGGATTCATCCCAATGGCTACTGTTTGATGATTGACCCAATTTTGGGCTTTCATTAAGTGGTGCTTTTAGGACCCGAATCAGAATTGTCAAGAGAAAATGTATATTATATTTAGAAGTTTATTATTATTATTAGAAGTTTTTTTTTAATTTCATGCTTTATTGTCAAAATTAAATTGATCTTTCAAGTTTTGAAATTTGGTGATTGACATTTTATCTCTGCCAATAATAATGCTAATTTCCAAGTCTTTTTTTCTGTGTTTGTTACACCCTGAATTTAAATATTAAAAATGAGTATGAACACTGATAAATATATTTATGTGTATGTTTGAATCTGTATGCCATGCATTATGTTTATAGAGGAGAGCTAGATGAAGTTGGGGTAATATAATATTTTTAACTTGCTTTTACCCTGCGGACAATAGAACAAGGTGTAATATGCCCAGACCTCTAATTTAAGTGTTAAAACCTCTAACGTTCATCTAGATAAACTGCAAAACCAAATTGATGTGTGAATTAATGTAATATGCCTATTAACTTTGTTATTTTAAAGATATGAAGAGGGTTGGCATGGTTTTTACCCGCCCCGGTAAATACCTTGGTAAAACTGGTATTTACCGTCCTGAGAAAATTATGTTTTTCCCTCCTCTGAAAAACTTTAATTGAAATCAAATTACTAAATGTTATTTAATGGGATGAATTAAAATAATTTCGATAAATATTTTTCATGACCTTATTATTTTAATAAATAGACCAAATCATCCTTATTTTACATCTATGGTAACATACTAATCATGTACTTTTGTTTATTATTATTTGAGTGTTCCCATTTGCATAAATAATTATTATAGTATTGTCTGTGGGAAATATTCATTAAAATATTTCATAGGGTAAATAATTATTTAAGTTATGTCTACTAAATCTAGCTTCATAAGGGTTCCCCCCACCAGACAGTGGCATAATTGCATGGATGGGAAAAAAAACCCAACCCTTACTAGTACATGGGTCATTCCTCAGAAAACGTACAATTTCAGGCAACAAATTTCGAGAAAAATATTGATGAAACATTTTGGATTTGAGTTACACTTACATACTACATTGGAAAAAATAACCGGTCCAGATCATGCAATTAATATTAATTACCTAGGCTTCTGATTAATGGGTGAAGAACGATAAATTAAATAAAAAAGAACAAGTATATACATCATTTCAAATTTTTAAAAAAGAAAGGGGTATGGTTACTGTCGCCTGGAGTCTTCATCAGATTGCAAGAGGTTAAGTAAACTTTTCTATGCAGATTAATGAAAATTTTCTCTTGACAATTCTGATTCGGGTCCTAAAAGCACCACTTAATGAAAGCCCAAAATTGGGTCAATCATCAAGCAGTAGCCATTGGGATGAATCCTTTACTTCGTAGATCTTTTAGTTTAAACAGGGAGATGCACCAGCAGGACAAGCACATTTACAGTCCTTCAGCTAAAAAAATAAGTTTTTTTCTATTATAAAGTATGTTCTTTAAATAAATTAATACAAGAAACAATTTAATCATACCAACCTAAACCTGGAATGAAATGACACCAGACCCAATATATATGTATTAATGTATGTTAAAAGAAATAAACTTATGACTGTTGTTTGGTTGAAAGATAGTAACATTTAACATAATGTTTCTATAGTTAGGCACCTATTGCTTATGATAATTATTATAACTTAAAATATGCTTTTATCCATACTTCACTGTTGTCCGACATAATATCAACAGAAACTTGGTATGATACCTTCGTCTTCATCTCTGCATTAACTCGAGCTTCAATATGTAGAACCTGATTATCCTACATGGAAATTAGGCATAACATTAGCAAAAATGCTGCAACTAAGGGTTAAATTGATAACTGAAGTAAATAACAACGCGATGAAGCGCTTTTTAATGGGCATGATTTCAGGTTGTGAGTGGTTAAAAGCCTCGAACGACTATTTCACATGGGAACAGAACACCTCAAACTCCTTGAAAGGTCTACAAACAATTTATTTAATGAATTAATGTTGACATTAGCAGCAGGGGGTAGGTAGGAGAAGGGTAATTAAAATATCCCAATATGGTGCTGACCAGTGTAGACTGAGATTGATTAGCATACAATCGAAATTTACATTATACAAATCAACGTTATTAAGGGTACATCCGTGCAAATGCCATGCAGATATAGCTAGTAATAAATACAGAAATCAAAAGTACATCAACATTATTCATGAAAATAATATAAATATTTCTTACCTGACAGAATCGAATGTTGTAAACAAACTTCTCCTTCAACAAAGCTAATCCCTTCTTTTGCTCGTGAAACAAGTTCAAATCACGGGAAGCCAAATCGCTCAGCTTTCCACCATACGATAATATTTCGGTTAGCCCGAAATTAATTAGAAGCAAAGCTTTCTTATTGATACTCTCCATACTTAATTAAATAAATCTTCAAGGTGAAATAATAGCACGTAGAATAGTTCGTGGAACTTTTCGAACAGCAATGGCGAGGGAGAACGAACCAGAACAAACACAACCTGAATCAAGCAAGTGCTTCGAGTAAGAGGTAGGATCACGCACGTGCTTCGTGTAAGAGGTATCAATATTGCCCGTGACGTTGCATTAATATTGGCCATTGGCATTCTTGTATACCAGGGCCTTTTTAGCGAAAACTTTCATAATGACTTGTTCTTTGTTATAAAATTAATGCATCATTTTTTTTTATATATATATATATATATATATATATATTTTTTTGAGATTGGCGTTTGTTTACTTTTCCGACGTTCTTTTGGGAGGGATTTTACTATACTCAGCATAATACAGTTACAATAATTATCTTAAATAGTATTCCTTTTTAAAAAGTACTAAGATAATTTAAATACTTTGCGAAATATGTTAAACACAAAATATATCTAGACATATATATATATTGATTTTTTACTAATTTTTTACTATATATTGTTTCACTTTACATCAAAAAGTAACAGTTTTTATTTGTACGGCGCAATGTTTATAGGAGAACTCTATTTTTTTTCTGAATGTCGCAAGTCTCGAAAATATTTTTAAAAAAATCTAAATTGAGTTTCGAATTTTAAATTTAAATAATCAAACACTGGCGTATAGGCCAATAATCGACCGGATCTTCCAGTTTTTTGACACAATATTTACAGGCGAACATCTTTTTTTTTGCTGGAATGTAGGAAATCGGTTTTTAAAACAGTTTTTTTTAATTGCGTTATTTTTTTTAAATATAAAATAAAACAAGCCGATAATCGACATATTTATTTAACCAAATTTGAAATGACATATCATAAGCAGGCTCTTATAATTTCCTAATACAAAAATCTTTTTTTGTGTGCATATTATACATGGAATACTTCATGATAAATTGCCTTTCCGTTTTTGTTTTTTTTAATTTGGCTTTTTTTTTAAAAATTACTGGCTATTTAAAATTTGCCAAAATCGGTGAAGTGTTTTTCCCCAGCCCCTTCCATATTTTAACATCAATGAGAATAATCCTTTCATGGAAAGAATATGATTATTTTTCTAGATGCCCAATAAATTTGATTTAGCATTACTACTAGGCTTCTACCAGTTTTTAGAGTAATGTTACATAACACAGTTACAGTGTTCATAAAATACAAATAATGTTATTCAGAATTAAAATATTGAAAAACATAAATTTATCACAAATTAAGGAAGTCAAATTATATAGGTACTTTTCTTGTGTAATTAGAAAGTTAGAAGACAGTGGTCAGACCTTAAGGGGGTATCACACGAGCGTTTTCCTCCAACCCAACTCCCAACGCAACTTTCTCCCCCCAATTTCGGCCCCCACAAAGTTGTTAAAGGGTTGCCAGAGTATGAGAAGATTTCTCTTTCCCGACTGTCATAACTAAAACGATATCTCTACAGTAGGCGACAATATATTAAAAATCGGACCTTTGGATTGATTTGAGTTTTATTTTATCGCATGCTTAGGATTTCTCTTATAATTATTATTATTTATTTCACCTTATTTTGTAATAAAACAAATAAACACTGAGAGATATAAGTTAAAAAGTTTTATTTTCCCAACTATAGATTGTTAAATTGCGTTGAGACATATTTTGAAGGCTATAAAATTGTTGGATTTTTGCTTAAAATTTCAAATATTTTTTTTACAAATTTTAAATTAAAGCTGATATACAGTATAGCTTTCACATTTAGAACAAAAGGGGCAATTTTACCCATCTACTTTACATATTATAGCAAATGATATATAAAACAATTGAATTAACGTAAGAAAGTCCTTAAAAAGTAGCTTTTTTCTTACAATTAAGTTGAACTAAAAGCTGTGCTAAGGATTTTTTTCTAAGATATATAAATAAATCTTGTGTGGAATTGGCCTTAAGTAACAATTTCCGTTTAAAAAAAACCCCTCAACTTTTCAACATTTTTTATCGAAAAAATAAGAAGATATGTCAAATCAAAGAGTTTTATTTCCTCTTTGTGTCAAATAGCTTATTATACTTCAGATTGAAAATCAAAATATCGTGCATGTAAAATAAATAAACAACAGCTTGGCAATTTGGCGCAATATGACCTTTTCTTCTCTGAAGATTTGGCTTCAACCAAAACAGAGCCGTGACGTCAGTGTAGCGACAGTCACCGATTCACCTGATTAGTTGTTGGGACCAAGTTGATCAACTCCGTCGCGATGAAACGACAGAGTTGTAGAAAATTTCTCCAACGCCTACGTCATAGCACGTGGCAATTTCCTCCAATCATGGTTCGAACAGAAGTTGCGTTGAGGGTTGGGTTGGGGAAAAATCTCTCGTGTGATATGGCCTTTAGAGACTGTGGTCAGGATAGCTGAAATGAACACACTTGTCTTGGCCCACATACCGCCGTATTCACAAGTTCGAGTGAAGTGGCAAGATATCCCCAAAACATGACTCCTGCGAGTAAGGGACAACTTGAGGGTTATTTCAAATTCGTATTCACAACTACGAGATTTATCTGGGCTTCACCGCTCTAGTTTTTTCTCCAGGTTTCCCTCAGAATTTGTAACAAGACATCCCAGGTAGCACAACAATGTTGGCCGACATTCTACCGACATCGGCCAACATTGCGAAAGTCGAGGAATGTTGAACGTTGTAATCGCGACATCTGTCGACATTCACAGGCATTGGGAATTTTTTAAAATTAGTATGACTTTAAATTCATTTTATTTTGATGTTGGAAGAATAAAACAATAATGTTAATAATAATGCAGATAAGTTTTAGTCATTATTTAAAAAAATAATAATTTTTGAAAATATTCGAATATTGTGGGGACATCTGGCGACATTGTGGATACAACGTCGATGAAACAACATTGGCCAACATTGATCGATGTTTACTAGGTACTCGATTCACGTGAGTGTTAAGCCTACTAAGCAAACGCGGAAATAGGACTTCTTCGAGTGCTTTAGGGATGTGAGGTTTTTAAAAACGGGTTTTAGGTTTATCGGTGGCGCTGAGATCAACATAAAAACGTTAGCTTTATGGTTTGTTTACATCAGGGAGGAGAGTATGATCAAGGCTGTATTCTTTTAAGTTTTCGATTATTTTAGTCGTTTAAATCTATAGTAATACGCCAGCTTTAATGAAAAAAAATCAAAAACTATTTGTATAATGAGTTGTAATAGAAAGTCGAGAAACAAACAGTATCATTGTTTTGTTCCTGGCTACAGATCGAACAGTAAGAAACTTTTGTTGTTTTCTGTGCCAAAAAATGCAGAAGTTCTTGAAACTTGGATGAAGGCAATCTTGTGAAGTGCACTTTGAAGAGGATTTTATTGAGAGCCATTATAAATGCATAATTAACAATGAAGTTTTAATGCCTAGAGGTAAGACTGTTATAAACAGAGTCAATTCCAACCAAATTCCCTGACTTTCCCCATTATTTATCAAAGAAAGTTCCTGTAAAACGTAAAACAAAAAATTCGGTAGAAGGAGGAGAAAAATCTTGAAGATTAGTGAACCAGAAATTGATTTTAACGCTTAGAACATCACAGAAGAAAATAATATCGAGAGACATTTACAACATAGCTTTGCCTTCAAAATGTGGATCAAAGTTACGAGAAAAATCCAAATGTCATAAGTTTCTGTTCATGGAGAGAGGCAAATCTGTGTGCTTTGCCCTGCAAACAAATTGATGTTGAGAAGCTTCGGGATACATATACCTGCACTGGATACGTGAAGAACATTTCTATTTTTACAAAACCGGTAGAAGCCAAGACATTAGAAGGCCTTATCAAAAACTCGACAAGTGTATGTGAAGGAGTTGGAACTGTAATTGAATTTAGATCCGATATTCAGATGGAAACATTAAAATTGATGGAGAGGTCCTTCGCTTAAAAAAGTGCAAAGGGACAGTAAAAAGTGAAGGGAAGTTTTGCTACTTCTGTAGACTTTTATTTCGTATTTGTATGACTGGGAAATCCATGCTCTTAATGAAGGTGGTTTTATTATCAACAGTTTTATCACTTGTCTAGTATTTGACCAAAAGTTTAAATTTCAAATATCTTTTGACTTCGTGTATAAGCCAAGATAAAATCGAAAGTTTATTTGCAGTGATTCGTCAATGTAAAGACTGCAACGATTATCTTGCATCTTTTGAGTTTTTGACAATTGTAGAATGTCTAAGTTTTTACAATTTAGCACGGCCACCTAAAGTATGCAATGTAGAAACCAATATCATTAATTCTTTATTAACAGAACAGGATAATCAAACTGTAAGTAGCTACACTTTCGGCACTGTCTGTGACGTAAGCACGTAAAGTGTTATTTTCGCAACGATTTATGAATGAATATGATATAAAAAAGTGAACTTTTTGCACGTTGTTATAAAAAGATTGTTAAGATAATGCTGGATTTAAAATAAATTTCTTTTTTTTTTAAATATGTATATTTCATAATTGTGTAAGATGTTTTAGTGAATTATCTGTCATAAAATTAATGCTAGACTATTTGATCAATTTTATTCTTGGTAAAGTGTAAATATCAAATCCCCCATATTGTATTCAGTGCTACAGTAAATAGAGACATGAATATGTACTTGAATAAATATAGAACAGTCTAATTAGTTATTAATTTTATGATTTGTTTTTTGTGAAACATTTAATACAGAAGCTTTAGCAATATTTCTAAAGCTTCTGTACGAATTAATAATTGTTTTTTTTTTAATATATTAAAGTAGAAAATACATAACTATCTAAAACATGAAATTTAATCAAATTACATGTAAAAAATAGTTTAATTGAAGTTTGTGCATAAGATTTACAGATTTTGTCAAGAATTTAACAGTTTTTCTACACTTTAATTATATGAAATAAAACCTATACCCAATGGAGGTAGGTAAACATATTTTTATTCAATTCTACCTACAGTAATTTTTCGTCTTTTAATGGTATCGACCATCCCTATATAAATACATCCAGATATGTTGTGTAGTTAACTTTAAACAATCTGGGAAAAATATGTGCTATGTATCAGATATTTAATATATGAATAATAATACGTAAAATTTGTTTTAATTTGACTCTGAAGCAGTACAGAAAAAAAAGAGTTATGTCGTAATGTAGGGTTTTATATAGCTGTCTGAATTACTAGTTTTTAAAATTACAATAGTACTAATACAATATTTCTTGATTAATTTTGATTTATTTAACCTATTGTTAATTGTTTTACAACATCGCATATTGACATTGGCTGACATAAAAATGACACCCATGCGAATATTGTACAACATCGGTTTACGACATTGATCAACATTAGTCGTACCACATTCATGGGCGTTCTTTTACAGTACTTCTCAATTATACATTTGTACTTCGCATAACTTTTTAACTCATCTGTTTGTTGAGTAGAAAAAAAATTATTTACAAAAGTAATTTTCTTTATATTTTTCTAATTAACAAAATTTTTGTTAATTAGAAATATATAAAGAAAATTACCTTTGAAAATATTTTTTTTATATTTTTCTAATTAACAAAATTTTTGTTAATTAGAAAAATATAAAGAAAATTACCTTTGTAAATAATTTTTTTTTACTCAACAAACATATGAGTTAAAAAGTTATGCGAAGGAAATGGAAAAATGTATAATTGAGAAGTACAGTAAAAGAACGACCATGAATGTGGTACGACTAATGTTGATCAATGTCGTAAACCGATGTTGTGCAGTATTCGCAAGGGTGTCATTTTTATATCGGCCAAATGTCAATATGCGATGTTGATCAATGTCGTAAACCGATGTAGTACAATATCCGCAAGGGTGTAATTTTTATGTCGGCCAATGTCGATATGCGATATTGTACGGCGTTGATAAATGTTGGTCAATGTCGTAAACCGACGTCGTACAATATTTGCTAGGGGGGTCCATTTTTATGTCGGCCAATGTCAATATGCGATGTTGATCAATGTCGTGAACCGATGTAGTACAATATCGACAAGGGTTTCATTTTTATGTCGGCCAATGTCGATATGCGACATTGTACGACGTTGATAAATGTTGGCCAATGTCGTAAAACGACGTCGTACAATATTTGCTAGGGGGGTCCATTTCGACGTCGGCCAATATTGACACCAATGTCGGCCAATATTTTTTTTTAATATTGGCCGACGTTGGTGTGCTACCTGGGATATCATTGGTCAAGAGAAGTCACGTGATGTTTTTACTAAAAAAGATTTCTATCGTGTTCGAATTTTGCAGTTTAAGACAGATTCGCGATCGCCTCTTTAAAAAAAATGGGCGGCTAATAGTAAATGTATGGGCTTGTTTCACGTAGTACTGAAAGAAAACAAAAGAAGAAAGCAATGAAATCGCAGTATGGAGAGAGTGACGTCATAAGAAACCAATGGGCATGTTTTGCGTGTACGGAAAGAAAACCAAACAACCAATGAAATCGCAGTATGGAGAGCGTGACATCATAAGAAACATTCCCATTATTGTATTACTAGAAATTATTAAGTTTGTAAGTATTTTTGTGCATAACTACCGAAGCACCCAACTTTTAAAACAGTTTTAGTCAATTTAAAGATGCGTTTTTAAATGGTTGTACAATAAAAAATTATCATCTCATATGTCACGTAGGTCTCTACGTAGAAATTTAGTATCAATCTAAATCATGTTGAAAATATATTTAACTTTCTAATATGCTGTACTTCTACAATGAACAATCTTATAAAGATCAATTAAAATGGATTAGAACTAAATAATAATTACTAGTTTGAAAGAAGAACCCGATAAGCTATGTTTGTTGTTTGTTTTGATTTTGAACATTTCTCAGAGATATCCCTCTGAAAACCCACCGATATTGGTGGGATAACCCGCAGAGCAGATAGGGCTCCTTATCTCTTCCTTTTGGCATAACTCGCACTTGTGAATAAGGAATTTCACGAAACCCACCGATCTATCCCCACAGACGGGGAAAACCTGCGGGTGACTCGTATTTGTGAATTCGGCCGTAAAGAATTTAACGAAACCCACCGATCTATCCGTGATATCCAAAGAAATAGTATTAATCCAACTAAATAGAACAACCAACGTATTTCTAAAACGGCTTATTTAAAGCTATTTTCTATTTTATTACGTTTGATGGCATCACCTATTCGTTTCTGTTTGTTTGTTGACATTATTCCGAATTTTCCGACGGAAAGAAAGTGGTTTTAAATTTTGCTATAATCTTGAAGAGTTTTCTGTAATAAAAAATTCTAATAAATCTCTACTGACTGAAATAATTAGACAAAATAGTAATGAAGTAAAAATATTGATTTTTTAAAAAATAAATAACTGGGTTATTTATCCGTCGTCTTAAAATGACAACCCTTACGAATTTTGTCAAGAGTTTTTTTCTGTGGCTGGATAAGAGAAAATGTACAAAAGACACTATTTACTTGAGATCAGGAATCTCATCTGAGGAAGAAGCTTTTGAATTCGTGAGAAGTTTCGGTGAAACGACTGGTACAAACTGGGAAAATTATCATGTCCGACCACATTCTCCAAAGTAATTTTAAAAATAGATATTTCGTTATGTTTTTTTGCAAACTGTTGGGTTGCGGGAATTATTTTTAAATAATGAAACAAAATGTTAACCCTTTTTGGTAACTTTTTTTCTACCTGAATGTATTAGTTTTTTTTTTATTGTACATTAAATGTGTATTTGTATAATCATATCTATATTCTGTATTTGTATATCATATTAAATGTGTGTTTTGTTAAAAATTTACGTTTTGATCTAGGTATTATAACCTCCAAATTTAAGTGTGATTTATTGAACATGAAGTTAGAGACAAGTTTTGAGCCTTTGACTGACCACAAGTTAGCATTTAATTGATACAAATGTGTTTCAAGTTCAGTTAGAGCTTTACTTAAACGTGATCAATCATGAAGCTTATACAGCGTGATAAAATATCTTAGATATAATAAAAAATATCATTGTTATTTTGATTAAATTCCTTAAACTAAATTTGTTTTTGATGACAGAGTTTTTTTCTATCAATGAAACACTTATTTTATTAGTGCGTATATTTTTATTTATATTTTAATAATTAGTTACATAGATAAATTGATTTTTATATTAATCTTTTCCAAGTAAAGAATTGAAAGAAAAAATATTTCCTTTTGAATGTACTATGAATTTCCGTTTTTTTTTTAATAATTAATTTATTAATATTTGATTATTTAATTTTTTTAATATTTGCAGGGTGTTGCGGTAAACAATCTTCAAAGAGATATTTTCCTGAATGTGTATTTATAAGCATACACATTTACCTTTCGTGTGTTTCATTACAGGTATGTCTTCTTTAAGACATGGTTTTGTAAGCCCCCCCAAAACAAGGAGGTAGATTCCTCATCCCCATGCAACAAATGCAGTGCCAAAATTGAGATCCTCCTCAAGAAGACGAGTGCTAAAAATGACCCCTTCTCGAACCACAATCCTTCCTTGTGCTGCGTCATTCGCTTCGCCGGAAAACATAACCACAAATCGGTGGATGACGACAGCTTTCAGATGATTGGATTGACTGCTGAGGTACGTTTTTTTTTGGTACAACCAGTTGTGGATTCAGGATGGAGAGTTAGGTTACTTAAGTCTCTATTAGGCCCCTCCAGAAAAATTAAATAATCTTGTAGTCTTAGATAGACATAGTTCTTATAGATTTATATATTATATAATAAATAGGTCTTAACATAACAGAAAGGTGCGCCCTAGAGGCAGGGCTCGTACGCCTCCTGAAAAACTCCCGAATTTCATTCTTTTTTTTCTAAGGACCCTTATAACTCCTGAAATTTGTGTCTCAACTGCTGATATTTTTTTTCCCCTCTCCTGAAACAAATTGCTGACGCAATCGTATTTATCCGTTTACTTTATGCATAATAAGTCTACTGTGCATGGGCAGTACAAAAATATATTTCGGATATTGTGATAATAACTAGTTAAAGTTTCGTAATGCACCGCACAACTCTTCAGAAGATTTTTTCCTTCTGTTTCATAATTTGAAGTGCAGTGAAGTCATAAGACGTACGATAATAAACAACCATATTCAATTTTATTCCGCCTTACCTCCTGAATTTCCATTGCTGCACTCTTGAGAAACTCCTTAAGAAACTCCTGAATTTCACTATCATAGATAGAGTATGAGAGGCCCAGTGGCCTAGTGGTAGTGCTTCGCATTGCCACGCCACAGCTCCGGGGATCGAGTTCCGGACTGGGTGAGGTTGACTCAGCCTTTCATCTCTTAAGTGAGTCGATAAAATGAGTAGCAAGCTTGCTTGGGAACTAAACACTGGGGGTCCTGCGTGAGGCTGACCACCTTACCGGGACATATGCCTAGCACCCCAGGGCCCTTGGTCATGTAGGCTGGAATGGGCACGGCAGGCCTTGGCCCTCTAACGGGCTGTTGTGCTGAGGAGTTTAGTTTTTTAGATAGAGTATGAACTCTGTAAGAGGGGAGTGTAGGCTGTGTAGCCCATTACTCCATTATGGCATAGGATGACAAAAACAAATGTTAGTGGTCCATTTGCGCGACAAAATAGGCGGGGCAATGTGATGATGAAATGGGAGGGTGCATGTCGAAATCGCATGCCACCCCCCTGTATATGATACAATGGTATTGTGGACAGGCCCCTATCCGTTTCTCTCCACTGCGGTTCCACTGGGCAGGTCACCATATTTCTGCCACAGCGGACGTCGTAGGTGAGGGGTCGCTCTTAAATAGGTAATAATAATTAATAGGTAATAATAAATAGGTCTTAGTTTAATATGTACTTTTCTGTTTATCGCAGACCTGTCCCGGAAAAGTCGCCAACCTCCGTCGCAAAGCCAGATTTAGAATTGGAAAAAAATCACTTTCTCATAATCATTGAGAATGACTTCATAAACGTTTTATACATACAACTTAGAGTCAGAACTCCTTTTTTAGAATTTGAATGACATTATAATTTAATTTTTATGTCTAAATTTTGGAAATAGTGCAACTTGTTGACTTTATTTTCTTAAAAAAGCACTGACCACACAATTACAGTATGACAATTCAAAATGTAACAACTTGCCACTTTATTTATCGTAAAAAAACATCACAGACACCCCAATTTAGAAATAGGGAGTTTTAAAATGAGGTATAATTCACTGTTGTGCATAATCTCAACCAATTAACAGACATTTAATATACTGTAACTTCCAGATGTGTTAAACATGAAGTCGTAAGCAGTTGAAGTCATTTGCGATTGGAGTTTCCATAATGTATAACAACATAATATTATTATAATTGGCTTATTCTGATGATCAAGTTGCTATGATTGGCACTTTGTATTTAACTTTCTGATTTTGAGTCGGTCATCCATGTTTGAACTGAAAAGTACAATTAATTATAGTGGATATAATACATGGTTTTTGATTACTTACATTAGATAATAATAATAATGAATTGTTAATTTTTTAAGTAAATATGGATAGTAAATAGAAAATCTAAGTTAAAAAGAATAAAAATGTTATAACCATGAAGCATTTTCTGGACCACCACTGGGTACAGCTGTGACAAGGAGGACAGTGTGTTTGTTCATTGGCAACTTTTGGCCAGTACGAAACGGTAACCTAAGGTGGCTATGCCTATCAAGAAACAGAAATTGAACAGGAATTTTTAATAGATTTGTGGTTTACGCTTCTCGACAATGTAACAGGAATCACTAAATTGTAATCTGCCCACATTTATATCACTGCTATTCCCCTTTTTAGCTTCCACACTACGTTTATAACGTAAAAAGTGGAAGGTTTTATAATCGTTCAGTCCGTCTGTCTGTCCGTCCGTCACCCACTTTCACAGAAAGAACTACAAATCCCAAAAACAAGTGGGATACGTCATTTTGAAGAAAAAAATCAGATTAGGCTACATTCCAAATTTCATTAAAATATTTAAATTAGAAGTTGATTTAAAATTTAAATAACTAAAAATTTAATCTACATTGAAACAACATGCAAATTCCATTTTTATTCAATATTTTCACTGTTGCCATTTCGTTAAGCGTACAAGAAACTTTATTTAAAATAAAAATAAAAAACTTTTGCAAGAATATTTATTTATGTGATATGATTTAGTGTGGATTGTTGTAATATCACAATAGAGTTCTTTTGATGGTTCATTATATATGTATGAAGAAAGTTGCATAGAGAATTCTAACTTGGCATAAAAAAAAAATATGCAAAGTTTCGCTTTTATTTTTAAACCATCAATTGCACTAATTATATATTTTTCGAACTGTAAATTGATTTAACAAACGATAAATGACTGAATTTCTGAAAGAAATGTAAATGGTAAATTGTGGCGACACAAAGATATTTATTAAAAAAGATTACTTTATTATTATTCTAACTTCAAACAAATTAAGCGAACAATAAAGTCTAATTATTAAATCTGAGAAAGAAGATTAATGAAAATAATTAATTTTATCGTTTAAATGTTTAATTACAACTAACTAAAGGCTCTGTTTGGCAAATTTCTTTCTGAGGTGTATAAATAGTTTGTTTCCTGTTGAGCACAAATGTTGTGTGGAAGCAGTTTAAGTGGCAGATTCTGTAACAAACCTACTTGTTTTTGATTATCAACATGGTTTATGCAATCCTTGTATGTTCTAACAAGCTCCATTTCCAAAAAGCAGTTTTAAAGGCCTTAAAAGTTCCTAATTAACTATTTATGTGTGATGCATTGCATGTTCTGTATTATAAATTATTGAATTTTGTAATGGTTACTGTAAAGAAACATTAGAAGATAGATTTACAGTTAGAGGTTTTAAGGATTTTTTCTCAGTCCAATGAACATATACCAGTTATACTGAAATCGTAGACAATTTAATTACAAAAAAATATGTTAAGTATGCATTCCAGCTCCATTTATTTCAATGCTGTGACTGCTTCAGCATATTCTTTAAAACATAATTGCTTTTAGAAATTTTTCGGCCTAGTAATGAAAATTCTCTTAAAAAATGAATGAATTTCTTTTAAGCTTAAGGAGAAGTTCTTTGAATACTTCCATATCTCTTAAAAAATCAATGAATTTCTTTTAAGCTTAAGGAGAAGTTCTTTGAATACTTCCATATCTCTTAAAAAATCAATGAATTTCTTTTTAGCTTAAGGAGAAGTTCTTTGAATACTTCCATATCTCTTAAAATGCTTAAGGAGAAGTTCTTTGAATACTTCCATATCTCTTAAAAAATCAATGAATTTCTTTTAAGCTTAAGGAGAAGTTCTTTGAATACTTCCATATCGGCCTCTCTGCATCTGAAGCTAAGCTGCAGCATGAAGCTATTATCCAGACTGCAACACTCGAAAACAAGACTCAGAAACATGGCTGTAACATTACAAGCAGACAAGCCCAACGTCTGTATAATCACTGGCTGAATCTGAAAGACTCTGGAGAATTTTCGAAAGAAAGCCCAAGTATTTATTTTACAAATTTAACCATCTGATTGATATAGGCATGTAAACCTGTCAAAGTGATACACTATTAGTTTTCCCAGCAGCAAATATAACTTTTTGTTATTTTTTAAATTTAAAATCGAAACGAATTGGGAAGGTTTTTAAAACTTTTACTTACATTAATAAAATTTTAAAAATATCTATTTTTAATAGATATAAGAGATTTTATTTAAATATAATGCAGTGAAAAAAAGTTTACATTTTGTCCAAATAGCTAATTTCTTCGAGGTATAAATTATCTGTAACTTATGAACAAATTAAGAGAAGTACACAAATATGAACGTTTCTTGCAGCTGTCGGGTTTTCCAGCAACACAATGCATATAATTTTTTTTAACAATTATAACTGTTAGTGTTATAAGATTTTAAAATGGGAAAAGTCCTTTTAATCAGTTACCACAGAAATATAATTTTTAAAACATTTATTTAAAGTTTTTATGAGTTTAAAGTTCATTTAAATCTTAATCTGCAGAGAAAACAAGTTTAAAATATTCTTGTACCTCTGATAGTTAAGTTCTTCAGTTTTTCCACAATACATAAATGTTCAAAAATGTTAAAAAATTTTGAATTTTCTTGCAGCTATCAAAATGTATTAAAATTTCATTTTATGAATGTAAATAATTTTTTTTTGTAATTAATGAGGTATGGAAATTTAGGTTCCATGTAGTGAAAACAAGTTTGTAGTTCCTTACAAAGTTCTTAATTTCTTAAAGTAAAATGCCAAATCTTGTCATAGAGTGTCATCTGAGTGAGTACCAAAATAAAAATGGCAGCTGCCACTTAGCAATTGTGAAAACTCCCATGATTTATACTGAAACAGATTGAATCCAAACCCCATGACTTCAGTGTAAAAATATTTTTGTACAATAAATATCCTACAAATAGGGGGTGGAATTAACGTTGCACTAGAGTTACACAAAGGCTATTGATGGCGGGATTTAGTACCACAGTCGAGTGACGTGCCCACACCTGAGTGGGTACCCAATACAATTTTTTAAGGGCGATGTCGTACACTTGGTCTGGACTTTGGATCGTATTTAGCATGCACTCCCTCCGCACAGGGTATTTTTTGGCTGCACAGAACATTTGTAGGTCGTTAGTTATTTTGGATGGCAATGCCCTGGCCCAAACATGGGAACTTTCACATACAAGGCAAGGGCCTTACCCACTGGGCTCTCCAGCCCCCGTACAACCTGGGCTTCAACAGGTTTCTAAAAGTCCTTCAGAACTCCTTGATTTTGAACCACTATCCTTGAAAACTCCTTTTTTCTTTTGTTAAACATTCATTTTTCTCAAGTTTTATTTGATTATAATATTTAAATATAAAGTAACAACAAACAAAAGTCAGTTCATAGATTTTTTTTAATAATTATATCTATATTTTTCAGGTTCAGCGGTCACATTTACTTTCGATGAACTGTTAGAAGCCATACCTAAGAACCTGCCGCAAACTACCAGACAAGCACCAATAGAACCAAACGCCGACTTCTTCTCAAAAGACTGTGACTTTGAACCTCCTTTTATGTTTGTTTGCACTGACATAACGACATCTTCTGAAGGGCACCTACTTTATAACCTCAAGTATGGAATGGATCAGACATTTGTTTCTCGTCTGACTGTGCCCCCAGTTTCCGTGGTCAGGGTTGAGCGACGTCAAAATGGCTGTGGTAAACAGTTGTCGAAACAACCAAGTGAACCAGAGGTTTTCATTAAAGTAAGTAAAAAGGAATGTGTGTCTGTTTTTGTCATATGCCATCAATTAAGGTGTACGTCTACACTTGAACTTTTTTTCTTCTAATATTTTACTTAAAAATCCAATTTTTTTTACATTTGATATAATTCATAAGTGTATGAGGGTGCGTGTAAAAATATTTTTAAAAATTAAAATGTTAATTAATTCATTAGTATTTTATGCATTAATTAGCATGTTTTTTAAACACTCATAACTCAAGAACTAATTAACTTAGACCTATACAATTACCATGCAAATTAATCACCAATTCATTCTGAAGGCCGTGAACCTCAAACCAAGTTTGTGGCTCTTTTAGTTTTTATTTATAATTTTTTATAATAAGCAACAATAAAAAAATCCATTTTTGTAGAAAAAAAAACTTTGACATGCAATATAAAATTAATTTAAAAACCAAATCTTCTTTTTAGAGGTTCACCCCCTCCCCCAACTTATTCCACAAAACAGACCACACGGAAGATTAGAAAAACCTCTAACTTTTTATTAGAGTGGAGTATCAGTGCAAACTTTACATAATTTTAAAGAGGAAGAATTGGAAATTCTAATGAACTTAAAAACAAAAAAATGCCTAATTTGGTTATTTTTGGCCTTTTCTAGTGTGTATGTAGTGTATATGTTACCTAATACCAGCTTGTTGATTATTCTAATACAGTAATCTCCCTCTTAACGAGACATTTACAGTAAAGTGTCTTACTCATTTTTTCTGCCATCTTAATTCCAAAATTTTTAACAACATCTTTTTTACACAACTTAATAGAATAAATAGCATTTGTAATGATGATACAGATCTTAAAATTGCTTTTCCACACTTCAAAGCTATTCTTAGTCAAAACTGTTTTCCATCCAAGTATTCAAATGCAGTGGATGCTTTTATAAGACGCTTTGCCTAGTATTCTTGGATATTCTGTAGTTTCGTTAACCGTCAAGGTAATTTGATCTGAACATACAGTCCCTGGACAAATTATTATATGCACTGTATTTTTTTTAGTAATGATGAAAACATACCAAAAAATGCCATATCATTGAAAAAGATGTCGATATGTGTATTAAGTATAGCAGATAGTATTTTCTATTCAATAGCTTAAGTTTAGGAACACAAATGTCTTTCTAAAGGTATTTTGTTCATCATTGATTGATACATGAAATCTTGCAGTGCGTCTAATAATTTGTCCAGGGACTACTTTCACTTTTGATCCAGGTGTTTATATTGAGCTTATGGCTCGTTTCATTTTGTTGATGCGTTGGATCTTCTTTCGAGCTCCTCTGTTGCGTTGTGGACAGTTGTAGTATTTGATCTTATGATTTACGGCGAACAGAAACACCCTCTCTGTTCATGCTCTGTGCCCCTGATGAAGTAGTATAAGCAGAGTGTTTGTTGTAGTTTGTTTCATTTATTGTATGCAGGGTTGTTAAAAACCCGGGTTTTTTCATGAAAAACCCAACCCACTTGGGTTTTTGGGGTTTTTTCAGGGTTTTTTCGGGTTCTATGGGTTTTTTCAGGGTTTTATGGGTTTTTTCAGTATTTTGGATGTGTTTTTCAGGATTTTGTGATTTATTTAGGGAAGTTTTATTTATCTATACATTACAATTTTTAAAACTAACACAACATCTTGAGAGAGATAATCAGGAATGATGTAATTTAAATTAGAACAATTAAAAAATAATTGCATATAATTGTTAGATAAATGTATATTTAAATTTATAATGTCTAGAACCAAGTATTGTTTGTGTATGTGTAAAATTATATAATCCGCAATATTGTAACGATAGAAATTCAAATTAGAATTTTAATAAATGTATTTGTTATATTTAATTGTTAAATAATTAGTATAAATTTAATTTCTAAATGCATTTTAAATATTGAAGGAACAAAAACGTAAAAATATATTAAGAATACTAAAATATTAATTAAAAATGATATGAAATGTATACTTTTTGGATGTATAAAAAGTTTTTATTTTTTTAATTTTCAGTGAAGGCAATTTTAAGTTCAAATTGCCCACTTGGGTTTTTTGATGGGTTTTTTCAAGTGGGTTTTTTTTTAAAAACCCACCCGGGTTTTTTCGGGTCGGGTAAAATCATAACAACCCTGATTGTATGTCTTAACCCGGCAGCACTCGCACTCCCAAGAGAAACACCGTCACTCGCAAGGGGGTACTTTAGACCCCAGCACTGAATTTCCTTCAAATATCACTTTTACGTTCAAAACTTGCATAATATTTACTTAAAATCTATTTTCTAACAAATATTTAAGGTATTTATGGAGAAGTGTCGGTATAGGAATAATAATTATGATCCACATAATTTATCACTTCAGCAATCGTATCCACAGGATCACCAGTAATGTCATCATTTTCCAACAATTCATTAGACTCACTATCGGAACAAGGACGATAATCAATTGTCATATCATCATCATCCATAGCATCACCAGCTTCTTCTTCTCATTCGTTTGCAGATTTATCATCCGAAGAAACTTCTGGCAACAATTTTCGCATACTTTCCGTCTCCTCATTGTAGGACAAGTTGCATGACAATTTGTACTAGAATGAAGGACCGCGGGCACTCGCGTGGGGTCTTTCACGCCCCAAAACCACAATTTTACTAAAACCGCTTTCTGACAACAAAACTTCTGGCAACAATTTTCGCATTCTTTCCGTCTCCTCATTGTAGGACAAGTAGCATGACAATTTGTACTAGAATGAAGAACCGCGGGCACTCGCGTGGGGTCTTTCACGCCCCAAAACCACAATTTTACTAAAACCGCTTTCTGGCAACAAAACTTCTGGCAACAATTTTCGCATTCTTTCCGTCTCCTCATTGTAGGACAAGTAGCATGACAATTTGTACTAGAATGAAGAACCGTGGGCACTCGCGTGGGGTCTTTCACGCCCCTAAACCACAATTTTACTAAAACCGCTTTCTGGCAACAATTTTCGCATACTTTCCGTCTCCTCATTGTAGGACAAGTAGCATGACAATTTGTACTACAAAATGAAGAACCGCGGGCACTCGCGTGGGGTCTTTCACGCCCCCAAACCACAATTTTACTAAAACCGCTTTCTGGCAACAAAACTTCTGGCAACAATTTTCGCATTCTTTCCGTCTCCTCATTGTAGGACAAGTAGCATGACAATTTGTACTAGAATGAAGAACCGTGGGCACTCGCGTGGGGTCTTTCACGCCCCAAAACCACAATTTTACTAAAACCGCTTTCTGGCAACAAAACTTCTGGCAACAATTTTCGCATTCTTTCCGTCTCCTCATTGTAGGACAAGTAGCATGACAATTTGTACTAGAATGAAGAACCGCGGGCACTCGCGTGGGGTCTTTCACGCTCTAAAACCACAATTTTACTAAAACCGCTTTCTGGCAACAAAACTTCTGGCAACAATTTTCGCATTCTTTCCGTCTCCTCATTGTAGGACAAGTAGCATGACAATTTGTACTAGAATGAAGAACCGTGGGCACTCGCGTGGGGTCTTTCACGCCCCAAAACCACAATTTTACTAAAACCGCTTTCTGGCAACAAAACTTCTGGCAACAATTTTCGCATACTTTCCGTCTCATTGTAGGACAAGTTGCATGACAATTTGTACTAGAATGAAGAAACGCGGGCACTCGCGTGGGGTCTTTCACGCCCCAAAACCGCAATTTTACTAAAACCGCTTTCTGGCAACAATTTTCGCATTCTTTCTGTCTCCTCATTGTAGGACAAGTAGCATGACAATTTGTACTAAATAACTATAAAATATAACTATAACTATAAACTATAACTATAAAATAAATAATCGTGTATTGTTATTGATTCCTATGTGATGTTGATAAAAAAAAATAGTGAACAAAGGGGCAAGTTTCCAATTTTTCTAGACTTAAATAAAAAAAAAGGTTACTGGTTCTTTTAATGACATGAAACTTATTTTGCTTTAATACATTAAATAAAATGAATAATTATTTCAATTTTGTATTTAATTATTAAGCAAATAATCAATGTAGAAATGTGCAATCAGAAATGTACATCATCTAAACCTTAATTTATTTTACTTCTTTGATCTAAAATTTAACCCGGAGCTGGTTAAGAAGATGACTACTGTATTATGCATCTAACCCTTCAATATTTCTCTTAATAAAGCAAAAATAAAAAGTTAATTTTGAGCATTTTTCAAATGGTAAAGCAGTCATATTTTGTCGAATTGAACACATACTACAGAAAAGGTGAGTTAGGTGTCGGTCGTTCCCAGCCAAAATCTACTCAACCAACTAAGCACATAGTTATCACACTTGTAACAAGAATTTCTGCTCTTGTCGAACTAACTCTATCTGTCATACCAGCCCTTTAAATAAACTAAATATTACTTGTTTTATAACCTTGCTTAGTTAAAAAAACATATATACAGTTGAACCCCGCTATAATAAACCTGGGATATAATGAACCTTCTCTTGAAGTGAACCTTTTTTGTGGTCCCTTCCTAACTCCTATTTTACTAATATATAAATTAATTAATATAAATTAATAACTTATTATTATTTAAATGGATAGTGAACAGCAGACAATGAAAGTTTGCTTGTAGTGAACTCGCATTTTTCTTCTTTAATATTTTTTTTCATACCTCTGAAACTACATCACCTAAAACAAGCCAATTTTAAAATCTCTATATATATATAATACTCTTATACAGCACCCAAATTGGGGGGTTGGCGAGCGATAGCAAGAAGGGGGCGTGCCCCCTAGTATAAAGAAAACACTTGTTATTATTTATAAGTGAAATCCATTTTTTAACTATTAGGTGAATCAATAAATGCATTGTATCCGCTTAACATTTTTATATAAACATATAACCACATAATCACACAATAATTAAAAAAAATCATACTATTTATTATTACATAATTGTTGTCTATCAGAAAAAAATACATATTTTAAGATCAATGACAATTATTGTATTTAGCAATTAGTGTTATTTAGTACTTTCTTATAATGATCATGCTTTTGTGTGATGTTTTAGTTAGAACCTTTGGATTCTGAGGAGGAATATGAGGGATCAATGTATGGATATTCTGAAAATGGTTATAATTCTCCGATGAAAGCCGAAAATGTATCTTCCTTGAATTTGTATTTAACAAATGATGTTTCAGGTATACAATAGTTAAGTCTTTATTTGTACTTATTATATTTAGAACGACCCCAAAAAGGTCGGTACTTAGAAATATTTTCGATCTTTGAAACATCAAGTGTAAGAAATTCTAAGCGGCTCCTCGTGCGCAGAGCCCGGGACTGTTGTTGCTTTAGCAACGTGTGAACCGGACCACGCGGTCGTGCCGCTTTGCGTCCCTCTCGCGTGTTTTTGTTGCATTTAAATTAAACGTGCATCTCCTTCTTATTAAAATCTAGTAATAATGTTTATTGCCTTGCCGGTACAAGAACCAAAGCAATTCCCCCAAAAAGTCGGTACTTAGAAATATTTTCAAAACAAAAAGTACCACACCGCAATCATGAAATTCTGGCTAAGTTCCCAAAAAGGGAATAGATTAGATTGAAATAGATTCTTTTTTTAAACTTATGGTTTTATTTTTAAATAGGTATATTTAAAAAATAGCAACGCCACATAATATTTTGCTCATAATACTTATTGCTCAAGTGATCTAATATCTAGCAATAAAAAAATGAACTTCAAAAATTTTTCCGTTAAAAAATGGTAGTTTTAAGGTCTGTTTGTCAGTAATAATCAGACAACCTGTTTATTTTGAGTGTTTCATTTAATGTTTAACAAATAAACTGTATGTTGACCAATTACTGACTCGATAATTACTAATTTTTCTTGCAGTTTATTTTGATATTTTTTTTTTATTCTTTTGCAAAATTAACTATACATTGACCATTTACTGACTCAATAATAAATTTCTAATTTTTTTCTGCAGGAGTTGAAAGCTGGGTTTTCCCTTTGGTATTTACATCTACCGGTCTTACCTCACCAAGTTCTAATTATAAAGGCGAAGCCCCTCTCCTGTACTCGTTGAAGTACGGCCCGGATGGAATGTATGCGACTTCTCTCTCTACTCCCAGCATCTTGGCTGTGCAGATACCTTCGACTAGGCAGGCAACTTTGAATATAAAAGATGACAACTCAAATACAGAAGTTACTTTAGATAGCGATGTTCAGGTAATGTCCTTATCTCAAGTGTCAGAATAGCCCTTCTGTAGCTTAGTGTGATGTTAAGATTGAATGGGAGTGCTAGCCGGGTGTCCAAGCTAAAGTGTTCTGTTTGCGTTAATCCAATAAAAAAAATTCTAATCCAAATTACTAGGGATGCAACAAGTACCAAATTTATCCAAATACTGAATAACGAATATTCGGCCGAATAACAAATATTCGGCTTACCTAAACTAATTATTTACTGTCACAGATCTAAGTAAGTTGTTTTTATTGATCATCAATTTTAAGTCAAGATAAGCATATAAGTACACTATCACACCATAATTTTAATACAATACAGCAGACATTTTTAATTAAGGCAACACACAATAAAATAGAACTCGTTTGTTATTTAAAAAAAAAGCCTTTAAGCCCTTCGGCCATACCGAATATTCGGCTTGACTAGCCGAATAGTAACCGAATATTCGGTGCATCCCTACAAATTACTCTGACTAGATTGAATATTTTTTAAAACTTTTTTTTTATAAGATAAATGTAGCTAGCTGCTTACAGGGATATAGAATTCATTTTTGATATTGGTTAAAATATATTTTTAAATTTTCAGTAAATAATTTTACAACCATTATCTCTTTATGCAATCCAAGCTATCAAAAGAATAAGAAATGAAAACGCCAAGGCAGAATTTGTCTAATTTGTCAAACTGCAGTTTTTATGTCTGTACTTTCCTATCTTTTTCATGTATATTTACGACAAATTTTCATTACTTAAATTGAATCATGCTTGTTTTATATCTGTATTAAGCTGTTAACTTCTTAACAAAATCTTGTCCTATATCTTTTTTAAGTCTGTATTTTCTTATCTTTTTCATCGTTGTTTGCAACAAACTTTCATTAGTCAAATTAAACCGTGCTGGAATTCTGCCTGATTTGCTATAAACTCATTGAATTCAATAACTGGAAACTAAACACTGAGGGTTCCGCCTGAGGTGACCACCAAACTTTAACATATTCCTAGCATCCCACAGCCCTTGGCCATAATAGCTGTTACAGACCCAGCAGGCCGTGGCCCACTAATAAGTTTGTTGTCAGTAACTAATACATTAAAAAACTTTTCTTTCTGAACAATTCTAAACAGTGATTTATATTATAACTAGCAAATTTATACCCGTTCATCGCACGGAATAAAAAAATATCAAATAGATTCCAAATATGTGTACCATATACCCTGTTATAGGATCATAAACTTATTATTGTTTCCGCTCGTTATAAATTATAAAATCGCGTTTCATTGCCTTAAAATTCCAAAATGAAAAATACGCTATAAAATGCACTCATAAATCAAATGTCATCATAATTCCCTCATAAATACATAAAACCTTTTAGCTCATTTGCCGCGTTTTGGGAAATAATTTGGCGAGGAAATAGATATAGCTACCCACACTCATTATACAGCACTAACACAATGACCTTCGAACAACCGACCTGCTTATAAATTATTTATAAAAGAAATTGCCTATTTGGCGAATTTTAGTTAATAATTTGGCGAGTTTGGCAATGTACTTGGCAAAAAAATAAAGACATAAAACACTAATAGCTCTAGTGTGATGGCCTTTATTAACCATCATAGTTCCAGTAATAGCTTAACTATACATTTATTGCTTAAATATGCATACATGCAGTCAACAGAAAAATCAATGAAAAAATCATCAAATAAACCCACAATAAAATTCGGGAATGAAGACTGGCGGAATTACGTCACTTGAAACATGTCAATTATTTTTCAAATAATGAATTTAGTTTCTGAAAGTAATGGCCAAAAGAATAAAATGAACATTTTGAATTTTAAATGTTTTCGTTAAAACTTTTATTTAATTTTTTCAGCCGATGGCATCATTAAAGAGAAAAAATTATCGGATTTAAGCGAAAGTGGTGTATTTTTTTCAGAAAATTCGAATTTTCTCTAAAAATGGAACAAATATGAAAAAACTAAGCCTCAGCCTGCACACGTTGGTATTAAAGGGAATCTATCTGAAAAATTTTGAATTTCTAAGGGCAGTATTAGTAGGTCTTTTACCATCTGAAGACAAACAGACACACACACACTGACAGACTCTTTCTTTTATTATTATAGATTAAGCTGTTAACTTCTTAACAAAAACTTGTCCTATATCTTTTTAAGTCTGTATTTTCTTATCTTTTTCATCGTTGTTTTCAACAAACTTTCATAAACCGTGCTGGAATTCTGCCTGATTTGCTATAAACTCATTAAATTCAATAACTGGAAACTAAACACTGGGGGTTCTGCGTGAGGTTGACCACCAAACTTTAACATATTCCTAGTATCCCACAGCCCTTGGCCATAATAGCTGTTACAGACCCAGCAGGCCGTGGCCCACCAATAAGTTTGTTTTTATATGCATGTTGAGCCGCATTTCTGCATGCTGTGTCAGAGCAAGGCGAAATGCCCTACACAAATAGCCTGAGCTAGTGCAATTACGTTTTAGACCTGCTTGCGCATTTATTTTAAACTGTTGCTTTGTGGCAACCGCTTCTGGAGTGACGTTCAACGTATGAAAAATTATCAATAAACACGGCCCAGTAAAGGGGCGTCGCAGCATTCTTCTTTTACAGGTTGTCTCCAGCGTGGGTGCTCTTTCGGGATAGATACGTGGGCCATTCTAACTTCATAAGTCTTAATTTGCTATGTATTAATTAGTTTGCCAAATTATTATAGTTCTATTTATTCACTATGTTATTGTTAGCTTAATTGTAACTATTTTCCTTTTATTACTCAAAATTAAATCTACGAATATTCACTTAAAAGAACCTATTGTTTTCATAGTAAATGCCTAATTTGTTTCTCAATAAAATATAAAATTTCATAGTAATTCAAATTGTATTTTTCCTGTGCACAAATCCTACCAACAATACATATATAAAACCTTGGAAATCATTATTTGTGCACTATGTTTTTTAAAAGCGAATATTTATGCTCAATTAGTTAATTTATGAATAATAACTTTGTGAAGGTGGAGCACATAAAAACAGAAGTCCAAGACTTTCTTTTGCTCGACTCCCCAGATGCAACAAATGATTTAAAGGTGATTCCAGATGCAACAAGTGAAGAAAGTTTTCCTATGATCCTTGATGTGTCGTCTTGTAAAAAGAGAAAAAGACAACTTCTACCTAAAATAGGTCAGGAACAAATATATAACTTGTTATTTATTTGTGTTTTATAATATAACTGTTTCATATTAAACTAAGATACGATTTTAAAATAATAATTATATTGAAAAAAGTAGGAAGTTCATTATTTCAACATTAGGAAGTTATAAAAGTTTAAAATTTTTAACTAACAAATAATTATATTAATTTTATAATAGCTACATGGAGTTCTTTTTGGTAGCACTCTCTAAATAATATTTCTTTTCTAGCATTAAATGAGAAAAGTGTCGCTAAAATCACTAGTAGTCACTTGAGGGATTTATATGTCCCGGATGGTAAATTGAGGCCGATTTGCTGACATAGATGTCAGCTTTTCCCTGATTTAATTATTATTTTCTACAATCTTATTTTATTTTACATGTTAACTTTTTAGATACTCAAAATGGCTGCACATCACCCGAACCCCTTTCCATGAATGCCCCCAAGACTTTAACCACAAAATTAGTGGATCAGACAGAGGACGAGGACTATCAATTCCTCATGTCCCTTCTACCAGATCTGAAGCAAATGCCCCAGGAACAAAAATCCCAAGTGAAGAAACAAATAAAAGATCTGGTCTTGACGAGCAGGCTCTGTTCCGGCAGAATCGCTTTCAGAAACTCAAGGAACAATATTTATAGGGACTGTGGTGTTCTTCCGTCTCTGAGAGACTGGAAGTTTTAGACTGAGTTCTTTGTGATCATAGATATCATAGTTAAAGTATTAGATTGGCAGATCACGTGACCTCCAATGCTAACGACGGGATGCGCATAGAGGCCTTTTAAGAGAGCAAAATGGCTGGTGTTGCTGCCACTTTAAGGAGAAAAATACTACGAAAAAATACCATTTAATTCTAAAATTACCAACAAAAATACTAGCAAAGCATTTCAAGTCACTAAAAAGATTCCAAAATGCAGCTAGTAATTTTACAATATTTTTGGTAATTTTAGAATTATTCTAAAATTACAAAAAATATCGTAAAAATACTAGTTGCATTTTGGAATCTTTTTAGTGACTTGAAATGCTTTGCTAGTATTTTTTTTGGTAATTTTAGAATTAAATGATATTTTTCCAATGATGCCGTAGCATTTTTCTCCTTAAAGTGGCAGCAACACTGGGCATTTTGCCCTCTCATTCGGCCTCCATGTGCATCCCGTCCTTAGCATTGGAGGTCATGTGATCTGCAATCTAATACTTTAACTATGATATCTATGTTTGTGATACATTCATTATATGCTTTGACTTGGCAAAACTGAATTGAAAAGCTTAGAGGAAGAACATGCTGAGTGACAAAATGGGAAAAACGAGAAAATGAGCTTTGAAGTTTTTAGTTTGCACTTAGATAAGTTAAAAATGCCACTTACAAAGCGTAAAAATGCACTTAACTTGAAATTTATGAAAAGGGGGGAATCTTGTTATCTTTAAAGGAGTGAATAACGGGTTCATTGACACAAAAATCACAATTTTTTAAAAAATGTCACTTAGCACGTTCTCCCACTAAGCTCTTCATTTATTATCTGTTATCAAAAGTGATGTTTAAAAGGAATCAGTTGGTTTTTTTTTACATACTTTTATCTATCTCTGTTTTCTAGGTCTTTTAGAAATTATTTTTATGTTTCAAGAGACGCCTGGAGTTTAAGTGAGACTAGAAAATCGAAAAAATAAGAGTTCAATTTAGTTATGAAAATTTATTTATTGCCAAATTGCTTTATACATGTTATTTCCACAACTTTAATAGAAATTCCAAACTAAATTTACAACAAGTTGTACAAAGACCTTTCAAACAAAGAGTTTAAAATGTCATGTTTCAATCAATGAGCTGTTACTTTGATCCAACAAGGCCAAATGAAAGGCCAGTTTTACAATAGATCCTGGTAAAAAAATATTTAATTTCTCCTGAGATATTCTTGAAACTTCTTCATAAAAAACACATAGGAACCTTATATTTTATGTGTGATGTAAATGGAACTGTTTGAATAAATATTTTTCACATTAAAATAAACTTTACGATTTTACTTTTTATATACACTGCTCAAAACAATTAGGGGAGCACTTAGCGTACTTTTGTTACCCTTTTAGTCCCAACTTTTTATTTTTTATTCTAAAAATCTAAAATTTGTGAAATAGATTAACCATGCATTCAGAATTAAATGGTAAAAAACAGGGGAAAAAATCTATTTTTTAAACTAAAATTTTAAGGAAAAAAATTGGAATTATAACTTTTTGGAATAAATTATAACAATAATTTTTTCAAAACTTTATTTGTTAAAAATTGCTAAAATCATTTTTTAAACATGTAAACAAAACAAGCGTGAAGAATTTAGGGTCCATTTATTTGCTAAAATTGTTTCACAGTGATTTTTATTTTACCATGTTTTTCATATTTTCATTTAATTAAAACAAACATTATTTAATTCTTCAAAATACATGATTCTTACATCTAACGATACATAAGCGTGAGCTTAACTTATTCAGAAAAAAAATCGCAAACTGATGATTCCAAATGGAATCATTAATGGTGAAAAGATTTAAACCATGTGATCCTCTAATAGTTTTGAGCAGTGTATAATACTGTTAAACATTTTTTTTTGCCTAAATTTTTTACCGAAGAAAAGTTATAGATGTTTATGCCTCATGATTTGGCTAGGTACTGTGCCTGCAAGTGTATTGTATGTAAATAATTTTTATGTACGTCCTGCATTGAAAATGAATGCCACCATTCCATTGAATTTCCAAAATTTTATAAATGGTCCTGAATATTGCAATACAGATTGTCACTAATCACACGCATAACAGTATTCTAGAAATTCAGACTTTTATCAGAGTGATATAAATCATCCTTTTAATACCTGAAATCAGGGTACACCGCAAAAGATGTTCACTCAGAAAACAGCACCTATGTGCTGTAATTTTCAAGCACATGTGTCTCAGCCATGAACCAGTTTGAATTTCCTGATTGGTAGAAAAGAAGAACACTGATCAAGGTCATAGGGTCTGATAATGTGCAAGCTAAGAAACTACAGCCAAGTTCTGTACACTTTTGTTTACAGCAGAATGCGCTGTGAATATGCAACAAATGTGCTGTATTTTCACCTATTTTTTTTACAGTATGCCAGGATTTACACCTTTAACTCTTATAATATTTTTTTATCTATAGTCATGTTCTTAAGTATTTTTTAAAAAGAATATTAATTTAAATCTAAGATTTATGGGATTTCAAGGATTTCATTTCAATAGTACCCAAATAAGAAAGATATTTTCAATTTAATCCTCACATTTTATTTTTATTTTGCTGTTTTTATTTTTGTTTTTATTTACATTTTTATAATTTCTAAAAAACCCTAACAATAACGTTTATGTCCACTGTCTGTATGATAATTATTGATATTAAAAGAAGTTTTTTATAATTTATTTATATTAATTTATTTAAGTCGCCTTGCGCTTTTGAAGACAATGTATAATTTTAAGCTTATTTAAAGTCACTAAATCTTACCAGGACACTTCTATAAAGCAACCAATGCATGGTAGCAAGTTTAATTTTAAAAAAACATCTTTCTTAGTAACGTTTTTTACCTAGAATATAAAAGTCAGATCACAATTGTATTCAATTATTCAGTTTTTATTTTTCTTTAGTATTTTAAATTCTGACAATTATTATCATGTTTCAGAATTTTGGATGACTCTTATAGTTTTACATTAGGAAGATGTAATTTGAAATTTTTAGTAAAAAGTAACTTAAGTGGTTCATTATAATGAGGTTTAATGTTCTGTAAATCTTTTAGTTACCATGGAAGTTTGAATTGATGTATGGGGTTATTCAGAGTAGAAATTGAGCATCAATATTTTTATTTTATTTTATGACCTTTCTCAATTGAAATTGGCTCATGTACTAACTTCTCCTATTATATCTATCAAATGTGCAATATATATATATTTTCTAAGCTTTATATTCTCATTGGATTTTTTTTTATAATTTGTATATATCAATTTATAAATTGTATATACCGCATATAGATAATAATTCTTTAATACAAATTATATTTTGTATTTTAGAATCACATTTTGAACATTGTCACATTAATGTATTATATATTTTTCGCCTTTCAAATTCTATGCTGATCAGATATTATTAAATTTGATTTAAAAAAATTAATTAATAAATTGTAAAAGATTTAATTGGTCTGACAACACATATTTTTTCATCACCACAACACGCATTTTTTTTTTTTTTTGCATGACATTAACATTTGTTTGATGATATGATGTGTACTCATTAAATTGGGGAAGATAAGGTACAAGTATTTTTATTTATAGGTAACAGGCAGATAGCCACAGAACTAATAGTAAGAACAAGAATCAGGAAATAACAACAAAGCAACCCGCTTGGGGCGCATATATAGTAACATAAGCATGACGAAACCAAAAAATTAACATATATAGTCCTCTTCTTGAGAGCGAACAACATTTTTGCAGGAGACCTAATTTAATAAAATATAGAAAAATACATTGTGTATGGATAAAAGTAAGTAAAATACAGATACTTTCCGCCGATCGCAATTTTCGATCTCTTGCCGACTACCAAAATGCGTCGGTCGACCCAACGATTAATTGCTTTTTTCTTTCTTAATACTTGATAAAAATTAATAATTATAGTAATTCTCAAGACTTTTATACTTTATTTTAAGAAAATTGGCAAAGATTGACCTATTCATACGAAATTTCCTTGCTTTGAATTACTGTGCTTGTATATCTTTTATTATAGAAACAGCCCGGTCAAAGTTTACTGTATCGTGTAGACAAACTTGGAATGTGAAACACCACACATCTTTCAATCAAAGGGTTTCGTTTTCCCACAATACCTTTAAAAAACCAAAAACAATCTATGGCAAAGCTTCGGGGTTGTATCCGATTGAGAGCTAATGTCAACACAAAATAATAAACGTTTACTTTATGGTTTTAAACCGTAAAATTAAATGGTTATTTTTCTTAGAGTGCAGTATAAGTTAATATTATTTTTTTTTATCTTATGTATATATACAATAGTGCCAATTTTTTTTTCTCCAAAATATTGTCCGAGTTTAAATGAAAAGTTGTATATTTATCAAGAGTATGTATTGTAGTTTCAGTTTTCTTTTGCTATTTATGTACTTATTTGTTATTTAATCTAATAACCTTTATGGTTGTTAGTTTTTTCAAATAAAAATTTATCATTTGTAGTTGATACTTTTATCTTAGGTAAGTGCGTAAAATTTATATATTTTATCGGCCATTTGTTCCTAAGTTTTTTTAATTGTTTAATCGAATACTTTTTAAATTCAATACTGCTCCAGATACAAAATCTGAAAAAAAATACTTGAAATGTTATAGCATTTCAATATTAAAAGTATTTTTCAACTTGATTTATTTTTCTTAAAAAGGTATTCGTTTTTATTTTTTCGAAACATTATAGTAAGAA
This sequence comes from Oedothorax gibbosus, assembly GCA_019343175.1. NCBI lineage: Eukaryota > Metazoa > Arthropoda > Arachnida > Araneae > Linyphiidae > Oedothorax > Oedothorax gibbosus. The sequence continues at coordinate 2,887,621 of CM033272.1, forward strand.
TTTCAAACTAAATTAATTTTCAAGATTGTTAAAAGACGTAACCCTTAATTTATCCCACATGGTGGGGAAAGATGGGCCAAAGCCGATTTTCAATAAATCCTTTCTTTTTGTGTATTAAACGCTACTTCAACTAATAAAAACGTAGTAAAGCATAAACTCCAATAATGTTTGATTCCATACGGATACAGTTAATATTTTTTAAAACATATTTATTGCATTTAAAGAGTACAGGGGAAGAACACCTTCATTGCATAAGAACCTGTCTGCTTCAGATCTGCTATGCGAAGATAGCGAGGCATCGTCTAAACTGGTGCGTAGAAACCAGTTTTGCCTTGGTTCTTATCGCGCGGCGCACGAGTTTGCTATCTCTATGATCGAGATTCACTCTAGAAATAGTCGGATGCTTGAACAGCGGAACTAAAGGAGAAACCGGTTTCCGATCGCCGCTACTCGCCAAGCAGATTTCAATACGGACAGATTCGCTGTCGATGAAGGGTTTTTTTTCCCCTGTACTCTTCATTTATTAACCTTTGAACGTTATAAGCAGGGCCTGTTCTAGGAAATCTAAGACTATAGGTACAACCTATTTTGGGGGCCCCTTTACGGAAAATTTTGTGTACGATTTCCAGTAATGATGATGCTATATGACCTATGTATGCAAATTTATGCTACAATTTTATAGGCTTTCTTATAAACATCGATCCAAACAATCACGATAGGTCAATTTCTTAGTCAAAATTGAGCAAAAAGCAAAGTGGAGTATCAGAATTTTTTTTCGTGTACTGATATTTGGGGATTTACAGCATTTAGCTTTTAGCATAAACGAAACTGAAATTTAGGGGCCCCAAAAATTTGGGGGCCCTAGGCCCGGGCCTTATGGAAGAACAGGCCCTGACGTTAGGTGTCTTATCTAGCCCCATCCTCCCCAACTAGTGCTTTTTAAGACATCGAACTTATGTGTTTTAAATTTTTATTATTATATGAAATCTAACTTAAATCTATTTGTGGAATATTTCTTAAATATGGAAATGAAGAATTGGTACTTTATTTCGGCTTTTACTCACGTTATAAATTCTATAACTTCACCCTCATAGAAAATTGCAAAAAAAAAAAAAAAAAAAATGTTGCCCTATTTATGTGGAACAAATCTACTAGTTGAATAGAATATACCATATTTGTGCGACATACATATTTTGTGCGACGTTTTTTCTCCAAGTAGAGTACGTACCATTTTTAAAAAAATAAGGATAAAAGTTATATGGAAGACATGCCCAGTCAGAACTAAACTACTTGAACATGGATTGCCATTTTTTGAAGTGAGTGGGGGCTTTCTTTGCGAGTTTTGAGTTTTTGTGTCCGAGTGAATTTCTATTTTTGTTGCTTTGTACTGTCAAGTCAAGAAATGTCACGTTTGCTGGAAAACATATTGGAATGAAGTTTGCTAGGAAAATATTTTAGATAAAACGTTTAGAAATCATAACACTTGAAGAAAAATCTTGCTTGTTTTTCATTAACTTAAAATATTAAGTTATTCAAAAAAATTAAAAATTAAAGGTACTTTTCATCAAATATTCAAATCAGTGATGCTATTTTCAATTTTTCTACTTATTTTCAAAATTTCAAAAAACGAATCCTCAATAGAAGAGCCCCTACGTGACTTATTGAATGTAAAATGTTCGCTCGAAATCTCAAAGCAACAGTTGAAAATCCCAATGAAGTTGCGTCTGTGCTCGATGTAAATCAATAAGAGAGGTCACATCTTAACAAATAAAGAAAACATTTCTAAAATTGGAAGTTCGCGCGCTTTAAAGCATCGACCTCAATGAGATTGGCGGTGCATCTAATGGAAAACACTTTTTTGCTGGGTCCAGCAGGATTTGTTAAATTGGTGAGAATGGCTCCCATTTTAGGCGATTTATCACGATTTCTGACTTCAAAGCTGTTTTGGTTGAACTAACATCGTGTCATGATGGATGTTTGTAGTCCCACTGGTGGGGCTGGGGAGCCCAGTCGGTTAGGCGCTCGCCTATCATGCGAAGGGTCAAAGATTCGGGTCCGGGCATCGCCAAAATAACTGTCACCTATAACTGCCGACCTATAAACGGCCCGTGCAGCCAAAAATGTCCGACGAATAATACCCCGTGTAGAGGGAGTGCACGTTAAAATACGCTCCAAAGTCCCAACGCTGCGTACGATGTCGCCCTTAACGGTTGCGTTGGGTGCCAACTCAGGTGTCGGCTCGTCACTTGACTGTGGTTCTAAAATACGACGCCCGTATTTTATAGCCCTCGCCAATAGCCCTCGTGTAGCTCTAGTGCGACGATAATTCAAACTAAACTAGTCCAACTGGATAGGGTAGGGTTGATACATATATATTCCGGCTTGTGTGCTTGATCAGAGACCCGCTTATAAACCTTCGTCAAGTAAGACAGACACAGAAAGAATTTTTACTGTCACAGAGAGAGAAATTACACCCAGGGCAAAGGCGGGAATCGAACCCGCACCCGGTACAGTGCGCAGACTGTTAGCGGAGGCCCAACTGGATGAATTAGCCAATGGACGTTTGTGTCAATGTACAAGCTATTCCATTCGTTAAAAATAACAAGTTTCCCTTTTCCATAAAATTTTGGTTGTAGTCCTATCCTATCACTTCTTAGCATCTATGATGTGTGTTTTAGACGAGTTCATACAATCACTCGTAAAACAAACAGGGATAAGGAAGATTTTTGTTTAAGTCAGAGTTACGACTTTTGGCGATCATTGCTTTTGCAGGCTCAACTGAAGGGCAGTTCAAGCTTGCATCGGGTTCACTATTATTGAAAATAGGGTGCATTTATGGTTTTGCTTTTCTACTTATTACGTTGTTGTGATTTTTAAATATACTGTTGAAAAATAATATAAACTTGTGTTTTGCGTAAAGAAATTATTACACTGCCATGAATTATTTGACTTAAATTTTGTTTGCGATTTGAGTAATATTTATCATATTTTGTTTTATTGTATATTTCTTTTACCCTTTTTAATTGGTTCCAATTCATGAAAATTTTAATAACGTTTGTAGTTTACTTCCGTTGTGTTTTATAGTACTATAACAATGAAATAAATTTTATGTTAGCTACATTTCGGGTTTAAGTTTAATGTTTTTTTTTACATATTTGCTATGAAACGAGTTTAATTTATTTGTACATTGCAGTAATAAAAAAAGGCTCTTTAAGCCTTATCAGGCGAAAGAGTTCACCAAAAATCAATCGCCCGCCTTTATAAGAGACTCGTACTTTATAACGGTAAAGTGTCAGACATTTAATGCTGTTAGCGTGGAGCCTGATTTAAAAAAAATATTATAATCTTGTAAAAAATCTTATAATCTTGTAAAAAAATCTTATAATCTTGTAAAAAAATCTTATAATCTTGTAAAAAATCTTATAATCTTGTGTTGGCATAAGTACAAATAAAATGAAAGGTCGCTTTATCAAGTTGAAAATCTGTGCGATTTTGATTGGTTGCTTATAATATCGTGGTGAGATTCAGACCACTGCAGAAGGGAAGTCGATTGACATAAAATAAAAATTTTGCATAATATACCGGTCACCGTTATTAAGGGTACACCCGCACAACGCCGTTTTTTTAGCTTGTTATTTCCATAAACAGAAACTACTAATTTACTTTCTGTAGTAAGTTTTGAAAAAGTACTGAAACTCACGTGACTTGGGTACCCAGCTGTATTCACGTGTGCTCCCTTTTTAGGTTTGCTCAATTCTCAATCCTTTCTTATCAGACGTTACACTTACGCAGGGAAGCCACTTGAAATCTTGAACCGCATTTGTGTGCGTGTGTATTTACACGAACACGTTTTCTATCCACTTAAAGAAGTTTTCTTCTGACGTTGCTGTCAGGAAGGGGTATTTTATTAAAAGTAACTAAGTGGATCGATAAAAAGAAACACAAGGATACCTTGTATAGGAAGAATAAGATACTCTGTAGATATATTGGATACTTTGAAAACAAAAATCAAAGGCAGTTTTTTTTAAGTTAGGAATTTAATTTGGTAACATTTGTCATGTTGTCTGTTTATTTCGCTAAAAATAATGATGTGAAAGTGAGATTCTTTATGGTCATGCCTATACAAGGACCGCGTTCATATCCGCCGTTTATGTATAGAATTGGTTGACATATATTTTCAGGCTTGTGTGCTTGGTCACAGAGACCCGTTTATAAACCTTCGTCAAGAAGGACGGACACGACATACACACACATACAAGACAGATGCTGCCATCTATCGCCACCTCCACAATTTTGACATGTACCTGAAGGGGAGGGAAATAGTCTCCAGGGACCTGTACCCGGGGTAAACTGCGCAATGACCGACCACAGGACTTTCGGACCCAACAGACTTAACGAGCACGTACTCCGCATATAATCGGTAGGCCTTCAGTGGTACCGGGACTCGATCGCGGGACCTTCCGATCTCGAAACCGAGACGCTGACCGCTAGGATCCCTACAGCCCCTATAGAATTGGACTTAAGGTGATACGTATTAGCAATTGTCCATGTCGAGTGTCTAGTTTGACGCTTGATCCCCAGCTAACATCTTATAAGCATGCTTACCTGAGGATTTGCATGACAAATTCCATGTCATATTACCAATTCTGTTGTGCAAGTCACTTGTGTTAAAAAGTGATTATCACTAAAACTTCTAACATTAAATGTTTAGTTTAGTTTGAATTATCGTCGCACTAGAGCTGCTGTTGGTGACGGGCGTTGTATTTTAGAACCACAGTCAAGTGACGACAAAAACGTAAAGTGACGACCTGAGTAGGCACCCAACACAACCGTTAAGGGCGACATCGTACGCAGCGTTAGGACTTTGAAGGATATTTAACGTGCGCTCCCTCCACACGGGGTATTATTCGTCCGACATTTTTGGCTTCACGGGCCGTTTATAGGTCGGTAGTTATTTTGGCCATGCCCGGACCCGAACCTGGAACCTTCCGCATGCTAGGCGAATGCCTAACCGACTGGGCTCTCCAGCCCCAACATTAAATGAAAATCGAAAGATATAATGTCCTCATATTTGGTGCACGAGTTCCCAGTACCTGTCGGATGTCATAATAAGATTTTCGGGAAAATCGCGCTCGCTAGAATGGTGGCTGTCAAATAACTTTTTGGTTTAACATTTATTGAAATTACCTTATAGGGTATATAATTGCCTTGGACTGTATTGATTTATTGAATGGTATTTGAAACGAGTCGGTTCATTGGCGACTTCGCCCAATTGATTTGACGATTGTCAAAAGTCGCCAAAGAACAGGCCGGACCCTATATCTTAGTTATACTTTGGAGGATGAGAGTTTTGCAATTGACTTTTTAAACTTTTTCAATTTACAGAAACCATGGCATTATCACGTTGCCAGGATTAATTCAAGAAATACTACGAAACTATGATTGAGAATACTTTCACTTTTCTTTAAACAATAAATAATTCCTCAAAATCTTCTATGTAAAACTGACGGGAAAAAGTGAAAAGATATTGTAGAACAAAGGTTACCATAAATTCTTATTCCAAACAAGTACAAACTCTTTATTTTTTTAAATTGTGGAGTGTATTTAGTGCTCGTGAAAGAAAAGTAATTTTTCAAACAATGCGACACGTAGTGCGTTATTTTCTTTTTTAATTCAAAAGAATACGTTGAAAATGTAATTAAAGGGCAAACACTCATGAAACAACGTGAAATGTTTCGTGAAACTGAATTATTGATCAGCAAAATAAAAACGTCTCTGGCGGATTTCAAAAGTGAAGTTACACAGAAATTAAGCGAAGTTTGATGCTATATTTATGACGATTTAAAAAATATTTATACAAATATATGGTGATTTTTGCTTCACTTAAAGTGATTTTTGATTCATAAACTTTTAGTCGCTGTTTGTGGTTGCACAAATTAAAAATTAAAGTAAAATATGTAAATGTATAAATAATCGTGATTCTAAAAAAGTGAAATTTAATTATCCCCATTAAAATACAAATTAAACAAACAGTTTTACATTTAAGGATAAATATTCATTATTAGAAACTATATTTAAACTTTGCCTAAGGCGATTGGAAAATTGTTGGTTGCACAACCACAAAAATAAATTAATGATGTTTGTGTTTTTCAGTCGTACAAAAGTTATAAATTTAAAGCAAATATGAAGAGACATCATTGAAGAAATTAAAAACATTTCTAATACTTATGTTTGCTATTTATAGCTTCTTTAAAAATCAATTACCAAGCCGACATTTCCATTAAGATTTTTGAAAAAAGAGCTTTAGAGAGTAAGCCCTTTCTGTGCAAGAAATTGTTATTTTCATTTCGAAATTTGAAACCTGAATTTCAACAAGATTCAGCTTTAAACTTCACAGGTTTAGAGTCATTCCACGTCAGATCGCACAGCTTAAAATCTTAATACTTGAAATTTGGAATAATTGAAAAATACGGGTCGGAATAAATTTATCTCTAGTACTTGGGAAAGATCGTGACATGAAGATTTGGAGCTGGCTGATTTGATGTTTAATGACTCTCAATTTAAAATGGGGTTAATATTTTGATTCAATAAGATTATTTTGTAACCTTGTCATTACTGGGCCAAAAAACTGCAGACGTCACTATTGCAAGCATACGAAACCAGAACAAAAAAAAAATCAAGAAAATTGTTGAAATCAAGAACAAATTGTTATTGCGCGCAAAGTTTTCGAAATGAATTGGTTAGATTAGTTTGAATAATCATAGCACTAGAGCTACACGAGTGCTATTGGCGCCCGGCGTCATGATTTAAAACCACAGTCAGGTGACGAGCAGGGCCTGACCATGAAATGTTGGGGCAGAAGGTCCGGATACTTTTGGGGGCCCTTTTTGACGTGATATTGTTACGAAATATACATATTGTAAAGTTTTAATCTCTAAAAGTAAGGCCCATCGTCAAATATTTTAATAACAACTAATTATTATTGTACTTATTGCAAAAATTAAAAAAAAATCTTCAAAAGTATTAAGTATTTAAATTAAGTTTTTCATAAAATCCTACAATATTGCAAAAGGGACAACAAAATGTACATGCTTACAGCCAATTTTGGAGACCCTAAAATAATAGGCCAAAGGCCCCGATTACGTTTGTCTAGGCAATGATCAGGGCCTTTTGATGAGTCGACACCTGAATAGGCATCCAACGCAACCGTTAAGAGCGACATTGTATGCAGTTGGGACTTTGGAGCATATTTAACGTGCACTCCCTCTACACGTGGTATTATTCGTCGGACATTTTTGGCTGCACGGGCCGTTTATAGGTCGGCAGTTTTTTGGGCGATGTCCGGGACTGGAATCTGTGACCTTCCGCATGCAAGGCGAACGCCTTAACCGACTGGGATCCCCAGCCCCTTATCTTCTAAAGGAGTCTCTCCCCTCACATGCCCCTCACTTTGTGTGGAAGTACCACTACTCATCTGCCACGTGTGCAATCATCACACAATCGAGAGAGAGAGAGAGAGACTGTAATATTATTACTGTACTATGCGTATAATGGTCCCCACCCCTGGATAATCAGCTTTTATCAATCAGTTCAGTCCAATCAGTTAGTTCTAAATTTTCACTTCATCCACCACATTTTGAATTGATTAAAGGAATCAAAAATTCCATAAGAGGTCGTCTTCATATTAGATAGCACCCAACTTTTATGGCCTAGAAAAATGTTCGGCACCTCTAAAATACCCTAATTCCAATAGCGATTCAAGAGATAATTTATTTCTATTAAGGTACATATACTTAGCTCTATTTTCTGACAAACAACTTTTTTAAACTAGTTCTAGGACCACAAATTTTCAACCACACTTTCTAAAATTGAATGCATACCAAGACCATCATCTCACAATTCTTCCTCTCCGTGATCCGGTGCGAAGAAATTGCACAGTTTCCGGTTCCAAATTCCAACACTTGATTTCAGAAAAAGGAAAATTGACTTTTGAGGAGAAAGCAACTTTCCCACTCCGAATTAAGTTAGTTTTTTCCCTCTGAAATTTTATTCTTTCCTCATTTTTTTTTGTGCCGAGCATTGGATGCTCTTTTCTTGTTATTGTTCTGATTTGTTTTTTTTCTGGGGGGAGTAGCTGTATAAGTCACGCCTAGAATGGTCCCAGAGAGGACCATCTTGTTCTAGAATCTTGGAAGAGCTGTAACGAAATCGTTCTTTTCTCTCTTACAAAATTCAGTTTAATCTCTTTTCCAAGTGCTTAAAAGGTAGTTTTAGTGGCTGAAGTAGTAGTGTGAGTAGTTTTATTTAAGGAGTGTAACTCGAAGAGATAAAAATGTATGGTTTTCCGATTTCAAAACACTGGTTTGGCTGGCCTAACGAATCTCTAGAGCTAGAAAACCGGGTTACTTTGCATCGTGGACACATTAAATCACGGCCAACTTCAATAACAAGGCCAGAGAAGCTTTCACAAACATGAGCGCAGACGGAACTTTTGACGTCACTGTTCCGAGTGCCGAAGATCGAGAAACTAGTTCGGACGCATTCGGAACGCTAAAAATGTGGTCAGCCGTGAACGAGTGGTTCCGAACAGGTTTCGAGACAGGTTATTTTCATCTTCGGAACAATGTCACTCGGAACTATGACGTCAAAATTTCCGTCCCCGAGCGTGTTTGAGAGAGCTTCTTTGGCCTTAGTATACTTGAGTAGGCCGTGATTAAATGGGTTTTCTTCTTAGTTTCTTATTACGTCAGGCAAAGTTGAGAACTTTCAAGTGTAACTGAAAATATATAAAAAAACGAGTTTTTTTGTACGTCTGTATACCAGTGATCTATAATATGTACTTGAAAAGGGCTCAAATTTAAAAAAAAAAATACGCGATTTTTGCAAGGTTACCTTGAGGCAACTCAAGGTAACCCTGCAAGCATCTCGTGTATCACATTTGTAGTCCTTAGATTTTTAGGTTCGAGTTGTAGAAATATTTCAGATAGATAAAATGACAGATAGACAGTCTGATAGATTGACCATGCATGTTTGAAAATCAATATTTTAGAATCAGCACCATTCAAAAAGCGTAGAAAACACAAAATCTCGATTTCAGATTTTTGACCTCATCGCAATACTTTTATTACTCATGTTTCATATTAAGTAATTGAAAGTAAAAAAAAAGCTTTAGATAATAGTATACGAGTACTTATCTAAAGGTCATTTAAAGTAGAACTTTTGTAGGATTTGAAATTTTGTATACATCTCTTATAGTAATTCCATTGCTGCGTATCACACAGCATTCTAAAAAGTGGATTTGTAAAACTTTTCCCCCTTTGTAAGAATAGGTGTAGAGAAAAACAAACAATAAGATTTACTTTTTCGCTGTTCAAAAAGGAAGATAATTTCCAGATGAGGTGGTCCAGTTTATTGATTTATAATGTTTACGAGACTATAAATAACGAAATAAATATATCTCGACCCAACTAATAATAAATATTAGAAACTTAAGCGATGCTGAAAAACAATGAAATTGTGATCGATTTTTAAGGTTTCTTCAAAGACTTTTTTTCTAAATTGTAGTTAAAAGAAAATCTTTTGCCTAAAGTTTGGCAGATAATTAACTTTACAACAACTTGTGTAGTGCTTTTTTTTCAAAATTAACTATCAAGCGAGATAAAATCCATCAAACTTGAGATGCTCCTTTTTTTTAATTTCAAAATATGCTTATGTATAAGCGTAAATAAAGAAGAAACCGTGGATGATGACATAGTTTTAAATTTGAACGAAATACATATAAAAAAAACAAAGATCGGTGATTTTAAGAATGAAGAACAATTGATAAATATAGAAATATATAGACAGATAATTGATTAAATTAGAAAACGCAATTTTTGATGTTGTTTGAAATGCTTCCCCTCATTTTTTAAACAAAGTCAATACGTCAAAAAATTATTTATATTAGCCTCTATTTGTGGTTTGTTTTTCATTCTAAAAATAACTTACATTCATTAATTACGGTAAAGGTTTTATTAAATCAACAACAACAATAAATCTTATTTTGGAACGAACATATAAGCCATGATACCGTTTTATGTGTTCTTCTTGTCTTCTATAAAGAATAAGTGCTCAAAATTTCAGCCTAATATTGATTTTATTAGTTTAGATAAATTTTAGTATTAAAATGTACATCGTTATGTTGTTAAATATAATAATAACTAGAAAGGCATATTAGCAAAAGAAATTTGATAAAAATACAATTTTGATCGTTTGTATCTAGCTTGCTATTGACGCTTCATAAAAATTATACAAAATTTGGGTATCGGAAAATTAATTGTGTGTGTGTGTTTTTAAATTCTTCTTAATTTATACTCTTAATCCAGTTAAACGAAACTATTTGAAGAAGACTACCACCCCTCTCCCTACACAAATCTTTCTAAAATATATTGCAAGGGTTAAGAATGCATAAACTAGGGGTAACTAGGGGTATGTAACACTACATGACTTTCAATTGCCACTCAATGAATCAGTACCTTTAAAGGGAAAAAAAACTATTTAAGGTAACTTCAATTACTTTTTAACCTAAAACGTACTATGGCAGCTACCATTTGCGCACGCTCAATTTTATCAAAAGCCTTATTATGATGTTCGATAGGTACAAGGCAATTGTTTACTAAATTTATGCGTTCCTAGCTCTTTTAGTTAAAGCTGTAGAGTGGTTTCACACAGAACAGACAGACAGATGGACAAATGTTCAATAGCCACCTTCGTAGAATCATCCCCTCCAAATCCCGTAAAAACACAAAATCTCCATTTTCGATCTCCGAAATACTTTTATGACCAGACATTTCATATTGAGTAATTGAAAGTGAAAAGTAAACTTGTTTGCCTTTTCTGTAGCGAGACATGATGTATACAGTCACTGCACCACGATCTCATTTAACGAGAAATTTAATACTTTGCAACTTTTACTTTCATATTTAACTTGAACCCCTGTTATTTTGTTACTAAACTATTGTTTATTTAAAATATTGGTAACCCAAGTACCTCCAATTACCTACGCAAAATAATTGCAACAATGTGAACTCTTGTTTTCGTTAATTAAGAAATTTGAAGATAGTTTAACCCGAACGAAATAAGTATATTCTTTACGCAATATAAATATTTTTTGATGATGCCAACATTTGTAACTTGAGAGCTTCAAAAGTAGTGTTCAACAACAAGGATTGAGTAATTGGCAAAGAATAACGAAAGTATAATATTTTAAAGTTTGCTACTCCCTGAAGTCCTATTAATCCCTTTTCACGGTGTTACATTTAAAAGCATTAAAAAAAATTAACGAAACCTTAAAAATTATATTTTCTCTCAAATCTGCTTTTAATTAAGATCTTTACTCCTGCTCATATTTCTCTCCTATTTTCCGGGGAATGTCGTTGCTAACTTTTAAAAATGTTTAAATTTTTTCGAAGCCATAAAAGTCAATCTTTATTTAATTTCTCTTCTGCAGCACACACAATGGAGGTTGCAAGAGTTTCAAATGAAAAATTCTTGTAGGTTCAGTTTAAACCCTGGTAAATAATACTTATGCTAATAAAAAAAAGGTTGGTGAAATATTTGGGTCTTTTCTTTACTCAGTTTTAGTTTTTTTTAAGTACAAGCATTATAACTTGACAAAAAACGGTAGCAAATATTTTGTTTAACTGCAGCAAATATTTTGTCCAAAAAAAATGGAGACAAGACAGTATTGGTATATCATGAAATGAAAATTTAAGAATTATAACATATACCAAAAATATTTACTATCTGGCGAGTTTATTAAAAAATATAGGAGGAAAAGGAGGCTGAAGTGTGATGCAAATTTTTGAGTTATTTAGATTGAAGAAATTAAATAATATATTTTATTTGTAGTTTTATATGTATAAAGGAAGAAGGATGGAACGTGTTTTTTTACTTATATTTTCATATCTTAAAGAAGAAAACAGGCATTCGTAGGACTCTTGCTTTAAAATACAAGGGACACAAATACCTAAAACTTGATTTCAGGATTTTTCAAAATTCTCAACGAAAAAAGGGGAATGTTTTATTTTAGCAATTTTTCATTGGAATAGCATTACGCATTGTTGAAATCTTGGTATTTATACAATTTTTTCATTTTCAATTTTGAAAGAAATTTCTGTGCGAAAAAACGCATAAAGAGTGGGTTTAATACGCATGTTTCACATCTTGGTAAGAAATTGGTAACAGAAATGTGGAAGAAAAATAAATTATTTCTCAATTTTTCTCCTCCGCGTTGAGTGCTCTGTGTTCCCGTGATACGGTAAAATTCGCCCCCGACATTGATTCAAAAATCATGGAAGAGAAAAACTGAGAAAAAATTTAATTACGTTCCTCACCTTTTCTGCGACTGGTAGTTATGAATGCACATGACAGATGCCCATTGTGGGATTGTAATTTGAACATTATTAGTTTATTTATTCATATAAAACTTTATTTGATCTTTAATATTTGATCACATTTTCTCAACTCGATTCTAATTGTATTTCCGAATTCAATTTAATATTGATGCTCACCACATATCTGCCATTAATTTTGATAAGGTTTTGCAAACTATCATAAGAAGGTGAACTGTTCAACTCTTTTTTGAAATATACTTCACTGTGTTTGTGCGAAATTACAATCAGAAAATTAAACTACTGAAAAAATGCTCAAATTGTACATGTTAGTGGTTAACAAAAACTGACATAATGTACCTCTGTACACTACGAACGGAGTACAAGTCACCATTATTAGCGGTACACCCTTGCAACGCCGGGAATATAAAGCTAGTGTCCTATAAAGAATGGCTGCATAAGAAATAATCATGAATATTTTTATTAAGTTCAGATACATTTTATTTAAACATGTAGCGTATATAGTTCGGATAAAAAAAGCACTTGTTATAAAGAAAATACGTTACTGCAAATAAATATGTTTGGAATTAAGTTTGAAAAATGAAGCACTGTGTGTAAGGTGTAATACAGTTTTGAAAGTTAATTAAGTATAAATAAATGGATGGTTATGGATTTTAACACATGTAATAGAACAAAAGGACCCAAATTGAAAGAATCACAATTGAAGAGCTTAGTGGAAGAACGTGCAAAGTGACAAAAAGGTAAAAACGAGATAATGAGTTTCAAAGTTTTTAGTTTGCAACTTTTCTCTCATTCACAAAATCATAGTTTTTTTCATGATATTTTAGTTTGGTTCTTCAAAATGCTTGGTGGCTTTTGGCTTAACCGTAATTTACGTAATAACACGAAATTTACATAACGCGCTTGGCACCTCATGCACTTGGCACGTTCTTCCTCCGAAGTGCTTCAGATTTTGGCAGTCGTTTAGTGGAAGAACGTGCTAAGTGACATTTTTGAGGTAATTCTGGTCCATACCCGTTTCATAATTTCTGTACTAACCTTCCGATTTTCAAAATTCTTTTTCTGTTTGGAAGATAGGACTTCACAGATCTCTTTTATACTTTTTAATCGTTTGCCTGTCCATCCATCATTTTGTCCGTCCGTCCATATCCCTTCCAATTTCCGATTTAAAGTGCCTGATTTTGAAAATTCTTTTTTTGGTTCGAAAGTAAAAAATTAGATGACTACAATGTGTTTGGCCAAGTGTTTGGCCACCTGCCTGTACGTCTGTTATTTTGTTTCTGTCCGTACGTCCTACTACCCCCCCCCCCCAACTTCCTTTGTACCCGTCCAATTTTTAAAGTTATTACTTTCAATTACCTAATATAAAATATAAGGTAATAAAACTATTGCGATGGGGTTCAATAACCCAAAAGGAAGAATTTGTGCTTTCTACACATTTTAAAGGGTGCTCATTAATTTTTTTTTTTTTTTACATTGATCCGTCTGTCTGTCTGAAACTACTTTACAGTTCGAAATAAAAGAGCTACGGACTTCAAATTTAGTACACGGGTTCCTAGTTCCTGTTGGACGTCATAAGGTTTTCGAGAAAATTTCGCATGCGCAAGTAGAAGCTGCTATAAACTTTTTTTGGTTTTAAAGGTATTGCTGAACAACGAAAATAGATACAGACTTCAAATTTGATAAACGTGTTCCTTGTACTAATCGGACGTCAAAATAAAGTTTTCTACAATATTGTGCATGTGCAAGGAGTAGCTGCCATAGAACTTTTTAGGTTTGAAAGTTATTGAAAATACTTTATAAGGTATATATAACTTTTAAATGAGCGTATTGATATATAGTGTTACACATCCCTAGTTTTTTTTAAAGATATCAGTCACCTATCTTATACTTTTTGGTCGTCCGTATATGTCCCTACTATAAGGATTTCTTTGAGTATATAAGTTAAAAGAAAGTAGGTTATATAAGTTATTTTAGAACTTCTTGCTTAATGTTAGATGAGTAAGTTTTTAATTGAAAATATTTTTAAATAAATACATTATCACTGAAATTATAAACTAAATACTTTGAAGAATAATAAGACAAATCAACTTAATAAAAATTATACAAAAAGATATTAAAAGAAACACAAATGCATGCGAATAAAATAAATATTAAATTTAAAATACTTATAAAAATAGATAATAATGCAAGATGTAAGTTTTGCAAAATAAATTTTAAATAGTTTTTAGATAAGAATAATAGAACTTAAAAACTAACTTTGATATTAAAAAAAGTAAAAATAAGTAGTATGGCAAGATATAGATCCTAAGGTTATTTACGTTTTTCTTCCTTCCTCTCAATTAAGGGTTTAATCAATTTTAAGAAAGCTACTTTAATTTACAGCATTTCTACAACAGTACAACATGATCGTTTAAACAATTTATTTTTACAATCGTGATGCATAGTACTTTTTTAAAGTCATCGATATTTTAATAAATATTAGGAACTTATAACGTTTTATACTTTGTCACTTTATTTTTAGAATAGATAAATTATTATAAAAATATTTTAGTTTTACATAACAAAGCAATATCTTGATTAAATTTGTACTTACCGTATAAGCTGCTATTCACACTTTCAAGCAAAAATTCAGCTTTCCGCTTGCTTCTCAATTCCATTTTAATAATTTTAGGAGTTTAGAACATTGCACAAAATGCCTTCGATAGCTTTAGAGATCAAACGTAAAATGGCTTTAAAACGATTTTTGTACCCATAATTCAATTTTTAAAACAAACCAAATGCTTTGAATGTTCGGTGCAATGTTGTTGTAACGCGAAGTGCGATCTACATAGAGCAGGTGCAACTTTGTTTTAATTATACCATCTGTTCGCTGCTAAATTATCTATATTAATTACAATAAAATCAGACGACATTCAAATAGACGATATTTTATAAAATGTTAAAACCTTTAACTGCGTTTAAATTTAAAATCAAAATTCATTTTTTTTCCTATTTTGCTAAATGTACTCAAAAAGCAGTTTTTCGCAATATAAAATTTATTTTATTGATTATATTTAATAATTAAAGTTAATTAGGAAATATTAATTACATTTTGTTGAATTCTTTTTGATTAAAACTATCATTTGTTTTGCTATTAATGCAAGCTAAAGTCAGAAAATTTTCCGCAAACGTGTCACTTAGCACGTTCTTCCACTGAACGATCGTTCCGGAATCGGTCGATTTCGGTGGAAGAAAATGCTAAGTATCCTTCCATTGAAAAAGTGACGAAAACGCGTTCACCTACCAACTTCGTATGCGAAAAATATACGAAATCGAATGTTTTCTAAAAAATCGAAAGCACTTATGTTTAAAGCAGGTAATAACATGATCATTGACAGAAAAATCTCAATTTTTAAAAAAATGTCACTTAGCACGTTCTTCCACTCAGCTCTTCATTTTAAAGTGGGAAACATAATACTTTATTTTATAATGCATTTTTATGTGTATAATATGGCTAATGTAATAAAAATATAGTATATATTTTATTTTCCCATGTGAATGGTTTATCATCGTTTGTTGCCTGTTCAAAGGGAATCTAGGATTCGAAAAATAGTTAAGATTGTCATTGGGGGCTTTTAAATCAAAAAATAAATGGATAAACTTGCTTTACTTTGGACATGCTGTTGGTTGCCAATTTTTGTTTTTTTTCTTGAAAACATGTTCGATGCTCTGTAGGTCAAGTCATCCGAAAATTGTTTACCACTCAGATGCCTCTTCGTTCTAATAAAAAATGAGAACCCAAAAATAATTGACAACATATATCTATTATTATTAATTCAGGTAAAATGGGATGAACTGTTACACTTATATTGTTTTTTGATGTAAAAATAAAATCTAGAAGCATTTCAAAATTGAATATCGGTTTGACTTCTTAAGCTCCAAATAAATGAATTTTTATTTTATTAATTCTACCTTTTCAATTCTAGGTAATTATGAAGTAATTAAATAAAATTATAAATAAAGTTGATAATTAAAATGGCCTTTACGTTTCTACTCTGTTTTACTACACTCTTTTATAACTCAGCATAAAACTGGTTTTTATAAACTTAGCTTCACAAAGAGCTAAAACCAAATCGTTCATTCAAAAAGCCTCGCTATAATCTTTTCGCCTAGACTCTTTGGTTAATGAAAGATAAAACTATGGCCTCCCGAGTGGGACTTTTAAGTGCTTTTAGGACATAATGGGTTATCATAAAACAGCTATGAAAATTGTTTTTAAAGAATTGGCTTTACCTTTCTATTCTACGTTTTGAGCGTTGGAAACAGATTTGCCATAATTCATGCACCAGTCTTTTTATAATTCATAAAATTCAATCTTATGGATAAGGAATCTACTTTTTTTTCATATGGAAATGATTTTAAGAACGTCTATTAAAAAATAAACGTAATTATGTTTTTCTAACTAATTACAAGAATTAAAAAAATGAGAAAATAATCATGCATTTTTGCCAATTTCTCAAATGTATTTTTGCCAATTTCTCTTTTGATGTGGAGCTGTTATTTATTTTTTACACACAGGTTTTGGAAAGTGAGGAGAGGTAATTTCGACGGTTACCCTAAAACTTGTTACACGAGTCTAACTCATCATGGAGCTGTTTCGAAAAAGTTAACGAAGGGAACCGTCTGAACTTTCTAAAGATCTATAATGTATACTGAATGGACTGCTCATTATTAAGAAAACTCTACCAATGCTGTATCTTAAGATATAATATTACTTTACTTTATCCAACGCCTTATTCTTGGCCTCTCGGCCATTTGACGCCGAGCCTCTCAATAACGACGTCATCAGTCGGATGTTGTGAAAGTGCAGTGCAATGCAGTAGGGGGTCAGCATCCATCCTAACATTTCCGCAGAGCGAGCAAGTCTCATCAACAGCCAGTCCAAGTCGATGGAGGTAGACCCCCAAGAAGTCATGTCCTGTGGTGAGGCGAAAGCGGGCAACACCCTCGGTTGGTTGGTTGGTTGGTAGACATATATATCCAGGTTTGTGTGCTTGTTCAGAGACCCGCTTATAAACCTTCGTCAAGTAAGACAGACACAACAGACAACACACACATATAAGTGGATCCATCTCATTTTTAGAGACAGAGGCCAACTAGAGAATCCCCAGAATTGGCTTGTCACCCCCAGAGGTATTGATTTGGTATGGGAACTTGGAGGACTTTCGGACCCAACAGATTTAACGAGCACGTTCTCCGCATATACTCGACAAACACAAACATCCATGCCTTACCGGGATTCGAACCCGAACCCAGAGGCTCCAAAGGCTAGCTCCCAAAGGCTAGCTAACCGTTACGCCGCCGGGTCGGCAAACAGCCTCGGTTCTCTCAAGGTGTCTTGGTATAGGGCCATAATATATAATCATTTAACTGTTAATAAATATATAGTTCATGCAAATATCGTTCAGTAATTTATTGAAAAACCACGTTATACAAGAAACAATCGAATTGTTTGGTAATAAACAAACAACTTCTACTTTATAAAAAAATATTTTGCATAAGAATTGTCCATTCAAACTTTTTCCGTAAAAATTGTTATCCCCTAACGATTTGACTTTTAAACTTAAGGTAATTTTTTGTAAAAATAATTAAACCGTGCGCTGCTTAAAACTTGACTGTCTTTAAAAGGATGCATGACGTCTGCATCCCTAAGTGGGTTTAAAAAAATGTCTTAGTGAAATATCTTCCATAGAATTTTTGAAAAATATTTTCAATAACTATTTTTTTAATAAATGGTGATGTAAAAAATAATAATCAGATAACGCTTTCCTTTCAGAAAAGAAACTATTATAGCTCAACCAAAAATGCTCAGAAAAAAAATAAAGCTTTAATTAATAAAACTTGTAAATATCGGTATTTTGTTTCATTTCTTAAGCTGAAATGGCTTAGACTGAAAATGTTGCTATCAGTTCTTTTAAAATTGCGTAATTATATCATAAGATAAATACTCTATTCTTTGTAATATTTTCTCAATGCCGTAAGAGCATTTAATTATTTATACAAATATTTGGATATAAAAGTAAAGTAAAAAACGTATTAACAAAATGTAACGTATCTCTTAACTATTCTCTGTAAAAAATAGGCACGTGTTCTTTGTAAAAATCCCAAATGAAAATAAAACCCAATGAAAAGTATATACAGTATTTTATCGCCTACAAAATAAATTTCCACCACCCAAGACACACAACTACCCTTCCATAGATTCCATTTTCCTTATAAATAAATATCCAATGTCCACGCTATAGAGATAACGGCGGGAGATACGTTCTGAAAAACAAGTGGCCATTCTACGAAGACATATACTGTAAAAAAGAACGACCAAAACTCCCCCACCCCTCTTTTATCCATAAGATGAAATTTACGACAAACGACCTGCTGTTCTCAATGGTTGGGTCTTTTGTTTCGAGTTGTTTTGGATCCAGTTGCAATAAAAGGAAACGCACCTCTCTCTCTCTCTCTCTCTTTCTCTTTCTCTCTCTCTTTCTCTCTCTCTCTATCTTTATCTCTCTCCTTCTCTCTCTTTTTCTCTATCTCTGTCTCTCAGGTAACGTTACAGGTAACGTTAGGGGTAGGGGGGGGGGGGTAGTGGTAGGTACATATATATTCCGGCATGTGTGCTTGATCAGACCCCGCTTATGAAGCCTTCGTCAAGTAAGACACGCACAGAAAGAATTTTTTATTGTCACAGAGAAAAGAAGTACACCCAGGGCGAAGGCGGGAATCGAACCCGCACCCGTTACAGCGCGCAGACTGCTAGCTTAATGGTCCAAACCACTCGGCCGTCCGGGGCCCCTACACTCTTAAAACAAACGAGCGGTTTCAACCAAAGAGTTCTATAGTAGGGTAGAGAGTGAACCTGGCAACATCACCATGGACAAACACGGAGATAATATAGGGTGGCATGTGGGGCCAGATGGCCGAATGGTTTGGATCGCAGACCATAACGCTAGCAGTCCACGCGACGTAACAGGTGCGGGTTCGATTCCCGCCTTTGCCCTGGGTGTACTTCCTTTCTCAGTATCAAAATTATAAATTAACTAGCACTTTTGCCACTCTATTCGGGCTCCGTAGTGAGCCATGGCTGCCGATGGCAGCTCAGTACGAGTCGTTCCTCTACCCTACTATAGAACTCTTTGGTTTTAACTCAGTCTAAGTTAATTTCCACTCCTTTCCGTGCCGAAAATGCACTTCCCTATAGGAGGGATTTCACTCTTTTTGCGGAGTGGTAAAGAAATAAAAGAAACAATCTACGTCCTACACTCTTAAAATGGCGTTTTTTTTTAACTCAGTCTGAGTTAACTTACTCCTTTCCGATGCCGAAAATGCACTTCCCTATAGGAGGGATTCACTCTTTTTGAGGAGTGGTAAAAGAAATAAAAGAAACAATCTACGTCCTACACTCTTAAAATGAGCGTTTTTTTTTTAACTCAGTTGAGTTAACTTCCACTCCTTCCGATGCCGAAAATGCAATTCCCCATAGGAGGGATTTCACTCTTTTGGGAGTGGTAAAGAAATAAAGAAACAATCTACGTCCTACACTCTTAAATGAGCGTTTTTTTTAACTCAGTTGAGTTAACTTCCACTCCTTCCGATGCCGAAAATGCATTCCCCATAGGAGGGATTTCACTCTTTTTGGGAGTGGGTAAAGAAATAAAGAAAACAATCTACGTCCTACACTCTTAAAATGAGCGTTTTTTTTTTAACTCAGTTGAGTTAACTTCCACTCCTTCCGATGCCGAAAATGCAATTCCCCATAGAGGGATTTCACTCTTTTTGGGAGTGGGTAAAAGAAATAAAAGAATCAATCTACGTCCTACACTCTTAAAATGAGCGTTTTTTTAACTCAGTCTGAGTTAACTTCCACTCCTTTCCGATGCCGAAAATGCACTTCCCCTATAGGAGTGGATTTCACTCTTTTTGAGGAGTGGGTAAAAGAAATAAAAGAAACATCTACGTCCTACACTCTTAAAATGAGCGTTTTTTTTTAACTCAGTCTGAGTTAACTTCCACTCCTTTCCGTGCCGAAAATGCACTTCCCCTATAGGAGTGGATTTCACTCTTTTTGCAGGAGTGGGTAAAAGAAATAAAAGAAAACAATCTACGTCCTACACTCTTAAAATGAGCGTTTTTTTTTAACTCAGTCTGAGTTAACTTCCACTCCTTTCCGATGCCGAAAATGCACTTCCCTATAGGAGTGGATTTCACTCTTTTTGCGGAGTGGGTAAAAGAAATAAAAGAAAACAATCTACGTCCTACACTCTTAAAATGAGCGTTTTTTTTTTAACTCAGTCTGAGTTAACTTCCACTCCTTTCCGATGCCGAAAATGCACTTCCCCTATAGGAGTGGATTTCACTCTTTTTGCGGAGTGGGTAAAAGAAATAAAAGAAAACAATCTACGTCCTACACTCTTAAAATGAGCGTTTTTTTTTTAACTCAGTCTGAGTTAACTTCCACTCCTTTCCGTGCCGAAAATGCACTTCCCCTATAGGAGTGGATTTCACTCTTTTTGCGGAGTGGGTAAAAGAAATAAAAGAAAACAATCTACGTCCTACACTCTTAAAATGAGCGTTTTTTTTAAACTCAGTCTGAGTTAACTTCCACTCCTTTCCGATGCCGAAAATGCACTTCCCCTATAGAGTGGATTTCACTCTTTTTGAGGAGTGGGTAAAAGAAATAAAAGAAACAATCTACGTCCTACACTCTTAAAATGAGCGTTTTTTTTTAAACTCAGTCTGAGTTAACTTCCACTCCTTTCGATGCCGAAAATGCACTTCCCCTATAGGAGTGGATTTCACTCTTTTTGAGGAGTGGGTAAAAGAAATAAAAGAAAACGTTCTACGTCCTACACTCTTAAAATGAGCGTTTTTTTTTTAACTCAGTCTGAGTTAACTTCCACTCCTTCCGTGCCGAAAATGCACTTCACCTATAGGAGTGGATTTCACTCTTTTTGCGGAGTGGGTAAAAGAAATAAAAGAAAACAATCTACGTCCTACACTCTTAAAATGAGCGTTTTTTAACTCAGTCTGAGTTCACTTCCACTCCTTTCCGATGCGAAAATGCACTTCCCCTAAGAAGTGGATTTCACTCTTTTTGCGGAGTGGGTAAAAGAAATAAAAGAAAACAAGCTACGTCCTACACTTTTAAAATGAGCGTTTTTTTTTTAACTCAGTCTGAGTTAACTTCCACTCCTTTCCGTGTCGAAAATGCACTTCCCCTATAGGAGTGGATTTCACTTTTTTTTGCGGAGTGGGTAAAAGAAATAAAAGAAAACAATCTACGTCCTACACTCTTAAAATGAGCGTTTTTTTTTAAAACTCAGTCTGAGTTAACTTCCACTCCTTTCCGTGCCAAAAATGCACTTCCCCTATAAGAGTGGATTTCACTCTTTTTGCGGAGTGGGTAAAAGAAATAAAAGAAAACAATCTACGTCCTACACTCTTAAAATGAGCGTTATTTTTTAACTCAGTCTGAGTTAACTTCCACTCCTTTCCGATGCCGAAAATGCACTTCCCCTATAGGAGGGGATTAAACTCTTTTGTTTTAAGAGTGTAGATAATGTAAAGATAATCTTTATTTATAATGTGCTTAGCACGTTCCACACTCCCTCGTTCATACATGTTAAAATATTTTGTTAGAAACAAATATATTTTTGTTGCGATTTTTTTTTACAAAATTCTTCCTAAAATAATTTTTACAGTACTGGTAAAAACATGGACTGGTAAACTAACACAGACATGAATCAACCTGGCTGGTCTGGCTCTGTTGATAAAGTTTTGTATTTGCTATTAATAATAAGCGATGTATATACGTTTTTGAGTTTTACTAGTTTAAGTACAAAAAACAAGTTTACAATTAAATAAAACTCGTAATATTTAATGTAATGTTCATTCATTCAGGTATCAAGTTTATAATGGCTGGCTCATTTTAAATACCTAAAAAAATATTCAATGTTTAGGGTTTCTTTGTTGTTGTTGTTACTAATCCTCCACCAGTCTGACGAAGTCAGACTAGATCAGAGAAATCCGTTGACATAAAGAAAGTCGGTGACAAGAAGAGGAGAGGAGTAAATATCCTCCCAAAGAAGACCCAAACAGGATTTCTTTAAATTAAGAAAAACTAGAATTTTTTTATTTGATATTTAACAATAATTTATTACAATACGCATAACTTATCTACAAAATATTTTTTTTATGATCCTTTATAAACATTAGGTATTTTCAGTAGCTTTTGGCTTGGACACTTTCTCTGAAATATTGAGAATAAATTCTCAACTGTGTTTTAATAAATACAAATATCAACACTCCTACATCCTGTATGGAACATGCTTTCGCGTGACCGAGTCTTTAGTACGTGCAGGGAATTCCGTTATGCAAAGGGATTTGTAGAAGGACGTTTTGGTATTCAAAGGCATTTGCGGCTTCAGTGTTAAGCTGTGGCCGTTGATATTTGTAGAGAACTCAAATGAGTGTTTTATGTTTTCCCATGACGCAAAGTTAGGTAATGGTCAACGATCTAAAGAGAGATAAAGCTAAGATACTACAGTAAAAAGCCACTGAAAAGGGGGCTAAGATGCATATCTCCAAATCACAAAATTTGTCGAGAAGTTTAAAAAAAATGCACAAAGGTACGGTTACTATACGTTTCGAGATCACTCTAGAATTTTTCTTTCTTTAATTAAAAAATGTTTGTTTTTCAAAACTTTTTACTCTAAAAACACTCTTTGGCAACAACTATTTCAATTTTATTCGTTTTCTAGTATTTATAGTGGTTAATAAGTTTTTACTGGTTTATAATTGCTGTGAGATGTAATGAAACTATCCTTAAGTTTGTTCTTTTTTATTTCGTTAGTTTGTTCGTTTTAAAAGTCACATGGACGCAGTGATTATGCATGTGCTTACTGGTTTGCAAAAAAATCTTATTTGGTTTTCTAATTTTTTTTAAACAAATAGTAAATGCCTAGAAACAGACCATGTGTGTTGATGAACATTTAAATAGAGAAGTAGAAAAATATTCAATTTTCGGCGTATCATGGACACCATTTATTTTTAATTTACCTTTTTTTGATATTCCGTTTCAGGTTGTATTTTTTTTTAATAAAAAGTTGTTGTTGCTTATCCCTGTTGCCCAACAGAGCTAAACCAAGTCTATGATATTGCAAACTCTCAAGAAATCAATAACCAACAATAGTCGCTCAAGAAGATCTTCTTTATCGAGTCCCAAGCACGCAAGGATGTGCTCCGGAGTGGCTTGGCCTTTGGAACACTTGGTACAATTTGGGAATTCTTCTTAAAATTTAATTCCGTTATGCCCATCTAAAGCCTGTAGGCATTGGGGCTAAGTCAGACAACTAGGAATAATAACTTAGGAATAACTTAGGAATATATTAATAACTTAGGAAATTTGTTAGTTAAATTGCATTTTTTTAATTGAATTCTAATATTTTATCGAGATTCTTTTATTAAGTTCCGGCTTCTTAGGGCATGTGAATTCGTAAGTATCAGCTAGTCTCTGAATAAGGTGAAGTTGCGGGCCGATTCAGGTGTGTTGGCTTCGTCACTTGATCCTATTATAAATCACGATGTACGTTGGCAATCGCTCTCATGTTGCTCTACTACCACGTTAAAAAAAATACATTTTTCTCTTCTTTAAACCACGTGACTTGAGCCCAAGTCATGCGACTGATATCGTTCATCTTTTATGGTTGTCAATGCGCAGTTCTGTCATGGTCTTTGGTAATGGTATAACTCTTGTGTAAGTGTTTCGGTATTGTATAGAAAATCCCTTAAGAGACTGGTTGACATTGAGGATTTATTAGGACAAGTCTTTTATTTTTGTTGGAAAAGCTTTTGTATTAATTTTATGTAATTGTGTGTTGCCTATTGAAAATTCCTTATGAGCAGTTCAATTTACAAAATTTACGGCTGGCTCCGAATAGCGGGCTTGTAACTTACACAATTTTTAAAATTTTGTATACAACACTAACGCCGTACCTATAAAAGTAACACCCTGTAAAAAAACCTGTTAAATTACAAAAAGAAAGAACTGAAAACAAAGTTATCAAAAAACATCCGTAATACTACGGAAAGGGTCCCGGGTGGCCGAGTGGGTTTGATTGCAGTCCATTACACTAACAGTCTGCGTGCAGTACCGGGTGCGGGTTCGATTCCCGTCTTCGTCCTGGGTGTACTTTCTTTCTCTCTGTGTAAGTAAAAAATTCTGTTTGTGTCTGTCTTACTTGACGAAGGTTTATAAGCGGGTATCTGATCAAGCACACGAACCGGAAAATATATGTACCAACCTACCTATTACGGAAAAAATATTTTGACAAAATAACGTAGCAATTTAGAAAATATTGATGCTTAACATTTATTTTCCTTAAGGAAGAGTTTACGTTAATAATCTGTTCAACGCATTAACATCGGCATACGTGCATATTTTTACTTTAACCTACCACAATCTCGGGTAGGTACATATATATTCCGGCTTGTGTGCTTGATAAGAGAACCGCTTATGTAAGCCTTCGTCAAGTAACACAGACACAGAAAGAATTTTTACTGTCAAGATAAAGGAAAGTTCACCCAGGGCGAAGGCGGGAATCGAACCCGCACCCGTTACAGCGCGCAGACTGCTAGCGTAATGGTCCAAACCACTCGGCCATCCGGCCCATGCCTACCACAAATGTCCGATGAAATGCAAATTTTTTACGGTAGGCGAGATAATTTTGTTTATTAGATAAATTTTTGATTTATCAGGTTTTGTTTTTCTGTTGGCTGGCAAACGTAGTATGATTTTGAAGTGGTAAAAGTCAACCAGATTTTGAACCCAGAACCTCTTTCATGGGAGCCCAATACTAAACCACGAATCGCAAAGTAACTGCTCTTTCACGGGGGTTTGTACTGGATACTTTTGCTGACTGTTGAGTGCCACACAAAAAAAACTTTTTGTACGATAACAAATGATACAAAAAACTACTATATCATTTATTGAAAAATGATGCAGTTTGTTTATTCGAATGCACTAAGTGACGTAATACAACATTAATACACAGATTTTCGCAATCAAAACATCAAAACAGAACAAATCTGTTCTCAACTGATTCAATTTATAAGCAGTGGTTGCAGATTTCATAGAGGAAATATGTATTTGAAAAATTCAAGTGTAATTTTACAGTAAATTACCATAGTTTCAGAACACATAAATTTTCTGTAGGAAAATAATATTTTTTTTAAGTTTCCCGTTTAAACAGAAGTTTTTTTTACAGTGCTTTTCTATTATTGAATTAATATGACGGGTTCTTCAGTTTCTAGCGTCGGTGTGGTATAGTGAAGAAGTAAGTTAAAACAAAATTGTTTCCACCGTTAACTTTATGAGTGCTAGTTTGGGCTTGACACAAAAGCCGGTCCTAGTCATCACACTGAAAAAACACGATAAGTGTATATTCGGTTCTCGATTTTTTAAATAAAAAACAATACAAGGCGACACAAATTCTACTTAGGATTAAAAAAATTATTTATTTTCCTAATAGTAAAAAAATGAAATTCGTGAAATGCAAAAGAGTTGACCTTATTTACGAAACTTTTATAGTCAATTTTATATGAAAAAACTATTCTAGGTAGTTTTTTTTTTACTTTTTTCGTACGTGACTATCGCTAGATTACATTTAGCTTATTCTTCATTTACAAATACTTTTGATTTTTGGAAATTATTGATTTCCACATTCCTAACTGAATACAATATTAAATTCATCGCAATTTTTAAAGGCTATGGTTTCATGTATAAAAGGCGATGCTTTACAACGATTCAACTATGATACTTACAATTGACTGACATTAGATTACTATGACTGACATTTAGATTTCTACATACAAACTATTCATAGCTCACGTAACCTTGATCAAAACGTTAAGCAATATTTCAATGCATTTCTTAAGTCCAAAACATAGGTTGCTTTCATTAGGATTAATTCATTTCTAGGGAAAATAAACAAATTCCAAATCATACACAATATCTCTTAAAATAAAACACAATTTCCCTTTATCAAATAGACAATAATCTGTAACTAATTACCTTTTACAGTCAAGAAATGTCTCTTTCATACTAATTATTAAAAGTTCTGACGTAAGTATATCTAAGATATTGCAGATTCCATTAAAGAATGCATTATATGTACAAGAAACCAATTTACGTTATTTTGTACCTCATTATAGCGCTTCTCAATTTTGCTGTTGGATACCTTAATTTAATATTCATGAACTACAATATTGATGGAAAGAAGCGATATTTGTCCTTTTTTTACTTTGGTTTTCATCTTCTTTTCTACTCAAAAGTTGGTTGTTCATCATAACACTTCTTGATTATTTGATGATGACGTTAAAACCACCATGTTCAAATATATTGGTGCAAATTGCTACTGGATATCTTTATGAATGTTCAAACTTTTTTTATTTACGGTTATTCAACCCTTTTGAGGATCATAATGAACAGAATTTTAAGTTTGTGGCGTACATTTTTATGCGTTAATCTGAGAGCGTTGGTTGGTAGATATACGTGCTAATTTTTAACACTTATTTTAATAACTTACTCAACTACAAACTCTTTTATATGTATGGCATAATTTGTTGAAAAAATAGTTAGATAATTTAGCATTAATGAAAAGGGGATTAGGGAAAGACGAAACTGACAATTATTGAGTAGTTGATTTTTTTTCTAATTAAGATGTTGTATTTCAAATGAATAATAATATTTAAAATTGTTAGAGTTCCTTTTGTAACTACTAGAGCATAAATGGGGTATATTTTACGTCATTTGCGATGTATCTTACATCACAGTCACATTTACACTGCAAAATATGCAATGATTTTTATACTGGACGTATGCTAAATTTCGACAGCTGAATGTCTGCCAAGGTATCTGAACGAGCTGCATTACCATGGATGCGTGATTGATTTGCCACTTCTTTGGACGAGGCTGGCATACAACCTAAGGTAAGAGAAGATAATAAGGAGATTAGAAAGATTCGACATTTCGGTGATGGATTTTCAACTTTCTCTCTGCTATATATTTAGGGGGACGCGGTAACCAAAAAATTAAATCCAGTATTTTTGTCGCTATCATCATTCAAACTAAACTATTTTTACAAAGAACTAACATTCAATAAACATATACAAAAAATGATAAATATTAAAACGTAAGTTTTTTTAAAAAATTAAAAATTTTACCGTTTTTTTCATAATGCTACTCCTCCTACAATTTAAAGAATTTTGTAATGGATTTTTTTTTCAAAATGTTTCCACAACATCTATCAATAAAAGTTGGTATGGATATTGAGCTATCAGTTAAAAAAAAAGTTATGTAGCTTTATGTATAAAAATGGTCAAAAAATAAGATTTTTTTAAAAATTTTCATCTTCATCATTTAAAAAAAAATTCTATTCACACTAGACCTTATCCCATACCAACTTTTGTTAAACGCACATGTTTCAACACAGGAAAATTTTTTGGAGCTCTACATTAGTTTACCCAAAAGCCTTAGGGTTTTAACCATTCACAAGCTGAAAAAGTTAAAAATTTAAAAGATCAACATAAAATTTCAAAAACCATTTTACCAAACCACTATATAATTTTCAATAAACCTCCACCATTATAAAAGAATCCTTCTTTTTTGCAATATCCTTAGCTCACAGCATTCGAGCATGTTTAATTATTTTCTTCGCAGCCCTAAATTTTGAGTAATGCGTCCCCTTAGACAAGTCGCCTTTTTCCCAAAAAAGACACTGTAGACCATTCAAGTCAATGCACAAAGCAACTCTCCCATGAATACTATTATAGTAGGACTCTAACACTATCCGAACCAATTGGGAGGGGGCCCGGATGGCCGAGTGTTTTGCATCGCAGACCATTACGCTAACAGTCTGCGCGCTGTAACGGGTGCGGGTTCGATTCCCGCCTTCGCCCTGGGTGTACTTCCTTTCTCTGTGACAGTAAAAAAATTCTTTCTGTGTCTGTCTTACTTGACGAAGGCTTATAAGCGGGTCACTGATCAAGCACACAAGCCGGATTATATATGTACCTACCTTACCCCTTACCCAATTGGGAGCCTATTCCATTAATCAACAACTTCGAATAATCAGATTAGGATGCCAGTCAATAATAGTCGTCTGAAGGATACCAACTTATAAACCCGTCACCTGACTGTCATGTTTTCCAGCATTTTATAAATAATTTTTAAAAAAATTAATAAATTTTTAAGTTTACGAAATATAAAAGTTTTAAAGTTTGAAGGAGATGTTCGAAATCGTCTGTTAAAGAAATATAATCATATCCTAAACTGCCTAGGACTGCACTGGGACGACATACATACTTCTCCCCTTTTGATTTCGGACTTCCTAAATGTCAACGGATTTATTATCAGATTTAGTAATAAGCAAAGAAATATAATTTAAAATATTTAATTAAATTTTATTTTCAGTTGAAAAATTAAATATTAATCCAATGCAGTAAAAACAAGTTTACACTTCAGCCAATTTTCTTATCCCTCAGAGGGATAGTACTGCAATTTGGGACTCATCATGCCAACAATGCTGGCATTGCCCAATCTTCGAGCTTTAGACCGGGCATTTTTTGAATTTTAACCACGAGCTTTTCCAGCGATAAGAATGAATTTTAAAATCGTATAAATTAAGTTTATGGATGTTCTATATTGTTATTTCACTTGAAAGTGATTTTTAAATACTCTCTTCAAAAGTTCTGATTAACTAACCAAATTATGATTTTGTAAACAAATATATGTAATTTTTAAATTTTAATTTTAAAATTAACGGAGAAAACAACCAAGGACACAACACTGTAAAAAACCCTGTTGTTTTTACAGTTAAATACCATATTTTTTACAGTTAAAAACTGTTCTTTAGAGAAACAGTTTATAACTGTTTTTATCTTCGTTAACATGACGTCACACTCACAACCCGTCAAATGCACCTGCCTCGGGGAAATTTCAAGACGTGCAAAGAGTCACGTGATTGAGAACATCGTTCAGCACAAAAACCCAATACTAGCCCTCGCGACCGAGTAATTACTTTCTCGCAGACGGTTTAGTATTGGGCTCGCCCGCAAGAGGTTCCTGGATCAAAACTGGGCCCGGTCGTCCATACCTCTTCCAGGAACCTCTTGCGTGCGAGAACAATACTGAACCGTCTGCGACCAAGTAATTACTCGGTCGCGAGGGATAGTATTGGGTATTTTAATTTAGCAGGGAGAAACCGTTAAATTAACGGGGGAAAACTATTAAATTAACAGTTTTCTCTGCTAAATTAATAGTTTCTCCCTGTTAAAATTACAGTTTTCCTGTAAAAACAGTTATTAACTGGCGTCAAAGTTGACAGTTTTTAACTGTAAAAACAACAGGTGTTTTTTACAGTGAAGGAGGAGTTGAGCAATTCTGGTAAACAAGCTTTTAGAACAATCAAAGTCCTCATAAATGGTGTTCGGTAAATCGGAGTTCTACTGTACTAAAATGCAACAGTTAATCCAAACTTTCAATAAATTATCTCCAAGCGAACAAGGGCCGCCCACCTCTGACGGATTTGTTGTACGCCATGCCTCATTTTACTGCGGCACACTTTCGTGCTTATAAAGAATACAGCTTTTATACGAGCTATTTTATCCGAAAGTGACATTAGAAAGACGAATGACACGAGTGAAAGCCGCCAAAACGTGAATTCTCGACGTAATCCTTTTGAAACGATGAGTAATGGCGCGTTTGCGTGTTTTTCTGTGGGGAGGAACAAAGAATGCTCCTCTTCCCACCTTCTCAAAGTCTTCTGCTCTTAATTTAAAATGGATTTAGCCTTCTAAAAGTTTGATGTAATATGACAATTAAAAATGGCGTTGTTCATGTCGGCTATGGGGTTGTTTATTGTTAGGGCTGATTTATAGTGTTTGTATTTGGTCCATTGCATTTGTTCATATGATCCAAATGAAGATATTTTTCACGCAGATATAGAGTAGATTTTATTAAATTTCTGAAAGATTGGCGCATATCTATACAGATAGTTGATAAAATTCGAATATATTTTCTATCAATTTCAATTCGAATCCGTTTTATAAAAATTCAGGAATATCAGAGTATGCCTGCATATCGGTGATCAAATTTGAGTACATTAAGTGAATTTCATTAATTTCAATTCATCGCCAATAAATTTCAATTTTAAAAAGTACAATGAATCTTCATATTTTGTATCAGGAGAAATACACGATTTAACTCAACATTTTATACTTATTAATTATATATTTTTTCAAAATTTTACACTAGAAGGTTTAAATTGTCATTTATAAACATGGTCATGCCGTACTTTTCTAGCATGCTCATACTGACTAAAAGAAAAATTACCTTTCCACTGTGGGATATAGAGAGGGGCTATACATTGGTTCAATCCGTGTCTATACATATATTTCTCTTTACAAAAAGCCCGCAGATTTGAATCACACCTCATGCATAGATGTTCGTAGCCGCAGTAAATTGTGATGTAGTAAGCAACTAGGTTTGTTACAGAATCTATCACTTAAACCTCTTCCAAACAACATTTGTGCTCTACAGGAAACACACTGTTTATACACCTCAGAAAGAAATTCGACAAACAGAGCCTTTAGCTAGTTCTAACTTAAACTTTTAAACGCCAAAATTAACTATTTTCATTAATCTTCTTTCACAGATTTAAGAATTAGTCTTTATCGTTTGCTAAATTTTTTTAAAGTTCGAAGAATAATGATGTAATTTTTTTAACAAATATCTTTTAGTCGCCACAATTTACCATGTCCATTAACTTTCTTTCGAAATTCAGTTATTACTTATCGTTTGTTAAATTAATTACCATTAAAATAATTTCATAAATATACAAATTATAATATTCATATTTTCAATAAATAAGAACTAAATAATATAATTAAGTGTTAATAGTTTGAAGACGGTTGTGTCCACATCTTAAAAACTATGTGCAGTCCGTATTTTTTTATTACTCGGCCCGATCACCGATGCCTGCAATATGGCGCTGCGATTTTATTTCGGTCCTCCAAAAATTGGTTGATAAAGTTGAAGGGGAGATTATACATTTTTTTGCAGCATCCGATTTTTCTAATCCTTTGTCAACATTACTATGATCATCTTTTCCTCTAAGGAAAACTGTTCTCGTTAAAAAAAATAACAAACTTTGAAAGGATTAATATCGGAAACTTCTGGGTCTACAGAGACAGTTCTAGTATCATATTGTTGCAAATTTAGTGTACTTTAAAAACGTTCTTTGAGAGATTTTTCAAAAACTAGTCCTTTAGTGAGAGAGGGTTATAATCGCCGAAATTTGAAAACTCCCCGCTTTTTTCGCGGTTTATTCGATTTTTGACAAAGTTGCGTTCGGCGCTCGAGGTCACAAACTTGGATTATGCATTAGTCCAACATCATAAACAAGTCTGCAAAAAATCAGAACTACCGGATTTCACACATACTGTGATGTCTAAAGTTACTTGTCTATTGTGACAACAATAAGAATAACGCCAAGGGCCGTAGTGAGCCTAGTGGTTAGCGTCTCGGTCTCGGGATCGGAAGGTCATGCGATCGAGTCCCGGTACCACTGAAGACCTACCGAGTATATGCGGAGTACGTGCTCGTTAAATCTGTTGGGTCCTAAAGTCCTCCAAGTTCCCATACCAAATCAATACCTCTGGGGGTGACAAGCCAATTCTGGGGATCCTCTAGTTGGCCTCTGTCTCTAAAAATTAGATGGATCCACTTATGTGTGTGTGTTGTCTGTTGTGTCTGTCTTACTTGACGAAGGTTTATAAGCGGGTCGCTGACCAAGCACACAAACCTGAATATATATGTCATGTATGGAATTGTATGGAATAACGCCCATGTGCACAGGCTTTCAAATTCAATCTCAGAAACACCATAATATCAAAGTGTCATAATGACAGGCTATCATTAGAGAATTTTAAAAAGGATTGTACTGGTCCCTACAGATGTTTGGGTTTGACCCATTGAATAGAAAATTCCGGTTTTCTTGAGGGGGGGGGGGGTGATCCCCCTCTTTTCTCCTTCCGTGTGACAACAATGATAAACAAACCCTTTAAACCTTGTTTGGCGCCTTTTCAAAACAGCAGTAACAGAAAAAAGTGCGAAGTTGCCTGAAGAAATATCCTTCGTTATATTGTATCGTTATATTGTTCGTTATATTGTTCGTTGTGTATTGAAACTTGGGAATTTTAAAACCATTATTCTTATGGGATTTCAAAAGGGACTATGAATTTATTTCGTTATACTGAATATTGCGTTGTAATGATATTCGTTATAAAGAAATTTTGTTGAATATTGAAAGTAGTGAAAGATTTAACTTCCAGCCATTTCAAAACATTAACGCATTAAGATAGGGTTTTATGCTTTTTTTTTGGTTGGAAAACGTTTGAAATTTTTAATGTTACCAGCATAAATGTGACAAAATAATAATAATAATAAAAAACTATACATTTTGTAAGAAATAGTATTTCAAGAAAAAGAACCCGCTTTATTTATGCTCATTGAGCAATAAATTTTATATTAAATATCAAAAAACATATACAATTAAAAAGTATTTTTTAAAAAATGTATTTATAATACTATACCGAAGCGCATTTACATAAACGAAATATTCAATTTTACTTTGCTCCTCAGGGGAAAAAGAGGCAAATTAAAAAAAATTACGAATAATAAATCAAAATAATTCCTGCCACATGTTTCAAAATTATTAAATTATTTACAACCCCCTGGAACGAACTCAATATGTCCAAACAAACTCAAAATTCAAAGTGCGTGAGTTCGTCGGGAGTTTACCAACGTATTTCCTGAGATTTAATTCAATTTTGCTTCATTAATGACTGACACAACTCTGTTTTGTGTCTTCGTAGACCTGAATAATTAACCTGGGTTTCCCTGGGAGTTGTAATAGACAGGAATCGTTGTTTATTTACTTGACAGCGGAATTTTAATCTCGTAAAAATGCAAGGAGAAACACGGGATGTAAATGAAAATAACGGCCGTTTCACACCCAATGGTTCCGGTACCTTTCGCCGCACTTGCGGTACCGCATTAGTCACACTGTCAAAGTTAATTCAATTGAATGTTTCATATGCGTTGTTAGATCTTTAAAAAGAGAAAATTCATTATACATATATTTGTATCAACTATCTTTGCTAAAAGTGAATAACGCCCGTTTCACACCCAATGGTTCCGGTACCTTTCGCCGCACTTGCGGTACCACATCAGTCACACTGTCAAAGTTAATTCAATTGGATGTTTCATATGCGTTATTAGATCTTTAAAAAGAGAAAAATCATTATATTTATATTTGTATCAACGATCTTTGCTAAAAGTGAATAACGCCCGTTTCACACCCAATGGTTCCGGTAACTTTCGCCGCACTTGCGGTACCACATCAGTCACACTGTCAAAGTTAATTCAATTGGATGTTTCATATACGTTGTTAGATCTTTAAAACGAAAAAAATCATTATACTTATATTTGTATCAACTATCTTTGCTAAAGTGAATTTTAGTTTCATATAGGAAGTGGAGTAAATTGGAAGGGAGACGGTAAAAAAAATTGGTTTTACCACAAAAAATATAATTAACCATTCACTGCACTGT
This sequence comes from Oedothorax gibbosus, assembly GCA_019343175.1. Classification (NCBI taxonomy): domain Eukaryota; kingdom Metazoa; phylum Arthropoda; class Arachnida; order Araneae; family Linyphiidae; genus Oedothorax; species Oedothorax gibbosus. Next base: position 2,921,724 of record CM033272.1, read on the forward strand.
TTGCCATATGTGGCCATGATATATATTTAGATAACAAAATAGGCTTACTTTTCCTTTAGTATTTCATACTATTTAGATATGTCAATCGATGCTACAAGTAAGGAAGTAATTGAAACATTTTATTAACAAAACCTATACAAATAATAGAGTGATTTATTTTTAACCTATTTTTTTTAATTGGTCGATTGACTGGGTTTGTTAGTCCAAATTACGCATTTTATATGTATTAAGTGATTTTTGTATTACATGTATAGTATGTCTGTGTAATCGCAGTAAACTAGATTATCTCCAAGAAAAAAATCTATAGTTATTTTTTTATAGTTTGATGCATTTCTAGCTTAATATTTTTCGTATAAATCAGTGGTTTGGGCGGCAAAGAATGATTTTTTTTTTCAAATCCATTTATTTTGAAACTGTTTAACTAAACTTCGCCACTACATAAGAAAATAGAGTTGATAAAACCTTAAGTATTCGTAGAATATTTACAACTCTGCGTAGAATACATGAGAAAGACACTGAAATGTGCAGAAGGATAGATTTTTTATAAACGAGGATCGCCTGCTAACCTTGGAAGCATGACCATTTTTACATTACAAAATTGAAAAGCTTAGTGAAAGAACGTGTTAAGTGACAAAAAAATTAAACCGAGAAAATTAGCTTTTAAGTTTTGAATTTGCATTTAGATCCGTTAAAAAAGGAACTTGCAAACAATAAAAACATACTTTAATTTCTAGTTAATGCTAAAGGAGAAATTTGTAACATTTAAAGAAGTTATTAACGTGTTCATTGACACAAAAATATCAATTTTTTCAAAAGTGTCACTTAGCACATTCTTCCACTAAGCTCTTCAATTGTTTGCGTTGTTTTCTTTGAGAATCCTCTCAGAACCGTAAGTGCAATCTTTTTTCCCGTCGCTTGCAAACGCACCAACTGTATTAATATTCCCACTAAAACGTCATGCTTTAGTTTAGCTGATAGTTAGGCAAAAAAACCCCTCCCCGAACCATGGTGTGAAGCGGGCGACAAATAAACATAGGTAACTGAATGTTTGCTTCTTTGTACACTAACTTATAAATAGGAAGAACGGGTTTTACAGATACACTTTTAGTAAATACTGCGTTGCGTTTTGGCAAGGAAATAAACATTGACCAGCCTATAAACAATGGTTTTGATCAACAATTTTCGGAGTGAAAGTAGTCGAATTCCAGCTACAGTCTGCACATAAAATGAAATATATTTTAATAAATAAATAATATCAACTTGAAAGCTTATAACAAACAATAGATTCCAAATTTCAATAACATTGTTATAATATATGTTGATTTCTTGCATTAGGAAAAGGTAATTTTTGCCAACAAAAAGCTGAAGATTTTATGCACAGTTTTGAATTTTTTTTTTGTGGTACTTGATGATGTTATAGAAAACAAAAATAATGGTTTGCAAAAATTTGCGGAACGTATTTCGACTTTTAAATTCTCCCGTAAAATAAATTTGAAATGTCCAATTTACATTGCAATAGAAAAATAGAAAATAGTCACATTGGTAAAATTTTTTTAAAAAAAATCCAACACATATGTATACAAAAATGGCACTAGAATATTGATGCTAGTTTAAAAAATACTACTACGGAATGTACAAAAACAGCATTGTTTTAAATTTCTAATTAAAATGAACTATGGATCACGACCGCATCTAAATGCTGAGAATTTTAGATCTGTCAAGTCGATAGAAAGCAAACATCTAATTAAACAATTCAATAAAAAAAAACTACATTTATTTGTTACTGTGTCTTGAAAAGAACGAGTATAATTTTTTCTAGAAAGAGAGCCATCCTGGCATTGCTTTTAAATATTTCAAAACATGTAACGAAAGTTTTCCCGCTTTTTTGAAAGCAGTGCGTCAATTTTCTTTAGCAATTTAGAATCCATAGAAAACAAGCTATATTTCAGGCTGCATTACTTGCTACTTGTAAGCTTTAACATGGTGATAGTAAATTCAAAATAATTTTTCTTAAACTTGTAACAACAATGTAAATATTTGAGCCTAGAGTTTCTGGTTTAATCATCATGAATGCACCACCAAAACTAACGCATGTATAAAATATAACTTTCTAAGCTAATATAAGCGTTAAAATTATTCTTAGATATACAACTGTTAAAAAACCCCATTTGATTTTCAAAACTATAATGTATCATTGTAATAGCAATAGTAAGGACTAAATTGAGGTAATAATGTAAAAAATTAAATTTTGTATTACTATGCTACTAATTAAATTTTTTAATGAAATTTGGGATATAGCTATGTTCGATATTTTCCTTCAATATGACGCATGCCACTTGTCTACGAGATTTATGGTTCTTTTTGTGGACGTAGGTGATGGATGAACAGACGGACTGAACGTTTATAATACCTTACACTTTTTACGTTATAAACATAGCGGGAAAACTTAAGTAGAAAAGCTTAGTGTATTTTAACATTCATCAAAGTTAAATAAGAGGAAATTATAAAATCAAGGTGAAACATTGTTTTCGGCGAGAGGTATTAAATTATGGTGAAATTGTTCTTCAGTTGAATGCCTCTGCAAAATCTATATTTTTTTTTGTGAAATTCGTCATCCAAAGCCTGACTCGGCTCGGCATGCATTGATGCTGCTTTGGGTGGGGAGACAATGCGATGGTTCGTCAGGCTCATAGACCTCTTGCATTTGTTTTGATATCAGATTAACCGTTAAATTCGTCAAATTATTTATGTTATTTTCTATTAGGTATGAAAATAAAAATAATAACAAAACGGATTTATAAAAAAACTAGCTTTAAAAACACGGCGTTGCATGGGAGTACCCTTGATAACTTGAATGACTTGTATAATAAGTAAACTTTTATTTTATTAAAATTGATATCACTTCCCATTGTTCAGCAATCCTTTAGGTTATTATAAACCTTCTATAACGATGTCAGAATTATTTTTTTAAAAAATTTGCCGTCCAACTGGATTCCGTCTCTTCTAGGTTTAGTTTAGTTTAGTTTAAAATATCGTCGCACTAGAGCTACACGAGGGCTATTGGCGACGGGCGTCGTATTTTAGAACCACAGTCAAGTGACGAGCCGACACCTGAGTAGGCACCCAACGCAACCGTTAAGGGCGAAGTCGTACGCAGCGTTAGGACTTTGAAGGATATTTAACGTGCACTCCCTCTACACGGGGTATTATTCGTCGGACATTTTTGGCTGCACGGGCCGTTTATAGGTCGGCAGTTATTTTGGCGATGCTCGGACCCGAACCTGTTACCTTCCGCATTCTAGGCGAATTGGAGTTGAGGGTTTCATCGTAGGAGTTTGAGGGTTTCATCGTAGACCTATGTCAAAATAAATGCATAGTGCGCAGAGCTAGAATAGTTACCATTCCAGTAATGGAGCACTGTATTAAATACCTCCCAATCCTCCACAACATATCTCACCATTAATTCCCGGACTTCCTTAGACACACTGTTAAAAAAAACCTGAAATTTCAGGAGAAAAATTACTGATTGTAACGGAACTTTCCCGTAACGACTGAAAACGGGTTTTTTCCTTCTGAAAACGGGTTTTTCCTTCTAAAAACGGAAAATGTCCGTAAACTACGAGCAAAGAAATGAAAATGGAATTTTCCCGTTTTTAGAGCTGCCATACTTTTATTACCCTATCGTAGGATTGGCGGTAATACACTAAGAATACACACATCGAAACTCGAACATCAAATACCTGTATTACCAGGCCCGTCAGTCGCCGAGTGGTTAGGGCATCAGCCTAGAGATTCAACTGTCTCAAGAGTGCGGGGGTTCGAATCCCACCTACTGCCAGTCATCCTATAAATCGGATATGTGCTGGAAATAGTAGAAAATCCTCAATTCACGGATGGGCCGAGTACACTGAAACAGACGTGCTCGTTAAATCTGTGGAGTCCAAAGTCGTGACTTGACCAGGGTTCTAAATACGAGTAACGAGTAACGAGTAAAATTTTAATAACTGAGAAATAATAAACGGAACTTAAGTAGAAACACGGGAAAATGCAAAATGGAAAATTTTAATAACGGAGAAATAAGAAACGGAACTTAAGTAGAAACACGGGAAAATGCAAAATGGACAATTTTAACAACGGAGAAATAAGAAACGGAACTTAAGTAGAATCACGGCAAAATGCAAAATGGACAATTTTAACAACGGAGAAATAAGAAACGGAACTTCTGTAAATACACGGGAAAATACTTAACGAAACGGGAAAGTCCCGGCAACTCTGCTGCCGGTACTTTTCCCGTTAATTTCAGTACAATTTTTTTACAGTGCATCTTATGTACCATACCTGAAAACGGAGAAGGAAGCAGACATGCGCTGTCTACTGTGATTGAATTTTTTGTTAATAAAACACAAGCTTTCCAATACCAATAAATAATCCTCAATTTATTTACATTTATTAAAAAATTAAATTGAGTTGAGTCAGTCCTATCCATAGATATCATAATTAAAGTATTAGATAGGTTGATCACGTGACCTCCAATGTTAACGCCGGGACGCGCATGGAGGCTTTTTATGTGGGCATAATGGCCAGTGTTGCTGCCACTTTAAAGAGAAAAATACTACGAAAAAATACCATTTAATTCTAAAATTCCAAAAAAATTATACTGGAAATGGATTTAAAGTCACTAAAAAGATATCAAAATGCATCTCGTATTTTTACGATATTTTTTTTGTAATTTTAGAATTATTCTAAGATACAAATATACTCTTTAAACTTTATAACTAAACTTTTAACTAAATTTTAGAATTTATTTTAGAATTATTCTAAATATTAAAAAAAATATCGTTAAAATACTAGCTGCATTTTGAAATATTTTTAGTGACTTTAAATCCTTCCTAGTATTTTTTTGTAATTATAGAAATAAATGGTATTTTTTCGTAGTATTTTTCTCCTTAAAGTGGCAGCTGGCCATTATGCCCACATAAAAAGCCTCAATGCGCGTCCCGTCGTTAGCATTGTAGGTCACGTGATCAGCCAATCTAATACTTTAATTATGATATCTATGGTCCTATCAAACACTAAAAATCAAATAAAGATTTTAAAGAAAAAAAGTCAAATAATTTTGTTCAAATAATAAACTTACACAATAAACGCACGTGCGTTGTCGTCTTCTTTGAAATTAGAAATTTGCCTTAAATCCTAATTTAGAACAATGTACAATGCTATTCCTGAGGATAAATTGGCTTTCCTAGACACGTTTGGGTTCACATTGTAAAAATATTTTTTTGTTAAATGATGCCTACAGTGCACATAAATAAGCTCATAAAATGTGGTCTTCATACTTAAAATAGTTTTGGCTGGGCGTTGATACGTGCCTCAGTCAGTCAATCAGAACTTTTTCCTTTATAGATATAGATTTGTATCTGAATTAAAATATTCTATTTGAATATATGGACAAGTTTAAATTTCTTGTAGTTCCCGTGTTCTCTTACAACGATAAAAGGTGTACTTCACTGAGCATGGGCAACACAATTAGTATTCGAGTCTTTAGCAGGTGTGGTCTCAGGTGTTATTCCATTCTCTTCACTTAAAAATTACAAAATATGTTTTCACAAAGCACACAGCTCAGCCATTTTATATTTCTCCTTAACTTTAAACTTAAATATCTTGAAATCGCACAACTATAAAAATTCTTCGTTTCACATTGTACTTTGTACTTACGCATTCTGTAAAAGTTCTAACCCTTCTCTCTTGTCATACGAAAGTTTTTGAATATATTTAAAGATAAAAACGTAGTAAGCTAAGCACTTATGGGAGAAACTTTCCTCCTTCTCCTGGCTCTTCAACGCAGTCTTTTATTATAACTTTTATTTACATAACAATTGAAAGTTTTTGGCGAAGAATCCTTTAAAGATCAACAGTAAGGGAATCATAAAATCAGAAAATTTTAAAGATGTTTCTCGTTGTTTAAAGTGATCCTGCATTAATTCACGCTCAAATATTTATTTTGTTCACCTATAAGTTTGTCTTCAACTCTTCTAGAATTACTGTCCCTGGACAAATTATTAGGCGCACTATATTTTTTTTAGTAATGATGAAAACATACCAAAGAATGCCATATCATTAAAAAAGATGTCGATATATGTATTAAGTATAGCAGATAGTATTTTCTATTCAATAGCGTAAGTTTAGGAACATAAATGTCCTTCTAAAGGTATTTTGTTTCTCATTGATTGATACATGAAATCTCGCAGTGCGTCTAATAATTTGTCCAGTGACTGTATATGTTTGAATGTGCAGCGAACATGAGTGGAAAATGTTCAATAAGAATTCTAATATTGTCTTAAAGTTTTGAAAGTTTAAGACTTAACTTTAAAAGGATTTTATAAGATGTTTAATTACCAATTACTGTTCCAAATACTCTCGATCATAGGTACTCGTGCGTCTCGTGATAAGAACAAAGACAAAACTGCTTTTTCACACCAGTTTGACTATCTTCGCCAAGCAGACCTGATGCACACAGATGCCCAGACGGTGAAGGGGAAAGTGCGCCAAAGGCTCATAATAAACTATTAACTCAAAATAAATAACATACAAAATATAGATTTATCTAAACATCAATTTACTTTTCATGTTTCTCCTTTAGTTTTCTGTCCATCAAAAAAATCTTAACAAATCATTGACTGCACTTATTCACCAAATAAAAACTAATACCAACGAACAAAATAAAATACACGTGTTTGTTTTCTCACGATCATTAAAGTATTTTTCAAAGAAAAAATGATGTATTTGAAGAAAAGATTTTTTCTTTTTCAAAGACATCCCCCTATTGCAGAATCGATTATTACTTTTTCTTCTGTTTCAATAAAATCTTCAAGCGATGCACGAAACACAGAATATTTTCTCCGACCTCTAACAAATGAGTCAATCTGGAACCTGTTACCCTTTTTTCATCTTCGAACTCAATTTTGATGCATAGTGGTGATGAAAAAACAAGAGTAACTCGTTGCTCGCACCCCTTGCTATTTGAACTGTTTTAGAAAAGTATGTTCCATAACTGAACATTCTTCCGATATGATCTGATTATTCCACTGTAAAAATTTGTTCTATTTCGTTACTCCATAACACTGGTCCAGGATTTTGAAGTAACGTTACACAAATAAGAAGTTTACTCTAATTTTGATGTGTAACGTTACTCCAAAAGTTTGGTGAAACGTTTTTCCACAAAACTGGAGGCAGCACTTGCTTCCACCCCTTACAACTAAGGTATTATTATTTTTGTAACCCTAAAATCTGTTGAAATATAGCATTTCTATATTTTTCAAAAAAATAAATAAATAAATAAATCGCAACAACTTCAAAATCAGAATATTTTGAAGAAATGATACCATCTTATTTAAAATAACCAATATATAATTAACAGATGACAGCACTATTTTTAACTTTTATCAATTAATAATTCTGATAATTTTTCCCTCTCAAACTTATTATATTTTGTTGGTCAAAAGCAATACTTTCACTTGTATTGTAAACCCTCCCTCCAATCATAATTCGATGGTTAAAGTGCTGCAATAACCTTGTGCTGTGAATTTATATAAGATGCAAAGTTATTAGTAATTTATTGGGTACCATCAAAAATGTTTGCTTTACTGTCAGTTATTGGATGCACCCATCCTTTCTGTTTAAACGCTATTGGGATAAGTTGTTCATGTAACTCTGTGTGTCGTGAAAACATCAATTAGCTTTAAAACACTTATTACAACGCTTTGGCGTAACATGTAACCTCAAAATGTGATGTAATTTTACAGAAGTTTTTTAAGTGCAAATTTAAGGATTTCAAAACAATTCATTGTGTATACATAAGAGTTAACCATTTCAGTCCCAGTGATGCCATTTGGCATCATCATCTTTCTGATCATAATTAAAAAAAAATAATAGGGCTGGCATATATTTGGATTAATAAAAAATATTTCTAATGGAAAAAAGTTTGAAGAAACGAATGATGTGCTTTTTGATATCATAAATGGCTATAGACGATCAGAATTTTTTTTCTAAAATGATGATGCCAAATTGTCATTGGGACTGAAAGGGTTAATATCCCTAATTAGTAGCATGAAGACCACGTTAACAAATCGGAAACTAGAAATAAATAATTTGTAAAAGTAACTTTAAAAAAATCCTACAGCTTAGAGTAGAGTTCCCACCACTGATTTCAGTTTCCCCCACTGATTTCAGTTCCCCCGAATAGATTTTGCGTTCCTTGTTTTCTTTGAGGGAATTGCATGCTTTCTAATCTTTTATTCGAACAGTCTTGGAAAAAGAAATAGTATACTTAATTTGTCAAAGACGACATGGTTTGAGGATAAAGTAAGTGGAATATTTAAATGCATGGTATAAAATACAGTTATAGTTATTGGCTTGTTTTTTTAGTTACATATTATGTTAGCATTAAAAGGGACAGTTTATGTACATGTTGTAGAATTTGGTATTGGGATGGCAATGAAATATTTGTAGATTTTAATCATCAATATATTTTTAATAAGTTGTTTTACACTCTTAAAACAAAAGAGTGAAATTCACTCCTATAGGAGAAGTGCATTTTCGGCACCGGGAAGGAGTGGAAATTAACTCAGACTGAGTTAAAACCGCTCGTTTTAAGAGTGTAGGACGCAGATTGTTTTCTTTTATTACTTTTACCCACTCCGAAAAAGAGTGAAATTCACTCCTATAGGAGAAGTGCATTTTCGGCACGGAAAGGAGTGGAAATTAACTCAGACTGAGTTAAAACCGCTCGTTTGTTTTAAGAGTGTAAATTACAAAAAATAAATACAAAAAAGGTTTGCATTAAACTAGCATTTGAATTGCGAAATGAAGCAAGTAAGATAACTTAATAAAATATTCTTGAAAATCTTAATTTCATCATGAACTTATTTATAAAATTTGTGAAGCTACATAACACTGTTTTGTGAAAAGGATTTATTTTGTTAGTTTTCTCTCAATGTTTAAATGATCTTCATTCGGTTACAAATATAATCTTTCGCATCTAGCAAACCCAAATGGTTTTCGATAAAACTCTAATCACAAGGTGGAACAATCAATATTAATTTTTCCCATCGCAACTAAGTAAATAGATATATGGTACAATCAAGGTGGATCGTAATCTAGGTTTAATGTATTCAAGTTTTTCATTTTTTCCAATTTTTAGATATTATGAATCTTTGTTATTTGATTCCAACCATAATGGTTTTAAATTATTGATGCTAAATGTCATTCAAATAACTATTCATGCCTCAAACAATCAAATGCGGCTAGTATGAATTGCTCATTTTAATGAATTTGATATTAATCAATAAAGCGATAATACAAAAATTGTAAGTTTAGTTGCGTTGCTGATTAGGATAGAAAGTATGAATTTTCGAGTACATTTCGCACTAGTGGTGCATCTGCAATGTTAATGCAAAGGCAGTTTCTGCACTTTTCCATGCATTATTTGAAGTCAACTATGCTTTTTGTTTAGACATTTTGAAAATTGCGTTTGTTTTTCATAAACATGTACACGCTAACTAGCAAACATATTTATTATATTTTTTAATGCAATTATAAAACCTTTTTGTTTAGCTAATAAGAAAAGTTTGAAAATACATGACATGAAATGTAATTATATATTTAATTTTTTTTAAAAAATAATATGGCATAAATTTTATGTCTGCGTTTTATAATTTCAGAGGGTGAAGTCGCTAAGAAAATTACAGATTTTTTTTGGCAGTATTAGGTTGTTTTATTTTTAAAAATGTGTTCTTTGAAATTGAAATGTGTTGTCTAATTACCCAAAAAATATTTTTAAAAAATGAATAAAAAATTTTAAGCAAAAGAAATTCCTATTAATGTTATTTGTTTATGTAACCATTTTTATTAAAACAACTAGCAACTTAATACCCGTTCTTTGCACTGACTAAAAAAGTATCCCCCCAAATCGTGCGTAGTACATGAACCATTTAATCTATACTTACCATTTATCATAGGCAGGTAGGTAAAGTGCAGTAAAGTAGGCAGGTAGGTAAAGTGCAGTAAAGTAGGCAGGTAGGTAAAGTGCAATAACTTGACTAATGACTTGCAACATTGTTGAAATCACACAATAAATCTAACCTATTAGAAAACATACTGAAAAAGACTGATTATTTTAGAGACAAAATGATCCAATTCATTGATGTAGTTACTATAGTTTACCTGCACACGGCAGTATAGAGTAATAAGCTGATATTGCAGTTCCCGTCCAGTATAAAGTATTATATCCTGCTATTTATATTAAATTATAATTCCAAAATCTAAAATACGCTATATAATGCCATACTTCCGAAAAACAATAATAATCCTAAATAAGAATCGTAATTTATTGTTCGTAAATTAGAACCGTCTCGTATTGTTTGTTTTCTTCGTTTCCACAATAAGGCATTTTTGGGCTTCCACGAACTTTACTTCAAAATTGACTAAAGAATTCATATAGAAGAGGAGCCTGTCCGCGTTTTTGTACTCCAGGACATCCTGAAAGCAACGGAGTAGTTGAGAGATGGAATCAAACCTTTAACAACATGCTACATCATGTAAATCGAGAACATAAGCGCGATTTACAAGAAGTAAATAAAAAAAATTCTAATAAATCAGTCAGATCGGTAACGTATAGAAAATTTTGTATTGTTACCGACAATACGATTCTGTTTCCTACTTTTCATAATATGTACCCTTAAACATCTTCACAAAATTCTTGTGGCAGATTTACGTGTTACAACGTAGCTTGAGTCGCAACTAAGCTTCTATTTTTCGTTCTAAGACTTTACATTTTGTGGGCTTTACAATTGAACTACCTTAATTTTAAAAAAATGTGGCCTAGCATTATAAGTATTCCGCTCCTTCATCAATTTCGATTATTTAAGCTATTATCGTTGTACATTTAAAAAAGCGCTTACCTTGAGAATTTAGAGGAAAGCAGATTTTAGGAGGAAAATAAACTAGTTAATCATTTCAAGAGTTGCATGCAGTTTCAAATGAACAAAATATTCTTTTGGTTCAATACAAAATATATTACATATATTACTTTTTTACGTTTCATACTACACGGCAATGTCTATAAGAAATATTTAAAAACTTTTGAAATCTCCGCAAAACACTCCAAAAGCTTTTAACTTTTCTGGTTAATATACTGACAACGGGTTTAGTATTTTATTTTTAAAATATTCTCTTGTGATTGGATGTTAATCTTCACAAAAACTTACAAATATTCTAAAAAACTAAGATATAAATTATATTCCAGATTTTAGTGATTATTCATAGTTAATAACTATTGTTAAATATATGATCTATTGGAAGGGCATCGAATAAATAAACATTTATTTAAAAATAGTAACTTTTTTTGACCATGATCACCTTATAATTTTAGTTAGAATTCTATAAAAAAAAGTATTAGCTCAACAATAATTTACGAGTTGTCAAAGTATTTTGTGTAGATATAAGAAAATAACAATATGTGACAATAGTAAATAAACATTGAAATAAACTTTTTAAAATTCTTTTATTTGTGCAAAAGTTGAATATACACAGTGCTGTAAATATTTTATCAATGCATTTGTAAACTTAGAGTAAAATATAACGGGGTACAAAAAAGTAGAGTCCCGAGTAGTAGCAATGTTTTATTATGACGTCATTAGATTACCATATTCGAAAACTCATTGATTGAAGGATATTTCCATCATAGAAAATATAGTTTATAGTTCATTAAATAATTTGAGAATATATAACGTGTATAGATATTTTTATTTACATTCCAAGAACATAATTTTCAAGTCAGATATAAAATACGCCATTTTGTATTACACGTAAATGACGTAAAAATAACGTGACTTTTCTATTTTTTGTCATTAAGAATATAAACAACGAAATTAATTTGACGTCAATTAATGCACGCCATGCCACTACTTGGTGAAATGACGCGCCGAAACATGACCTGAAAAAACATAGCTCACAAAACATCGTCGACGAAACATCGTTTGAGAAGTCACAAGCCAGTGATTATTGAAGTGGGATTCCAAAAAGAAAAAGGTATTCGACTTATTTTTTTTATTCTCGTAATTTAAACGTATGTACAAAATAAAAATACAACTTTTTTTCTTTTTTCAAAATTTTGTCAAAAAACGTAAAAAATGAATTTTAAAATGTGGACGAAAAATTACGCGCGAAAACGATTTCTGGCTGTCACGTGGTATCTCTGACGTCACTAGTAAGTATAAACAAACTGAAACACCATATTGGAATCTACTTTACTCAAATTTGAACTTTACGCTTCTGTAAAACCGCCTTCCAATATCTTTATGATTCATATTTTAATAGTAAATTAGGTTAAATTAAGTTTAATTACAAAAAAAGACATCACTCCGTTTTGTTTATACTTATTAGTGACGTCATCTCCAAATCGACGTTTTTGTGATCACCTGACGTACCAATTAAAACAAAACCATTTTAAATTGATTTTTATTAATTATTTAAAGATTTATTTCGTATAAAATGTATACGTTTTTTATTTTTTAGTTTAAACCATAATTTAAATAATATTGGAAGGTATTTTAGCGATACAATTAAGCAATGCAGTCAGTTCTTAATGTTTCAAACATTTTTCTTAGTTTCTAATAGATAATATTTAATAAACAGAACTCTGTGGGTATATTAAAACAAATTTACCCCAGAAACTATAAAGTTTTAAAAACTGAATAGCCTAAACACAGAATACTAATTTAATTTTTTTACCCTTCCATTTTCTAAGGTTTTGGTGGTCAAGTATATTTTTTGTTCCAATATCCACTTTACCTGTAACCTAGGGGATTTAGGAATTTTTGTTTATTTTAAAATATAACAGGAATCTCCATAATCAATAATAATCTTCATGTTATTAGGAATATTATTAACGATAATGTTTTGTCACAGGCGATGTTTTGGTTGTGATGTTTAGCCACAGAACTACTTGGATAAAATCTCAAAAAAAATAAAGTTGTGTGGAGGAACATTACGATAAGTTAGTTCCGCAATAGCAAGTCCAGTCTTCGGCGAATCTACACACACTCTTTCTTGTTCTTTTGTTCCATTTTAGAAGATTTTCGTCCAATAATATTTTATCTGGAAAATCAAAAGAGCGGAATGTAAGGTCATTATATAGCAAATAGAACTAACGCATAAATACAGCTTGTCTGATAGAAATCGGCCCTGTATGCGGTTAACCGATCAGATTTACTGAACGGTCCCCCTTGGCGCGATTTTTCGGATTTGGCGACAAATAATTTTCTGGCAACCTGTCTAACTTCGACTGATGATTCAAATTCTATGACTTCGCACCGATGACGTTTTCCGGCAACCCTATATTAAAAAAAAAGTCGCCAAAATACGAACTTTTGGAGCGATTTTGGAAAATCCGCCAAAGGGAACCGTACAGTAAATCTCAACCCGGTTAACAACAAGAACTTTGTCTCAATGCAAAACTTTGATTCCATTTTCAATGATTGCACAATTCTGAATTCCAATAGAAACTACCTTTGCTATTAATATGCAATTTCTGTTGCCTAATTAAACATATTAGTGAAATATCTCCTTAAAAATCCAGTCATTACTGTCTGGTTTGCCTTGATCTCGCAGGCAGACAATCTAATATTGGTGGGTAAGTGATTGATATATTAATGTTGAAATTTGGTAATTGATAAGAACAAGAACATTATTCATTATAAAGTAGATAATCGGTAAGTATATTAGTAACGACGAGAGATAAGTAATCAATTTAAATGCGATTTAAAAAAATGATATAATTGATAAATTAAATAATTAGACTATTAGAATTGATAAACTATTTTACATTTCAGAAAACATTTTTAATGCACGGATGTTAACATAAATATAAATAATCATAGGCCTGTGACGAAAAAAAATCATTCATGGCAAGTGATAGATAACTGTGTGTACGTTTAACGAGCACGTACTCCGCATATACTCGACAAACACAAACATCCATGCCTTACCGGGATTCGAACCCGAACCCAGAGGCTCTAAAGGCTAGCTCCCTAACCGTTGCGCCGCCGGGTCGGCTGTGTGTATGTTTTAGTGTCGAAACTAAAATAAATCGTGAAAAATTCTATCACGTTACATTTTCTTAAAATGTTCAATTTCCAGCCCGTCGCCAATAGCCAACGCTCTAGTGCTATGTTATTACAATCAAACCAAACCTTGTCGTCCTTTGCTCCTCGTCACAAGCTCTCTTAACCAACAGTGTTGTTTGACCTTAAATAGATTACCTAGTGAGCTAATAAAGGACATATTTAAATTACAGTCTACATTTACCTTTCATATGGTGTCGCGCATATGTTTATACAGTGATCAGTGAAAACTTCATCAGAGAAACAAAATTAAAAACTAGATTAAAAATATGCCATTAGTTTTGAGTTTAAATAGATATAAATGAATAAAAACTTCTATTTCCAGACGTGGTACGTGTACGTGATATTTAGAGAAAATTCCTTTTGAAATAAATAGTAGCAAAATTATCGATTTTATAAAATATTCCTTGGAAAAAAATCGAGTTCATTTTGAAAACATCAGACCAAAAATATTTAAATCAACTCAAATTTAGCTTACATTTTCTAAAAGTTCGATTTAGCAGGCAGATGTGACTATACGATAAGTAAATTATAAATTCACTCCCCCCACCACAAATCAAAGACAACGCCACTTGACTGTGGTTCAAAATTACGACGTCTGCCACCAAGAGTCCTTTATGCAGCTCCAGATTAATGTTTCTCAACCAAAAGTAACCAATTACTCATTCAAAATCCTATTATAAAATGCTTAAATATTAGATTTCTAAAAGTATTTATTTTAGAAGAAGACTATATTCAATAAAAAAAACAAAATATTTGTTTGAAGACAAATATAAATAAATTTGAAATTCCTTACGTTAACCAATATTTATACATTAAACAGAAATATCTTTCGATAGTTTTCATTTATGTATATATAGGTCAGAATAGAATATCTACTAATAATGGAGTTGTTATCTACGTAGATTGAAAACTCTCATTACATAAATTTCTCCTTTGCATGTTTAATAATGCGTTCCCTAAATTAATGGAAAATTAATCTTTCAAGTACTGATACACCAAACTTTTGATTAAACTCAAGGCGGTGATATACGGTCATAAATATTCCATTTTCAGTTTTTACGATACATTTATGAAATACTAACTGGAGTGCATAACAGTCACGTTATCACATTGTCACATGATGTCATATTTATTACATAGACCAATTGCAAATTGCATAGGAACTATTGCTTGCGGAAAATTGCAACGCATAAGAATTACATCATTCATTCCAATTTGTTTATATGAAATTAAAAATAAAAGTTTTCAAAAGTTTGAAAAGAAATCAATTTTTTGCGCAAATCAGTAATTTACAAAAATAATTCTCTGGGGTGGCTGGTCTGCGAAATATCTTCTAAATTTTTTTTATTGAAAACATACATAACTTCTTATGCACCGCAAAGTATCACATGAGGCTTACAGATGTAAGTAATTTGGTCAAGAAAGTGAAACTGCAGTATTCACAAACAAAGCAATGAGGCGAAAAAACACATACAATAGCACAATTATCGAAAAGACCACTAAAGACTTCTAAGGTTTCAGCATCGAAACTTGAACGAGATCGTTGGGTCGTCTTGGCCTTCAGGTTCACGCTTTGTCGACTTAGTAATTCAGAAAATCTTAATCGGCTTGAAACAATTAGAAGTATGTGAGATTTTAAGACTTGTTTACTTAACTTAAAACTGTGTATTTCTTACACACAAAATAATTATAACAGCTAATCTGCCTTGGACAAAAATGTAGCTACGTCGAAATTTCTAAAAAAAAGCGGAACTACAAATAAATCATGGAATAAAAAAAAGGTTAGGTTCACAGAAAAATTCTCTACACTACTATTAAGGGGACCGAGTAGGCAAAAGACCAAATTATTTATTTTTTTGCCGAAAATTCATGAAAATTTTTTGCAGTTCAATAACAATAATCTTAAAGACTACACAAAATTTAAAAAAAAATTACAAACACATTTTTTTCAGAAATTCAATTTTTAGAGGAAAAATTAACGTTTTATTGGACATCTTTAAAATGCTCTTTGCGATTCAATTTTTGTCTAATCCTGGCTAATACTTTTTATACTAACAGTTTGAATACAACTTAATAAAATTGGGTATAGATTTTGCATTCTATTTTTAAGTTGATGTTTTAAAAATAAAACTTTCTGTGACAGCAATAAAAGGGAGTTTTTCAACTACATGAATTACAAAAATTGCAAATAAACAATACATAATTATCAGATCTTAAAATTCATACACAATTGTCTTCTAAACATTACAATTAATAATTACACCAAGTATCAAAGAAATACATAAACTTTTGAAGCGCAAGGGACAAATTGAACATAATATAAATATTAAAATACGCATGCTGAGTCAAAGGCTATTTAAGGTAAGGTCCGGGACTGAAAAACAGGCGAATTTCGCTTGGCGAGCTTACAAAAATTGAAACTGTAATTCAAATTCAGCTCGGATTGTTTAAAGTACGGTATGTATGGCAAGCTAAAAGTATAAGCTATTTTTCCACACTGAAATAAAAAAATCGATATTTTTGAAATTTTTGCCTACCCCCTTAACACTTCTTCTTTCACTAAAATATTGAAATGTATAAGTGGGATAGCCTCCAATGGATATTTAATTTTGTCCCCGATTAACGAATCCAATTGTAAAACTTGCCCGTTCAGAACATTTGTGTACAACTGAAAAATTATCTTGGAAATATATACCCCAAACACTACTCATGTATTTCTTAAAAACATTTTTAACATTGTTTTTTAATAATATTTTTTAGAAAAAAAATACATTTTGAGATTTTCTTACCATTGCTCTCACACGGCATGAACTCTTTCATCTCTCTAAGAACTTTTATGATTTCATTTGTGTCGCTATAAGAAGAGTAACAATAAAAACGATAGTTAACAAGTTAAAGTAGTTTTAGAATGGTCTACTCAATGTATAAGGCCAGAGAAACTCTCCCAAATACGTGCGTGAACGGAAAATTTGACGTCCCTGTTTCGAGTGACGAAGATGAAAAATTGTGTTCTTAACCACTCGGAAAGATAAAAATATAGTCGGCCGTGAATGAATACTTCCGAAGAGGTGTCGAGATAAAGATTCTTTATCTTTGGATAACCACACTGTGAAGCAGTGACGTCAAACTTACCGTCCATGTGCATGTTTGGGAAAGCTTCCTGGCTTTGCAAGTTGAGTAGGCCATGGTTTCAGACAACTTTGGACCTTAAAGTTAACTTTGGCCAAAGAAAAAAAAATATGTATAATTTGAAGTTGAGAAATGAAATTGCGAGAAGTTTTCTTTGTTTTATATTAATCATTTGTTATAAAATTACTAAAATAAGCTCAGTAATTTTGGAAGATATCGACAAAGTAATTGTTTTTTTAAACTTATTTTAAAAAGTATTTTATATTTAAAAATATCGGATCATAATAGCAGTAAATTTAAATTTTATGTAATGTATTTAAAAAAAAACTATATATATACAAGTGTTTTCAATATAATTTTGTAAGTTTGGTTAAAATATAGATAAGTTTAAAAATATTCAAATATAATTCCATATAATATACACATACTAAGAAAGTATGAAGTGTTGCTTCACTTAAAAATAATACTGCACCGTAAAGTACCAATCATAAATTAATATAATAAATTTAATGCATATATTCTCTATGAAATATTTTACTTATTTCTATGTGACAATTCCTTTAATATTAGTAAAATTACAAACGTATTGATAAAATATTACCGAAGAATAGACTGTAGTTCTTCGGCATGATAATCTCTGGGTTGCAACTTGAAAAGAACCAATTTATCCAAGACCGAGACACCGCCCGATTTCGGTTTCTTTTCTGAAATAAAAAACAAAATAGTTTCTGTTTCGTGTGAAGAAATCTAACTTTTTCAAATCAATAATCGTGGCAAAAGTGATGCTTTTAACGAAATCGTGTTTCAAAGTTACTTTTACGCACTGGTGCGACAAAGTAAATAAGAGCATCTGATTGGTGTAAAATTCTTTATTTGAGCGTGATATTATATTCGGCGGCTTTGTGATTGGTGTAAAATTCTTTATTTAACGTGATTCTTTATTTGGCGTCTTATTTCCAATGCCAATCAAAGAAATACTTTTTGCACGTTATTTTAAAATAATCATTAACATAAATAATCACCTTCAAATAATTTGAACGTGATAATAAAATAATTAATAAGTCAATCAATAAATGCCAATTTAATAAATACTTTTTTTGCACGTTATTATAAAAAATAGTGTATATAGACAACACGTTGAAAATAGCCTTTTTTAAACTCGTGAATTTATTTCTTTTTATTTTGAATTATTTTTTTTTCTCCTCGTTACTTTTCACACTAGTTGCATAAACAACTATTGTTTCGTGAAAGAATAATTTTTAAAACCACATATGTAAGTTAAAATTATCATTTGGTTATGAAATACACTCAGATAAATCTTCTGTTTAAAGCAACGAATTTATTTTTAACAAAATTATTAAAGTATACACATGTGTTAAACAGCACAAGTGGAACAAAAGTAATGTGTAAAAATGGCAACATTAAAATACTGTGTTGGTTCAAATACAAAAATTGTATTGATGCCACACATTTGTACACTGTTAAAAATTTTGTGCTTGGTTTCACCATGATATTGGTTCCTAGTAGCTGCAACGGCTGAATGGTGAAACGTTCCACCATATTTTTGGTATTTGGCTGAACCTTTTCTCAGGTTTTTGTTTCCAAATACAGAAAAATGGTTCAACCAAACACCGAAAAAAAGGTAAAACATTTCACCATTCAGCCGTTGCAGCTACTAGGAACCAATATCATGGTGAAACCTAGCACCAAATTTTTAACAGTGTATTGTTCCAACACAACTGCCGATCGCGAGAAGAGACAATTTTTACACACATGTGTGATTGACAACAAACTATAAACTACATTGTTTCCCAAAATAAGTGTAACAAAATCATATAATTCATTTAAAAGTACTATAATAAATATTTGTTAAGCTTTAGTATGTGCTAGCCATGCAGTATTATTAGGTCACAAGACATTTTTTTTTAATTGTTTAAACACAACTTGTAATAACTGGGAAAAACAGCGAGTGTTTTTGCATGGAAAGTCAACATCAATTTTTTTTATGAGTGCAATATGGGTAATTCAAGATATTATAGTTCTAGTTATTGAAATTATGCACTTCAAATAAGTAACTAAGTAATTTGCTTTTATATATCTTAAGTCAAAAACTAATAAAAAAATCTTGAAAAACTTTTGTTAAAACAGAAAAATATGTTCGAAGTAAATTTAAATTCAAATGAATTTTTTTAATGAATTCTAATAAAATTAATGTGTAAACTTTAAAATTCAAAATTAAACAAATAAAATATTTTTTTGTAACAAAAGCAACTCATTTAAAAATTTAATCTTCTGTCATGAAATATTAATATGATAGAACAATGCATTTAACCTTCTGTGTGTCAATAATCTGTTGAGCCATGTCAGACAAATGGAGAACTAGTGACCACAACAAAATAATTGAAAGATTACTAGTAATGTCAAATTAATCACAATTAAAATTAACTATTTTGTAACAACTTACTAATATTGAACCATACTAATTAAATCACATATACAGTCCCTGGACAAATTATTAGACGCACTGCAAGCTTTCATGTAAAATATTAATTACCGGGTGATATTGTACCGTTTTATTATTTTAAATTGATTTGTTTTTTATTTTTATATTATCCAATCAATTACCGATTTATTTGACATAAATAAAACGGCATTAATTTAGAAAAGCATAAAGTTATTAAGTTTTAAAGAAAAGTGAAATTAATGTTAGTAAAAGTCAATATTGAGTTGAGCCACCTTTAGCCGCTATCAAAGCTTTAATTCTGCGCGACATGCTATCAATGCAAAACTGTACTGTCTCCTGCATTTGAGGATGATGATTCCACACATAAATAATCTTATAATAAATATTTAATATAAATTAATCTTCATCATAATTATCTTAAAATAAATACAAATATGTAGTCTACAACAATTCTTTTAAATAAAAATCAATAATATTGTAGTTTAAATATACCATTATTGCATAAAAACTCTTACGAAACATAAATTTACTAAAAAAAATACAGTGCGTCTAATAATTTGTCAAGGGACTGTAAAATCATATAATTTGACGATTGTAGCGGTTAGATGGTAAACTATTGAAATTCCAATTATTTCTTACCATAGTAAGGTGTCATGTCAATAGGATATGATTGTATAAGGTTATAGCATTTCTTAAGCTCCCTGAGGAATAATTGGGTACAGCAGACTAAGTTCACTAATTGTTGGCTGTCAACTGGTATGCCTTCCGCCACGTCACTGCATGAAGAAAGTAACTTAAGAAGATTGCAACTACAATTATTGCAATAAAATATAAGACAATTGTAAGTTTAGACTACAAATATTGTAACTAAAGATTCACAAACTAGACGCTTGGACAGAACAAATTTATAACGAAATATACCCAAAGTAAAAGTTTGAACTGAATGATATTGTAACTAAATATATGCAAATTAGAATTTTAGACTAAGCAATATTGCAACTGAAGATACACAACCGAATTTTGAACAAAAAATAAAGTCACTAAACATATACAAACTATAAGTTTATATACAACTATTGCATTCAAAGATACTGAATTGGGTTTGATATACAAGATTTTAAGTAAATATACACTGAAGAGCCAAAATAACTGGTATAGGCATACATCTGTGAACAAAGGGGTATAAAAACAATCGAAGTTCGTCGCTATGTTCAGCATCGTCTATGTGCTGCTATCATGACAGGTTATGAAAATTTAAGGGATTTTGGAAGTGTCGGGGGGTTGAGAAATGGAAACCATATCCATGTATCTCCGAGGTGAAGATGAATTTTGGATTTTCACTTACGACAATTTCACGAGTGTACCATGAATATCGATAATCCAGTAAAACATTAAAACTACGACACAGCTGCGGCCTAAAAAAGATCATGCAAAAACGGATCATCGACGACGGACGAAAATCATTAAACATTAATATTGCGGATGCGTGATATATACGGCTCCAGAAGCCCATATCGGGAAATATTCATTAAATGGTTAACAAGTCGACACTTGTATACGACATAGAATCGACATAGACGTTTATAACATTTAATGATCAGTTATCTATGGACCCGGCTTTGCACGATGTTTTTAAGGCCAAAGCTATGTCGTATGTTTTACTGGATATTATCGATATTCATGGTACACCCGTGAAATTGTCGTAAGTGAAAATCCAAAATTGATCTCCACCTCGGAGATGCATGGATATGGAATTCCATTTCTCAACCCCCTTTCAAAATCCCTTCAATTTTCATAACCTGTCATGATAGCAGCACATAGACGCTGCTGAACATAGCGACGAACTTCGATTGGTTTTATACACCTTTATTCGCAGATGTATGCCTATACCAGTTATTTTGGCTCTTCAGTGTAGTAACTATATTATAGTATTTTATACAGCCATAAAACAATAACGTCGGTTGAGTTTTGCTTTAACAGAGACTGATATGGCTAATTGTACAACAGTATCCCAAGTCAGGGCTAAAGTAGCCCTGATTTTTGTATACTTATTTACAACAACTTTTTTAATTATTTTAGCAAATAGAAAATATTAGATATTTTTTATTTAGAATGTTTAACTACTAAATTTAGCACTATGCGTTAATTTGGTTAAAAAGGGAGTTAGTTCTCTTTTCTCTCATAATACGTATTAGGGATTAAAAGTTCTAAAATAACCAAAAAATACCCACTATGAAATTCCCACCAAAAATACAATTTGATGCTCACTGAAATTTTTATAGAGTCACCCAAAACACCTTCCACTTAACCCCTTAGAAAAAATTGACAAACACAGCTTTAGTTGTAATTAAATTTTTAAAAGCCGAAATTGGCTATTTTCCGTCATTTTCTTTGGTAAATTCGATTAATATTCTTCATCGTTAGTTCAAATATATTGGCAGTTCGAAGAATAAGTATGTAAATTTGATTTTTAAAAAAATGAACGCTGTGTGCCGTTTTGTTAATAAACACATAATGAACCATCAAACAATCGCATTGTGCGATATATTATGTCATTCTAAACTTATTTATATAACACAATAAATATTCTTTTAAGTTCTCATTTTAATTAAATTTATTTTCTCAGGCAATTGCTGATGTTGAAAACTGCGATTTAAGCAAGATAGAAATTAAATTTCATTTGAATTTAAATGGTAGAATGACAGGTGGACAGCTGTCCATCTGTACGTACAGATAGACGGACAAAATACATAAAAGATAGGTTTACGATTCTTCCAAAAAGAGAGTTTTTAAAGTATGCCGGATGAACTTAAAAAATGAAAGTAGTTAAACAGTCTCATATAACAAAAAATAGTTTTATTTAAAAAAAAATTTAGCACGCTAAATTTAGAGATAAGTATGAACAGTTAAATATTAAAATAAATAATTGTTATTCAACAAGTTTAAGTGATTTTTCTTTATTTGACTTTTTATGTAAGTGTTTGATGAACGACCTACCATATGATATTATAAATACTTTGATGTTTCAAATGAGTTTGAGCTTATGGGTTTTTCCCTGTTATTTGCTATGCCTTCATTGAGATAACGCAGGCTTAAAGTTATTTTAAGTTGTTCACAAAACGAATTAATTTAAATAAATTAAACATGGTTTATAACTAAATTTAATTTACAAATTACCGGCAGATCACGATCTTTTTTTCAGATAATTTAATTTTTTTTGTAATTTCAAACTCAATGAATTTAAGCATATTATTTTTTTTTGTTATAAATTACTAATTTTTATTTCAAAACTAAGAAATATAGAACGAGAAAGAGAATTAATTTCAGGACATGTATTATTAAAGCAACGAAAAGCATTTATATTTGAAGAAGTCAGTTCTTTTTAACGTCAGGAAGTTTTGTTATCTTCGTGTTTTGGGGTTCAATTATAAACCAACAAAGTTTTTTTTTTGTTTGTTTTAGAAATTGCTATATCACAAGTTTCATGAATGTATGACACCTGGTTTTGTGTACTTCACTTGAAGACAGATAAGCCTAACTTGAAGTTGACAGTTTTGAAGAAGAAAGTTCCCGCTGTTGACTTTTTAAAAGACACCTTAGTTTTTTCCATTATCTGGAAGTCAAGTTTTTTGTTGTGTTAACAAGTGAGGAATTTTTTCTCATCAAGTGAAAAGTAAGGCAGCAAATAATAATAAAAAAACAAAGAAACAAAATCTATCTTTTTTTATTCACTTTTAAATTTCTTGATGTTGTTATCAATCTATATATTATTTTAAAAAAATAAAGCTATTTGGATATATTGTTTATATATGTTAAATTTAAAAGTTCAAAATATGTAAAATGTAAAAGTAAATCTTAATTGGACAAAAAAAATTTAAATTGAAATCAGTTTAAAAATTAATAACCTTTTCCATAGATGAAGGGTTCAGAATACAAGTGAACTAAGTCCACTTTTTATCATTTTCGAGTTAGCAGCGGAATTGCATATACTATCTATGTAGAATTTCAGTGCAATAATGAAGGAATTCTTCAGATAATATGCGCTAGGCAACAGCAGTTAAAAAATGTTTAATGCTACTGCTAGCGCTTCAACTTTACGTCGTACTGTAAATTGTGCTGGGTTCCCATGATATGGTCCCAGTAGCTGCAACGCTGAATGGTGAACGTTCACATATTTGTATCGGTTGACCTTCTCAGTTTGTTCAATCCAGAAAATGTTAACCAAACGAAAAAAAGTAATTTCATTCAGCCGTCAGCTACTAGGAACAATACCTGGTGAACAACCATATCATGGTGAACTAGCACAATTTACGTGTAGCGAAACTTATGGATGTCCTTGTATCAATCCTCCCTATAATACTATTTACAAAATTCTACTCAATTATTTTTTATTTTAGATATAAGTTTTTGGAATTTTCGTCAATGTGTGTATTTATGATAAATGCAACGAACACATAAAAAGCATAGTATATATTGTACATCCATATTTTTTTTTATCCTGCATTTAACTGATATGGAATTATTAACATTTTAGTTTTATTTTCCATGAGACAAAAACATAAACAACACCTTGATTTTGCGTTTTATCCAAAAAAAAAATATGAATTTAATTTGTAGATATATGATATTCACTTTCAATGTTATAAAATGAATATATTTGCAACACAAGAAGAGTCAACAACTGAAGTACTAAAGTTTCCTTACTTGGTTTCGGAAATCTAAATATTTATCCTTATTCTGACGCCACAAAATAATCGAAATCGTATAACAAGTGTCTTAGGCCAGGATACAAGAATATATTGATCATGCCGAGATAGCAATTTGTCTTGTCTTTACCGTAAATCCTAAACAGGGC
The DNA here is from genome assembly GCA_019343175.1 of Oedothorax gibbosus. Taxonomy (NCBI): domain Eukaryota; kingdom Metazoa; phylum Arthropoda; class Arachnida; order Araneae; family Linyphiidae; genus Oedothorax; species Oedothorax gibbosus. The sequence continues at coordinate 2,946,355 of CM033272.1, forward strand.
CACAGGATATTTTTAGATGAAGGAGGCAAGCAAAATATTTTTCTTCTCTAACTACGTACAGATGTAACTTAATAATAAACGAACAAGGATTTTCCATGGATTTGATTTATTCCCTTTGTAGTAATATATAAATAAAATGCTTTAACAATCTGATTTTATAAATATCTAGGTATAACCCCATGAGACCCCACAAAATCCTCCACTTATATTTTTAACGACCTTATTTTTTAAACGAATGTATATTTTAAAATATGTTCTGCAAGTTGGAAAAGAAAGACATACATTTAAGTATTTTCTGAGAGGCACATCAACTTTAATGAATGTTAAGGTCTTACGCACTAGGTTTTGTTCTATGAATGCATTAACAAACCTTTTTAGATGCTTTGTACATTTATTTAAAAATAATATTCCATGCTAACATTTTTTAACTGTAAATGTTTTTTAAAATTTGCTTCAAAAAGCTTCTTTTTGTAAGAAGAATGTCCGAAATCGCGCCTGTCCTCCTTCATGTTACGCCATTTTGATGCAAATGAACGAGTGACATCTGCAATCAAAGGCTAAAAAGTTTTCGGAAATTTTCTTCAAATCACTTCAGTTTTTAAAGTTGAATTTTGTAGTCAAAGAATAACATTAAACAAAACATCCATTTAAATTAATTGATGTCTTAGGAGGTTAATGTTACAATAAATGTTAAAATTTTAATAAAAACAAGTTTACATTTTAATGGCACATGGTATTCCTATATAACATTCTGTTATATTTAAATTAATTATATTAATTAAATTATAGTATATTAAATTATTACATTATATTATATCATCCTATTACATTTTAACATAAAGCCAGTGTAGTTTGAATATTTCAGAATATTCTTGGTATTAAACATTTCCCAAATGGAAAATATTCTAGGAATGTTTGAACTTATTTTTCCCACAATGTCAGTGGATGTATATTCTAATGGGATAAATTGAACTGAAGAAAAGTCTAATATGATATAAACATCTCAGAAAATTGTGAATAAAAACTAAATAAAAAGTCATAATGCATATTTTAACACTACATTCGACATTTGAAAAGCTTCGTGGAAAAATGTGCTTCGGGACATTTTTGAAAATAAAATAGAGATTTTTTTGTCAATGAACAAAATATTCATCCCTTTATAAAGATAACAAGATCCCCCCTTTTTATACATTTTAAGTTAAGTATATTTTTTACCTTTTGTAACTGAAGTTTTTAACATATCTAAGTTCAAACGAAAAACTTTAAAGCAGACTTTCTTTATTTCACCTTTTGTCACTAAGCACGTTCTTTCACTAAGCTCTTCATTTATGAACATATATAAATTGAAATATATTTAAATTTAAATATGTTTAAAATGAAATGAAATAATCAAAGAATAAATTTAGTTATTGGTCAAATTAATGCCTGTAGATATAAAACAAAACATTTTACTCTAAATGACCAACAAATGATATGGGATTCCAATTTTTCTTCAACGTGTCTTCAACTTTATAAATTAAAAAAAAACATTAATTTTTTAATTGTTTATCTACTTTATATTTTCGTCGTATCAAGCAATACTGTATACCATTCTGTCATATTTTAAATGTTGTGTACAACAACGGATTTGAAGTGGATTTAAAGTCAGTTTTTCTGCGAAAAAATAATAAACCTTTTATCGATCAATCCATTCGTTAGAAAACAAACTATATTGAAAAGAATTTTTAGAATCTGATTTTGAACAGACATCTGATTTCGAAAAATAACTAATTTAGGGAAGAGTTTAAGAAAGTGTGCTTGAAGTGCATTGAAGCTAAATAATATTTTTTTTGTGGAGAGTATTATTTATCCATTCTTTTCTGAATTTCTTTTTCTTATTTTATATAATAAGAACTCTAAAATGTTTCTTTTCAAATTTGTTTCAAAGGAAAACATACACCTGGTGTTTGTGGTTTTGTGCTAAAATATTAAGGGGTCCTAGTGTTATTTATGCTCTGTGATATGGAGTTGCATAAAAAGGAATCACTGGATGAACGTTTATGTATATTTTTTCAAATATTTGTAAATATTGAGAAAACCGCACTGGTTATTGTAAATATTTTATCATCTAGAAGATGTACATTTACTATAACTTTCTAGAAATAAATCTTACCATGCACGGCTTCCATATTTACGAACAAGTAGTACATAAAACAACAAGTAGCATTCTCATATTATAATTTATATTCCTATTTTATATCGTACGTGTTCAAACACTATTGAATTATTTATATTTGAGTTTTTTTCGATAAGGCAACTTAGAAAATACATTAATTGTTTTATTTTATTGAAGAAAATAAAAATAAGAAAAGTAGAAAAGTGATTTTGACTTTTTATATTACGAACGAGACATGTTGTAGGAGATTTTTTTTCTATTTTATTCCAAATGAAAAATTTGGTCATAAAGTGTTTAGTAGCTAGTTTTCTATTATTATTATTTGACAGGAACGCAAATTTTAGTAGAGTAAGTGCAGAGGTCTTCACTTGAGGAAGTGTTAATTTTTATATTACGAACGAGACATGTAGTAGGGGAATTATTTTCTATTTTATTCCAAATGAAAAATTTGGTCATAAAGTGTTTAGTAGCGTTATTTGCTATTACTATTATATGACAGGAACGCAGATTTTAGTAGAGTAAGTGCAGAGGTCTTCATTTGAGGAAGTGTTAATTTTTATATTACGAACGAGACATGTAGTAGGGGAATTTTTTTTCTTATTCCAAATGAAAAATTTGGTCATAAAGTGTTTAGTAGCGTTATTTGCTATTACTATTATATGACAGGAACGCAGATTTTAGTAGAGTAAGTGCAGAGGTCTTCATTTGAGGAAGTGTTAATTTTTATATCACGAACGAGACATGTAGTAGGGGAATTATTTTCTATTTTATTCCAAATGAAAAATTTGGTCATAAAGTGTTTAGTAGCGTTATTTGCTATTACTATTATAGACAGGAACGCAGATTTTAGTAGAGTAAGTGCAGAGGTCTTCATTTGAAGAAGTGTTTATTTTGTATCACGAAAGAGACATGTAGTAGGGATTTTTTTTCTATTTTATTCCAAATGAAAAATTTGGTCATAAAGTGTTTAGTAGCGTTATTTGCTATTACTATTATATGACAGGAACGCAGATTTTAGTAGAGTAAGTGCAGAGGTCTTCATTTGAGGAAGTGTTAATTTTTATATTACGAACGAGACATGTAGTAGGGGAATTATTTTCTATTTTATTCCAAATGAAAAATTTGGTCATAAAGTGTTTAGTAGCGTTATTTGCTATTACTATTATATGACAGGAACGCAGATTTTAGTAGAGTAAGTGCAGAGGTCTTCATTTGAGGAAGTGTTAATTTTTATATCACGAAAGAGACATGTAGTAGGGGATTTTTTTTCTATTTTATTCCAAATGAAAAATTTGGTCATAAAGTGTTTAGTAGCGTTATTTGCTATTACTATTAATTGACAGGAACGCAAATTTTATAGAGTAAGTGCAGAGGTCTTCATTTGAGGAAGTGTTAATTTTTGTATTACGAACGAGACATGTAGTAGGGGAATTATTTTCTATTTTATTCCAAATGAAAAATTTGGTCATAAAGTGTTTAGTAGCTCTATTTGCTATTACTATTATTTGACAGGAACGCAAATTTTATAGAGGAAGTGCAGAGGTCTTCATTTGAGAAAGTGTTAATCTAAACCAACTGAGGAAATTATATATCCCATACACAAGAAATAATGCCCAATGTTATAATATTGTATTTGGCGTCTTCAACATGAGGTACCTTTTAATGGACGCGGGTTGGTAATATCTTCGGTAACACTAAACTGTGTGTGTGTTTACAAAATAAATAATAGCCCTTCTGTAGCTCTAGTGCGACGATAATTCAAACTAACCTAACAAAACAAATTAAGATAAAGTTCATATTTTTGGGTTCTATGACAGATAGGGAAACCTGACATCATTCCTCATTTAGACCAAGGGCATATATATCATAGTTTAAGTATTAGATTGGCAGTTCACGTGACCTCCAATGCTAACGACGGAACGCGCATGGAGACCAGAATAAGAGGGACAATGGGCCAGTGTTGCTACCACATTAAGGAGCTAAATACAACGAAAAAAATGCCGTTTAATTCTAAAATTACAAAAAACTACCATAAAAATACTAAAAAAAGGCGTTTCACGATGTTTTTTAAAGTCGCTAAAAAGATTCCAAAATGCAGCTAGTATTTTTATGGTATTTTTTTTGTAATTTTAGAATTAAACGGTATTTTTTCGTAATATTTTTCTCCTTAATGTGGTGGCAACACTGGCCTATTTGCCCTCTTATTCTGGTGTCCATGCACGTCCTGTCGTTAGCTTTTTCAGGTCACGTGATCTGCCAATCTAATACTTTAACTATGTTATCTATGACCAAGGGAGTTAATTGCTTTCCCGATTGACTTCCAACTAGACCGAGAGCCCAGGGCCCCCAGACCTAAGTTATTTTTTAAAGGATGAAATGTATCGGATTAGGTTCGGTTTTCATTTACTTTTAGTATATGCATACCCGCTAGAGTGAACCGACCGGCCAATTTACAGGTATCGGGTGCAAAAAGTAGGTAAATTATAAGTTAACTTAAGTCATTTTCTAAAGGCTGATTTTTACGTATAATTTAGAAAATAATGTTAAAAGTTAATAATAAATTCCCCAGACACTTTCCGTCGGCCGAAACTTTTCCCAGACGCTTTAAACGTCTTTATCAAGTTCAGACTTTGTCCCACGCATCTGGCGGCGTGAGATGGCGCTACAATCGTCCTAGGACGACAAGAAGGGGAAGTTAAGCAAAAAAACCCACCTATGTGTGTATTGGAGATGGTTGGTTGGTTGGTCGATTGACATATATATTCCAGTTTGCGTGCTTGATCATTGGAGATGTGAAAATGTTGTAAGATAAAGACAGCTATGCTTACTTGTTTACTAATTTATTTTTTATTTAAACAAAAATTTAATGAAATCGAAACGATATTCTTTCTTTGTTTTTATTGCTTATCGACTCAAGCAACAAGCAACCATAAACAAGTTACCATAGCTGTCTTTAGCTAACAACATTTTCACATCTCCAATAATCAAGCACACAAACTGGAATATATATGTCAATCGACCAACCAACCAACCACTACTCTAATACACACATAGTTCTTTTTTGCTTAACTTCCCCTTCTTGTGGTCCGAGGACGATTGTAGCGCCATCTCACGCCGCCAGATGCGTGGGACAAAGTTTGAACTTGATAAAGACGTTTAAAGCATCTGGGAAAAGTTTCGGCTGACGGAAAATGTCTGGGAAATTTATTATTTTTAAGATTATTTTCTAAAACATGCGTAAAAATCAGCCTTTAGAAAATTACTTAAGTTAACTTATAATTTACCTACTTTTTGCACCCGATACCTGTAAATTGGTCGTCGGTTCACTCTAGCGGGTATGCATATACTAAAAGTAAATGAAAACCGAATCTAATCCGATACATTTCGTCCTAAAATGACTTAGATCTGGGGGCCCTGGGCTCTCGCTCTAAACCGTATTCAAGCAAACTAGCCAGCTAAATCAGGGCCGTCTCGAATAAGTCAGTAGAGTGAGCAATAGCGACTCCTATCGAGACGGCCCTGGCTAAATCTACGGGATTATGTCTAGATGGAGTGTTAGGGGCAACAATAAAAACCACCTTCTGATTTGCGGCATGATAATCTCGTTGGCAGACACGACAAGTTCCAGACACTTCCTCCGCGTCTCCTTTATCCTGTCCCGGATTTCGGCGCAGTCCTGCGGCTTGGCGATGTGCACCAAGTGGTCGCGAAACACGGCGAGGCAGTTGTTGAGCTCCTCAACAATCTGAAACACAAAAAGAAGGTCCGTTATTTATGAGTAATACTACTGAATGGTGGAACCCAGTGGGTTTGATCGCAGCCCATTACGCAAACATTCCGCGCATTGTATCAGGTGCGGGTTCGATTCCCGCCTACGCCCTGGGTGTACTCTCTCTCTCTCTCTGTCTGTGTAAAGAAAATTCTGTCTGTGTCTGTCTTATACTCGACGAAGGTTTACAAGAGGGTCTCTGATCAAGCACACAAACCGGAAAATACATGTACCAACCTACCTATGTACAGTAGAACTCCAATTATCCGAAGCCATTGAGAACTAACCACATTCGGATAATTGGAAATTCGAATAATTGGAGTTGATCGGAAAAAATGTATATTTTAATCAATTTCTCAATGTAGTGTTGTACTGTGAGATAATGTAGTTTTAGTTTTGGTCGTCATCAACCCAACCAAATCCCAAACACTTTTTTTTAATTATTAACAGTTACTACAAAAGATTCGACTTATAACTTTTATACCCACCTAACTGTTTCTGTTTGTCTCTGTTGGCTGTCCTGCCAATAGAGTTAGGAAGGAGAGGTAGAGGGGTCTATGAGTTCAAATGGTTTGAAGCAGGGCTGTGTCAGGTTTTTCGAGCTACTGCGCATCACATACTGGCACTGAGGTATCCCAAGATGCACCGCTCTAGCCTGCTTCATTTGTGCGCTACTGCGCATATACATGGGCCTCTCTATTCTTTTTCCTACCTCTATGGTCCTGCCTAGGAGTTTCTTTGGTCGGTACAAAAAGATGACTAGGCGTGACATCCAACAAAGACGAACAGAAACAGGTAGGCCGGGTAGAATTTCTTTATGATATTCGGATGATTAACACTGCTTTGGATATTGGAGTTCGGATAGTTAGAGTTCTACTGTAAAAGTATTAAAAACAAACATGACAGTCTTCAAACTTTTTTCAACCATCTACTAACTTTTCTTAAAAACACGTTATTATTAAATTATAATATTTTCCACAAAGCACAAAAATTTAATTTTTACACAAAGACGAGACAGTTGTTAAGTTCATCAACAATCTCGAAAATTAAAACCAGGTTTGTTATTTATATGTAATACTAATTGAATACAAACGAAAATTTAATGCCATAGCTTTCAATTTTTTTTAAACCAGCAATACTTTTTCTTACTAAACTAAAAATACTTCTCTATAAATGTTAAACTTTTCCGCCCACCACATTCTTTTTATTCTAACCACAACGTCATTTTTTTTTTGAATTTCATCTCTGGTTCATTTTAAAAACGAGTCAGTTTTTTTGTAGTGAGTTTGAAGAACTGATAATAAGGAATAGTTTCGGTGCATTTCAAATACTTCATGGATGGATTTTGCTGATCAAGTAAAGTCAGTAAAGATTTCATGCTAACATTAAGTAATAAAAACTGTTTTAAACAAGAAGTTCTTAAAGAACTAAAAATAGCCTACTTTCCTGTTCCTTAATTACTTACTGAAATTCTAATCGGGAAACAACCAGGTTCATAACAGTAAATATCATCAACAATCGTTTCTACACTAGATTTACACACATTAGAAAAAAATCGCCAAACACAGCGTCCAGCTATAATTTAAACTTCTAAAAGCCAAAATCAACTATTTAACTTAATATTCCTACACAAACAACTTAATCTTATTTATCGTCTGCTCGATTTATTTGTAGTTCGAAGAATAATTGAATATTTATTAATAACAAAATTATAATTAATTTATTAATAACAAAATTATAATTAATTTATTAATAACAAAATTATAATTAATTTATTAATAACAAAATTATAATTAATTATTAATAACAAAACTGCATTAAAAAATTAAATGTAAATTAAAACTAAGCGGAATTGGATGCAAAAAATATGCCTTGCCGCTTTCTTGGTAAACACTGAATGAACAATCAACGAATCACATTGTGCTACATTATATGACGTCATTCCAAAATGGTTCATGAAAAAATTATTTTGCTTCGAATATTTTTAAATAAAGTTTCTCATGCCATTGTTGATATTGCAACAGTGATTTAAATGACTCAAAATTGAATTTCAATGCTAATTCAATGGGAAATTCGCCGAAGGATAGTAGATTTATGTCCGTCCGGACGTACAGACAGAAGGACAAAAAGTATGAAAGTTGGGTCTCTGAAGGTCATAACATCATTTAAGATACGAGTGATAGAACCGATTTTGGAAGGGGGGTACGGACAGACAGACGAATATAGACCGCATGTCAATACCTACTTTTTCATTTTTTTAAAATTCTTTCGAATTAAAAAAAGAAAAGTAGGCTAAAAATTGCTTAGCAAAAAATCATTAGTTGTGATTGGGTAAACCTTCTTTTCTGAACACTTTGCACTGCTGCCTAGCGGCACATGCGTCTCGTCACTCGATCGCGGCTTAAATAACTACCGATGTCATTCTGTGCTGTTAAAAATGGTACTCGAAGCCTCGAAGAAATTTTACATCCAACAACTATTGGTAATGGCACACAAAAACTTGACACACACACAAATTTATTGAAAATATGTATACGTTTTCATTCATACTTAGGTTATACGTTTCATTCAAACTTAGGTCAACATAAGATTTAGGGTTAAACTTCTAATTTTGTGCTGCGACCGAAAATAGCAATTTTCGAAATTAGCTCATACATTTGTTGAACTGTGCATAAAAAACCGAAGCGAGCAAAGCAGGAAAGATAATACGATTGATTTTTTCAATAAACACAAGCTTGCCATCGTTTCAAACCTTATTCAAAAAGAATACTCATTTTAGTATTTTATAAATTAGCGAGAAAACTTAGCGAGAAAACGTAAATCTGCAATTTTTATTCCATAAATTTGGTGAAAAGTTACTCTAAGCTAGAGTAACGTTACAACATTTTTTTTTCCAGTACGTTTTCATTTATCAACGTTTTGGATAATGCATGAAATAAATATATGGTATTCTTCTCTTAATTTAAGTTGTCAGAAAATACAGTAATTATTCATGAAAATATTTCAAAATATATTCCGTTTTGCCAGTGGAACACGATATTTCTGTGAAAATACTTTCATAGAAGTTTAAAAAGAGGAAACTATTCTGTTTACTGTCTACAAACATTCTATTTTCTCTGATACAAGTAGAAAAACTAACGAGTTCTAGTAAGTAGTTTTAAATAGCATTAACTACAATATATTAATACACGATAAATAAAAATATTATTCTCAGTAAAAATCTAACTTTTTGAAACTACATTTACCAAACGTCACCCACAGCAGCTTTAGGAAATGAGAAACGTCAAAAAGTTTATTTGAGTGTAGTTTAAAAATAGTTCTAAATTGTATGAACTTACCAACCAACCCCTTACCGAAAACATTTTTTTTTCAATATAAAAAGCAAAGCTTAACTAAAGTTGAATGTGAAGTTATTGTGATTTTTCTTCTATTTCGTACTTACGTTTGCATTTATATTCTTGCTTAATGCATGGGTAACTATGGCGTTGGCTTTATTAAGACTTTATTCTTTTTATTTTTGCGAGTATTGTTACACTACTGACGTGTGTTCACTAAATCTGAAGCGGAACGTGTATTCAAGCTATTAATGAATATAAGCGAAATTTATAAATGTACTTTTGTGTTTAACCAAAAAGAAGATGGCGAATTTAGGACAATGTGGAAATATGTATGGAAGACATATCTTAACCCCTTTTACCAAGCATAATTATGTCAAATGCAATATATTTCCTTTTAACTTCTAATCTTAGAGTAGTAGAGCAAACGTAAGCTTTAGACTCTTCTTATCGGTTAAAAAAAAGGCACCCAAAAATGTTTTTTTTGTTCCTGCACTTCTTTTAAACGTAATTCAAAATAAAATATATATTTCAAATGCGGTAACTTCACCTAGAATTATAAAATGTATTGAATCAAAAATTAAGGAGAACTTTTTATCAACTTACCATACGTAGTGGGTAATGAGATGACGAAGAGACAAAGATAGACATTAAAAGAAAAAAAAAACATTTAAAAATTCACTTTAATCATTGTTGATATCTATGTTATTTTCTCTATCAAAACACAATACTTAACACTTTCTTAATATATTCCAATTATAAATTTGTTCGCTCGTTTTATGTTAATAATATTTATTAATAAAAAACTAAACTCCTCGGCTCAACAGCCCGTTAGTGGGCCAATGCCTGCCGTGCCCATTCCAGCTTTCGTGACCAAGGGCTATGGAGTGCTAGGAATATGTCACAGTAAGGTGGTCAGCCTCACGCGGAACCCCCAGTGTTTAGTTCCCAAGCATGTTTGGTACTCATTTTATCGACTCACTTAAGAGATGAAAGGCTGAATGAACCTCGCCTAGTCCGGGACTTGGTTGCCTGACCTGTGGCGTGGCAATGCGAAGCACTACCACTAAGCCACTGGGCCTCATATTTATTAATAATCGAATGAAATTCGAAACCCAATTATTGACTCATCCATAATCTGAACAAATAACATAACACAATTGAAGAGCTTAGTGTAAGAACGTGCTAAGTGACATTTTCGAAAAAAAATGAGATATTTGTGCGAGTGAACATATTATTCAATCCTTTAAAGATAACAAGATTCCCTCTTTTCATAAACTTAAAGTTAAGTATATTTTTTACTGTTTGCAAGTACCATTTTTAACAGATTTGAGTGCGAACTAAAAACTTTAAAGGTCATTTTCTCGTTTCCCCCTTTTTGTCACTTAGCACGTTCTTCCACTAAGCTCTTCAATTGTATAATAAACATATATATCATAGATAAAGTATTAGATTGGCTGATCACGTGACCTCCAATGCTAACGACGGGACGCGCATGGAGGCTTTTTAAGAGGACAAAATGGCCGGTGCTGCTGTCACTTTAAGGAGAAAAATACTACGAAAAAATACCATTTAATTCTAAAATTACAAAAAAAAAAAATCGTAAAAATACTAGCTGCAATTTGGAATCTTTTTAGTGACTTTAAATACTTTTCTAGTATTTTTTTTGTTGTTATTTTAGAAATAAATGGTATGTTTTCGTAATATTATTCTCCTAAAAGTGGCAGCAGCACTGGCAATTTTGCCCTCTTAAAGAGCCTCCATGCGCGTCCCGTCGTTAGCAATGTAGGTCACGTGATCAGCCAATCTAATACTTTAACTATGATATCTATGATAATGAACCATAACTCATTAAATTCTATCCACATCATTCAAAATTATCCATGCGACTGCATTCCTGTGTATTTCCATGCGCCGCCCTGGCTTTACAATTCCAACTGCTAATTCTGAGTTATGCTTGAGTTACATAATGCAATGAGCACCAGAATACTCGGGAGAATATCAAATTAAAATTTACCGCCACATCCGATATGTCTGCAGGAGGCTATTGAATGTTCTCGTATAATTGTCACCTAAAGTCATTAGCTATTGTATAATCATTGATTTGTATATCTATAATGATAAAAGAGAGAGTCTGTTTGTATGTGGATCGTAAAAGACCTACTTATACTGTCCTCAGAAATTCGAAATTTTTAAGATAGATCCCTTTAATACCAACGTGTGCGCCTGAGGCTTAGTTTTTGCATATTTGTTCCATTTTTAGAGAAAATTCGAATTTTCTGAAAAAAATACACCACTTTCGCTCAAATCCGATCATTTTTTCTCTTTCGTGTTGCCATTCGAGAGAAGAAATTAAAATGAACACAAAAATTTGTTAAAATTGAAATTGCTTTTATTTTCTCACCATTACCTTCAGAAACTAAATTAATGATTTGAAAAATAATTGAACGTGCCAATGAGCTAATTTATTAAAAAAAACACCCAGAATGGAGGTTTTGACGTGAAATAACATTGTATTACATTTATGGTTAATTTTGAATTTATCAGGAAAATCGCGATGACAGTAAGTTCATATTGAGGAAGATTTTTGTGATATGAGGATGTGCAATTTATAGTGATGTATTTTTATTTTGGAATTTTAAAGCATGGGATTTTATTCGTTATAATGAACGGGAACAAAGGCAAAGTTTATTATCCTATAGCAAATCAAATGACACATATACTTGGATCGATTTGATATTCTTTTAGTCCGTGCGAAAAACGGGTATTTATTTGCTAGTCTTTTATAAAAATACTATGGGTTAGCAAATGTGCTTAAAATGTGTCCTAATGAATAACCTAAACACTTTATTCTCATGTATGGGTTTTAATGTGCACAACTATAATACGCACCGAAAATTTACAAACACATATCTTATTTTTTTAAAGTATTTTTCTGTAATTGAATAAATCCTGATAAATAACAATGTTATGTAATGAACAGATTAAAAAGCACATAAAAATGTAAGTAATGACAACTCACATTCCTCTAAAAACTGCTAAAACCTATGAATTAAAAAATTTATGAATTTCATGTTTTATTGTTTACTGCTTTGGCTGGTCTTGTACCGACTACAATATTTAGTTGATGTAATACGAAATGTTGCATTGTGCTTGTTTCAGTATGTATGAAACAATTTGGGCAAGCATTATCTAACTTGTAGCTTACAATACGTTTTTACCAAGCACTTACTTTTAATATTCTCATATTTTATACAAAAACACAAAATATTATTTTTATAATTGGGTGAAAAAAATCCAATTTTACACTATAATTTTAATATCAGACGCGTGCGAAAAGTTATACTTTTTAGAAACAGTGATAAAAAATTACTTTTTTTCACCCAAAAGCAGTGAAAAAAAGTACTTTTTTTCACTCTTTTCATAAGATGCCAACATTTCAAGTAAAATTTCTATTTCATAATATTCATAAAATCCTGAAATTTATTGATCTGCTTTATTTATAAGTATTATGCGCGTGAATTTTATTATTTTTTTATTTTTGAATCAGTATCCATGTTCAAATGTTTGACTTTAAACTAAAAAATAAGTTTGTATTTTGTAGTTCAAGAGATTTATCGATGCCGATCTTCTTTACGAAAAAAATTAGCACGTGAATTATTTTTGAACCAATGAGATTTGATTTTTTTCACGTAATTATAAAAAATAGTGTATGAAACACGTGTGAAAAGTAAACTTTTTAAAACACGTGTCATTATTTCACGAGCGAGGTACGAGCGAGTGAAATAAAATCCACTAGTTTTAAAAACTGTTACTGTTCACACTTGTTGCATAAATAACTATTTTAACCCCAATTTTAATTTCAATTGCCTAATATGACCTATTTGTTAATGAAAAGTTTTGCAATGGGGTCGAAAGTCCAAAATGGAGATTTTACGTTTCCTAAACATTTTTGTACCCGGCTGACTATTCGGCCGAATAGTTAAGCTATTCGGCCAAACCGAATATTTGGCTAAAGTGGCCGAATAGGCTGAATACCGAATAGTAACCGAATATTCGGTGCATCCCTAGTTCAAAACAAATACTTGTAGTGACTCACATAAAATAAAGTTTCAACTGGAAATGAGCTCCAATTATAAGAACAAAAGGAGTGCATAATTTGTATTTACATTTTAAGTCAAGGGTATTAGATTGGTGATTAGGGTTGTGATTCTAAAAAGTTTTTTTGAACATATTCCGTCTGTCTGTCCGTCTGTTTGTCTGTCAAAAACTATTTTACAGCCCAAAACTATAAGAGACTTCAATTTTGGTACACGACATCCTTATACCTGTCGGGCGTTATAATAAAGTTTATGATAAAATCGCACATGCGCAAAAATCATCTTCTATAAAACATTTTTGGTTTTAAAGGTATTGCTAAAAATGAAAAAAAAACCCTGCATATTTCAAATTTGAAACACGAGTTCCCAGTACCTGTAGAACGCCATAATAAGGTTTTCGAGAAAATTAAGTTTGCGCAAAGGGTGGTTGCCATAGAACTTTCTAGGTTTTGGAGTTAGTGAAATAACTTTAAAGGGCATCAAATTAATTTTACATGTAGTAATTTATTAAGTGGTAATCAAACGACGTAAAGTGTTATACACCTGTAGTTTAAAAAAACAATGAGTTTGTTACGAGAATATTTGCAAATCAAATAATAATTCGTTCTTTAATGATCATTTAAGATATCTTAATGTACGACTTTATCTTGTAAAACAAAACTACATAAGGTAATACAAATATATTATATTTCGATATTTTCCAAATAAACTAAAACAGTATTAAAAATGTAAAACTAGTTTATCCTTTTTATTAGCCATGAAAAGTTATTAGTCATGAATAGCTAATTATGTTATAATTAGTTTGAATTTTTGCTCAAAACTTTTTTTTTTCAAAAATATTTTACTTCATTAATTTATTCATTTTCTAATTCATATTCCAAATTTGTGGTTCCTAAATTTGTATCATGTTCTGAAAGGTATTTTGTAATATTAATAAAAAATAAAAATAAATGTATATCACCAATTATTAAAAATATTATTGGAAAAAGTTTTCTAAAGAAAGTACACAAGTATAAATAACTCCTCTAAAAGAACTTCCTTATTATGTACCATTAAAAATTTCGAATAATTAATAAATAGAGAACTTTTCAATATAGTTACTTCGAAAACTCTTGATCAATTTGTTGTCATCCATTCTTTTGAAAAAAAAAACATTAATTAGTGGTCTTTGGAACGTTCTAATTATTTAAACGAAAGAATCTTTCAAGAGCGCCTCTTTTCATTGGATACATTTCAAGGGTTGTTGTTTCGAATTAGCCAATCGGAGAAGCGGCTTTGTTGCCAGATTGATTTTCCGTCAATCTCGGAAAACCCAACTAAAATCTTTTGAGATTTAATTTTATTTGAGTTCAAATCCTCTTGGGATAGTCGTTTGAATTTGTTTTAAATACTTTTTAAATAAAACGCATTTGAAAATAGTTTTCTTAACTGTGTTTTTTTTCATTCTTTTCCTCATTAATTAATTTATTTTAACAAGCATTTGCACTTAAGTGTAAAAGTTTATTCAGCTGATAAATAAATGAAAACAACTAATATGCTTTTTTATTGATTAAAATATATTTATATTTTAAATTTGTATACTAATAAATACTCTATTGATGATGCTATTGATTAATTAAAAAATAATAAATAAGCATATTAGTATTCTAATAATATTTGTCACAAGCTTCTTTATATTTATTTAAATAGTAAAATTTAAAATCTCCTTTTAAATAAAATGTTGGAACCGCGGTGAAATAATTATTTTGAATAATTATAGTAAAAATAACAAAAATGTAACATTGTGTAACAAAAAAAAATTAAGAATCGCAACATTTTAATTTACGAAAAATATTCTACTACCTTTCTAGAGAAGAAGAGAGAGAAGAGAGAGAATTAGAAGAGTAGAGATTAGAAGTTAAATATTCGATAAAAAATAATTAAAGTAAACTTTTTATTTTCCATTGTTTGAAAAAAAACCTCCGCTTAGAAAATTGGATCATATATCAGGTTTCAAAATTGGAATATCTTAAATTGTACGAATTATAAGATTCACAAGATTAATATAGCACTGAAATCATAAGATTTCCAGAATTTTTTTTATAAACTAAGGGGATCTGGTATTTCATTTCCCTTGTAAATTAAAAATAACACATTTTATTTCGTCATGAAATATACGTGATGCAGTCAACTTTTTTGTTATTCTGTAGAGTACAATAAATTGTTGTAAAATGTTCCAAAATAATATTTTAAAAAATATTTCATCAATCAAAAATATAAAATTAGCAAAAAAAAGTGTTTTACAAATTAAAAGTCTTTTTTAACTTAACCGTAGTTGGTTTAAGGTAATCAGACTGCATATTTTTGATAAAACTGCTTTATATTAGATGAAGTTGTTAATTTCCATGAAAACCGCCAGTACACATTCAAGTTTGATTTGGTTTGAAAGTTTTTATATGTCAATTTAAAGCCTTCAAGGGCAGACTTAACCCTTCTCTGCACGATCTTGTTTTCCAGCATAAAACCTAGGACTTGGCCGTAGTGAGCCTAGTGGTCAGCGTCTCGGTCTCGGGATCGGAAGGTCCTGCGATCGAGTCCCGGTACCACTGAAGACCTACCGAGTATATGCGGAGTACGTGCTCGTTAAATCTGTTGGGTCCGAAAGTCCTCTAAGTTCCCATACCAAATCAATACCTCTGGGGGTGACAAGCCAATTCTGGGGATCCTCTAGTTGGCCTCTGTCTCTAAAAATTAGATGGATCCACTTATGTGTGTGTGTTGTCTGTTGTGTCTGTCTTACTTGACGAAGGTTTATAAGCGGGTCGCTGACCAAGCACACAAACCTGAATATATATGTCTACCAACCAACCAACCTAGGACTTAATATCTTCAATCGGCCAGATTACTTGGAAAATGCTTTAAAACAATATTCGTTTATTCTTTGCTGCCCAAATCCCTGATTTATCTGAAGAGCGTTAAATAGAAAATGCCTAAAAATATTATAAAAAAAATCTAGATACTGACTTTTTTTAAAGAGATACACTGGTTTAAGGGGATTACACATATATACATCATTTTTGCTTTTATAAAAATCCCTCAATGCATAGAATATAGTCTAATAGGACAATAACTAATCTAGTCAAACTATTTATTCAAAGATATTAAAAACTTAACTCATATTTTCTGGTTTTAAAGATGTATTATTTTAAATATAATTTTAATGAATAATATCGTTAAATCTTAGCATACAATGACGTTTCTTTTCTAAACGGTATTGTATAGTTTCAACTAAGTAATCATTTTTGAAACTCTGAAACGCTGCCATCCATAAACCTTAAAAACGTATGCTTTTTAAGAACATGTGGTTACACATTCAAATAATTTTTAAACGTTTAAAACGATTCACTCAACTATCCGACAATCCTACAGAATAGTTTGAATAGTCATACGCTTCTTTGTGTACTTTTAATAAAACAATTGAACTCTTTAACTATCCTCAGTGATATGATACTGTTAAAATAATATTGTTTTTTCTAGGTTTGCAAAATTATACTATTTTATAAAGTGATCACCGTCATAGATGAAACATCGCCAAAAATCATAACATTGACTAGACTTTTTCTGAGTACATTTTCGGGATTTCAAATGCATTTTTTGTTGAATAAACATATTTGTGAATATTTAACCTTACATTCGGAAACTGCAGCTTCTAATGTACACAGAAAAACACATATATTATGAATTTCGCGTTTCATGCAACTTGTCCATTAGACTAACTAATCTAGTCAATCAACAAATAAGTTAATTAGCCTATTTTCTTGGTAGGTTACATTAATAGAATTTCAATTAATCGTTACTTGTAGCAACGTTTTCTCATTCTAAACGGTACGAAATATTGCAAGAAAATAAATCTATTGCTTTAAATGTCTGAAGTGTACATCTGTGCCACATCGGCACACGGTGCAGAGAAGGGTCAACACGATTTGAAATTTTTAAACGTATTTAAATAGCGAGTAATACAACTCATCCGGCATCTACAGGAACTTTGAAGTGGCATTGTATCCTTTTGCCTTTAACATTTGAACTCTATTTAACTACTCAGTGTACTCTGGGATCCTTGTTAATAAAATTTGTATTTTCATTACTAGCAAAAATCTATATATACAGAGAAGCTCAGCCGTTCTCCGATTTGGAAATTCACAGTGGCAAATCGGAACCCTTACTAACTCTGTCATGGGGACTTTATTTTTAGTTGCTATACAGTAAACTATAAAGTACACTATACTGTTTTTTTCAGATGTATGTCGCCTCTTCTTAATTAATGAAGATTAATGTGGAATAATATTTTTTTATTGTAACTGATTGTCTCACTGCATGTTTTTTTTTTAATTCTAAACAGTTCAGATATCTTAAAAATATTCGATTATGTAAATTTTTAAAAAATTATAACACTGTTTTTGAGTATTCATTTTCTATGCTTTTCGCTCTTTTAACGTTTTTTAAAGCTAATTGTTTTAGGAGGTTTTCGTTTTAATGTTTCTTATTTTATGCTTTTACTCTTTTGATTTAATGTTCTTATGGTGAACAATGTGATTTGTTTGTTCTGAAATGTAGATCTATAACAAACAGACAAATAAATAACTGAACAAAAAAATTGACAAAAATAAAGTTTCTAGAAGAAAAGCCTGAGGTTATGCTTTTACATTGCATAATTTTCGCCTGCATAAAATTGACTATCTTTATGCGTAATGTAATGTTTGTAATGTAATCGCTTCCGGCTGCCTATTTCTAGCCTCCTACTATTATGCATATTACTGCCCTTAGATTGAACAAATCCCTTTCAACATTTTACCAGCAAGATATTCGGCATCAGTTCGTAATCTTAGCTAACAATATAAAGTTTATCGATTACGTCACTCTTCCGCAAATAGTGCGAAGAAGATAATAAAATATTATAAACAACCAGGGAAATCTTCCGCATAATTGGATCACGTCTCTGATGGAGCCAATAAATATCAAAATGCTCATAACAAATCTAGCAAGCAAACTTTGTGATGTAGCTTTTTATGTAGAAAATTTTCCTCCGTTTTTAGACATAAAATAGTTAAGTGTCCCCAGCCGCACAGCCTTCTCCAATATTCATTATAGATAAATAACAAATGAATGGTCAAGATCAATAAACTGGCGGGAAGGAGGTTTTCCCATTAGATGAACGCAATTTCGACGCTAAAAGGTGTGCCTCTGTGCAGCAGTGAGTAGAGACCTTTACTTAGGTGCATCAGTAATGGTGCTGTAAAGTTAATAAGACGTGATATTTGTAAAAAGAGGTTGGGGGAAAGTAGTTGTGTAGAGTTCCCTAGAGAAAACACCAAAATATAGTTACACAAAAGGGGAATTTACACAAATTGCTTGATTTTAAAGTTATACAGGTGATAATAAACTTTATATAACAATTTGGTATAGTAAACTGCCTTTTTTTAATACAATTTTACCTATATTCTAGGTGTAATCTTTTGGGCTATTTTAGTTTACAATAAAATGTTTATTTAAAACAACAAAATATTTTTTTAAGTATGTTAAATCTTTTCAAAAACAGTTGAAAAATTTGTCCCATCCATTTTTGGTTGTCTGGGAAAATTTACTCCGTATACGGGGCACGTTTTCCAGCTCAACGTTCTCGCATGTAACCACTCGCTGCCAAAAAGTGAATTTACTTTTAGAAAATTAGCAGTACTAGTTTTTAGATAACCATGGGAGGAAGGCAATGATATCTTATTTTCTTCAAAATAAATAAAAGTAAAAAATATACAATCAAAAAGAAGAAAACATGGAAGACTATCCATCCCCGGTCTCCCCTACTTAAATACTATTTTTATGGAATTCTTAGTAAAAAATGGTGAATGCCGTGTAAAGAGCTTTAACTGTCAAAAAAGTGTTTTTTTTTTAATTCAATTTGCAAAAAAATCAATTCAAATCAATTAAAAAAATATTAAAGAGTTTAGTTAACAAAAATTGGAAATATTTATACAAATTAAATTATAAAACTTCTAAATTCAGAAGAAAGTAAAATAAAAACTACAGAAAGTAAAATAAAAACTTCCAATATCTTCAAAGCAGCAGAGTTTCAATTCACGAAGATGCATGAAAAAGGCAACTGGTGCACACACAGAATTTATATATCCAATGTTTCTCTCTTCAAAAAGTATGATAAGCTGAAAATATTTTTTAAATAAACTCAACTGTTTTTTTTTTGTTCTTTTTAGTTTGAAGTGAACTTTTGAATTTTTCTTTTTAGCCTACTTTTCTTTTTTTAATTCGAAAGAATTAAAAAAATGAAAAAGTAGGTATTGACATGCGGTCGATGTCCGTCTGTCCGTCTGTCTGTCTGTCTGTCTGTCTGTCCGTCTGTCCGTCTGTCCGTCCGTACCCCCCTTCCAAAATCGGTTCTAATCATCGGATCTTAAAAATTCTTTTTTTGTTAGAAAGCTATAACCTCAGATACCCAACTTTCATACTTTTTGTCCGTCTGTCTGTACGTCCGGACGGACATAAATCTACTATCTGTCGGCGAATTTCCCATTGAATTAGCATTGAAATTCAATTTGAGTCATTTAAATCACTGTAGGTATTGAAATGCGGTTGATGTCCAACTGTCTGTCTGTCCATCTGTCTGTCTGATCGTATGTCTGTCTGTTCGTCTGTCTGTCCGTCTGTCTGTCCGCCTGTCTGTCCGTTTGTCTGTCTGTCTGTACCCCCCTTCCAAAATCGGTTCTAATCATCGGATCTTAAAAATTCTTTTTTTGTTAGAAAGCTATGACCTCAGATACCCAACTTTCATACTTTTTGTCCGTCTGTCTGTACGTACGGACGGACATAAATCTACTATCTGTCGGCGAATTTCCCATTGAATTAGCATTGAAATTCAATTTTGAGTCATTTAAATCACTGTAGGTATTGAAATGCGGTTGATGTCCAACTGTCTGTCTGTCCATCTGTCTGTCTGTTCGTATGTCTGTCCGTCTGTCTGTCCGCCTGTCTGTCCGTTTGTCTGTCTGTCTGTACCCCCCTTCCAATATCGGTTCTAATCATCGGATCTTAAAAATTCTTTTTTTGTTAGAAAGCTATGACCTCAGATACCCAACTTTCATACTTTTTGTCCGTCTGTCTGTACGTCCGGACGGACATAAATCTACTATCTGTCGGCGAATTTCCCATTGAATTAGCATTGAAATTCAATTTTGAGTCATTTAAGTCACTGTAGGTATTGAAATGCGGTTGATGTCCATCTGTCTGTCTGTTCGCATGTCTGTCTGTCTTTCCGTCTGTCTGTCCGTCCGTCTGTCTGTCTGTCCGTCTGTCTGTCTGTCAGTCTGTCCGTACCCCCCCTTCCAAAATCGGTTCTATCCATCGGATCTTAAAAATTCTTTTTTTGTTAGAAAGCTATGACCTGAGATACCCAACTTTCATACTTTTTGTCCGTCTGTCTGTACGTCCGGACGGATATAAATCTACTATTTTTCGGCGAATTTCCCATTGAATTAGCATTGAAATTCAATTTTGAGTCATTTAAATCACTGTTGCCAAATCAACAATGGCATGAGAAACTTTATTTATTTAAACATATTTGAAGCAAAATAATATTTTCATGAATCAGTTTGGAAAGACGTCATAAAGTGTAGCACAATTCGATTCTTTGATTATTCATTAATTATCTACCAAGAAAGCGACAAGGCATACTCATCTGTCTGTATGTCCATCTGTCTGTTTGTTCGTATGTCTGTCCGTCTGTCTGTCCGCCTGTCTGTCCGTTTGTCTGTCTGTACCCCCCTTCCAAAATCGGTTCTAATCATCGGATCTTAAAAATTCTTTTTTTGTTAGAAAGCTATGACCTCAGATACCCAACTTTCATACTTTTTGTCCGTCTGTCTGTACGTCCGGACGGACATAAATCTACTATCTGTCGGCGAATTTCCCATTGAAATAGCATTGAAATTCAATTTTGAGTCATTTAAATCACTGTTGCCAAATCAACAACATTTTTTTGGTGTTAATAGAATTATTTCCAATTATGGGATCATGATTCCGTCAGAAACTATTACCAATAGCCATTAGCGATATAAAATAATAGCATAACGATCGTGATAAGTTTGACTTGTTTTAAATTTTGTTCTACTTGTACTTAATACAAGTCTTGTACTTGTGTAAACTTTGGTGTAAATTATAGTGGTTTAATATAAAGTTCATACTTTTTTGCATTTAGAGATTCGTTTTACAAAAAAAGCTACAATATTAAAAAAATCATATTAGATTCGTATTCGTCTTTAAGGGTAAAAAACGACACTAAAAAAATTGTGAATCATTTTTTTACACTAGAAACGAATATGAATATAATATGATTTAAAAAAATGCATGTCATATTTTCTTCAATGGATTATTAAATTCAATTGATTTATGTTCCTCAAAACAAAAAAAATTTAATGATTGAATATTACGATTGAATAATTTAATTTGATTTGATCATCATATTTTCTAAACCTTCATAAAAAATCTAAATAATATATTAATACAATATTTTGATATGTTTTTTTTTTCAGTTTTTAACTAGTTTTAAGACAATGCTACCTTCTAAATTATTTTTTAATTACTTATATGATATGAACTTACGTATTTAAGATGAACAAATAGCAATAAAGAACTTTTAATTTAAATTAAAATTTATATTTTTGTTTTAGATGTTATGTCAAATTTATGTTAAAGGAAAAAAAATCTTATTTTACAGACTATATTCAGTAATTTTTGTTTTGTTTTTATTGCTTGTTTTAGAGAACTCAACCATTAAATAAGTTATAGAATTTAACTTATCGAGACCAAATACAATTTTAAAAATATGTATTCTGAAAATAGAGAATTATTTTTTTATGTAATATTGTAATAAATAATAATAATGATGATAAAAAAATATTGTCCAATCGCCCCAACTTCATTGATTAAGCGGTTAAGACAGTATGCCGCCTTAGCCGCATAAAGACAGCAAAGGATGATTTTTGAAAAGCTAGCCGTTTTTTTTTCATTAGTATAATTGATAATAATTATGAAATAATATTTTGTTAAATATAAGGGGATAACTTTTCAACAAACTTGAGCTATTTTTTGTAATATAATTTTGTGAAATTCCACGTTAGGATATATAACCCTTTGAGGTATAAAGCCTTTTTTTAAGTGTATTCTTATTATTGAATGAGTTTTAAATTTCAAGTAGAATTAAAAAGATTTGGAAATTTTTAGAACATATATTTTTAATAAAATACAAATTTATGTGGTAGATGGTTTTACAAACCTCCTCAATTATTTTTAAACTTAATGAAATTTTCAAATTATAAATTAGCTATTAATTTTAATTTAATAATTAACTATAAATTATTATTTTTTTAATTATATGAGTTTTTTGGAAAAACTTGTCTCTTGACGAGTTTATACGTCTGTATCCCTCAAATGGATAGAAAACGTAAATATTATCATAACAATAATTTAAAAATTTTAAATATACCTCAGTTAGATGAAGTAGTAGTAGTTTTCTTTTATCGACAATCGAAACCAGATAAAAAATAATCACGTTTATCTCCCAATTGAACATTTCCACTAACTCTTTATCACGTATTGAAAAATTTCCCTTGCTAAGATATGTATTAATAATGGATTCTTAGCGGTTTTCTTTCATTTATGTATTAACCTCTTACCCAAAGTATTACTGTTTCATTTAAAAATACACACAAAATAAATAAAAAAGAAATCCAATGCTCTTGTCCAGGTTCACCACAGACAGAAAAATCACGTTTATTAAACAATTGAATTTCGTAGAACATTTTTACGTTCACTCTCTCACATTTTTTCCCCTCTCTTCGAAAACTCTTTATCACGTATTGAACGATTTCCCTTGCTAAGATATGTGTTAATAATGGATTTTTAGCGGTTTTCTTTCATTTATGTATAAACCTCTTACCAGAAGTATTTCTGTTTCATTTAAAAATACACACAAAATAAATAAAAAAAGAAATCCAATGCTCTTGTCACCATAGACAGAAAAATCACGTTTATTTAACAATTGAATTTCGTAGAACATTTTTATGTTCACTCTCTCACGCTTTTTCCCCGCTCTTCGACAACTCTTTATCACGTATTGAACGATTTCCCTTGCTAAGATATGTATTAATAATGGATTTTTAGCGGTTTTCTTTCATTTATGTATTAACCTCTTACCCAAAGTATTACTGTTTCATTTAAAATACACACAAAATAAATAAAAAAGAAATCCAATGCTCTTGTCCAGGTTCACCACAGACAGAAAAATCACGTTATTTAACAATTTAATTTCGTAGAAAATTTTTATGTTCACTCTCTCACGTTTTTTCCCCGCTCTTCGACAACTCTTTATCACGTATGGAACGATTTCCCTTGCTAAGATATGTATTAATAATGGATTTTTAGCGGTTTTCTTTCATTTATGTATTAACCTCTTACCCAAAGTATTACTGTTTCATTTAAAAATACACACAAAATAAATAAAAAAAGAAATCCAATGCTCTTGTCCAGGTTCACCACAGATAGAAAAATCACGTTTATTAAACAATTGAATTTCGTCGAACATTTTGACGTTCACTCTCTCACATTTTTTCCCCTCTCTTCGAAAACTCTTTATCACGTATTGAACGATTTCCCTTGCTAGATATGTGTTAATAATGGATTTTTAGCGGTTTTCTTTCATTTATGTATAAACCTCTTACCAGAAGTATTTCTGTTTCATTTAAAAATACACACAAATAAATAAACAAAGAAATCCAATGCTCTTGTCACCATAGACAGAAAATCACGTTTATTTAACAATTTAATTTCGTAGAAAATTTTACGTTCACTCTCTCACGTTTTTTCCCACTCATCGAAACTCTTTATCACGTATTGAACAATTTCCTTGCTAAGATATGAATTAATAATAAATTTTTATCGGTTTTCTTTCATTTATGTATGAACCTCTCACCCAAAGTATTACTTTTTCATTTAAAAATACACACAAAATAAATAAAAAAAGAAATCCAATGCACTTGTCCAGGTTCACCACAGACAGAAAAATCAAGTTTATTTAACAATTGAATTTCGTAGAACATTTTTACGTTCACTCTCTCACGTTTTTTCCCCTCTCTTCGAAAACTCTTTATCACGTAGTGAACGATTTCCCTTGCTAAGGTATGTATTAATAATGGATTTTCAGCGGTTTTCTTTCATTTATGTATTAACCTCTTACCCAAAGTATTTCTGTTTCATTTAAAAATACACACAAAATAAATAAAAAAAAGAAATCCAATGCTCTTGTCACCATAGACAGAAAAATCACGTTTATTTAACAATTGAATTTCGTAGAACATTTTTATGTTCACTCTCTCACGCTTTTTCCCCGCTCTTCGACAACTCTTTATCACGTATTGAACGATTTCCCTTGCTAAGATATGTATTAATAATGGATTTTTAGCGGTTTTCTTTCATTTATGTATTAACCTCTTACCCAAAGTATTACTGTTTCATTTAAAAATACACACAAAATTGAGAACTGAAGTTACGCATTGACTGACTAGTATATAACTGTGATCGTTATCTGTATTTGTGTCTTTCTTCGTTATTTGTTTTGTATTGCTTTGGTTCGGCTCACGGTGTTTGAGTCGTTGAATAAAGAACGTTTGATAAACTCTGCTTTTTTCCTTTACCTTCACGCCTGGCACCCCACATGGTTATGGGCCCAGGTTTAACGCATCCTTCAAATTTTTGAGTTTTGAATTTAAATAAGCATGGAGGAGGCAACTAGCATTTTGGATTTTCCGAAGCTACGTGGTGTGTCTAATTACCACGATTGGAAAGTTGACGTGGAGATGTTGCTTCGTGACAGAGGCCTGTACGGAATCGTGTCTGGTCAAGAGACTATCCCGGCGGAGACCGCACCTGCAAGCGATATTAATGCTTACGCTAGGAGGAGCGATAAAGCTATTTCAATAATATACAGAGCCCTGGAACCTTCCGTCAAGTCCTTGATTGTGAGCCTGAAAGACCCAGTTGCTGCATGGAAAAAGTTGAAGGAAAATTTTGAGCCTTCTTGCAAAGCTTTGGTTGGACGTCTTCTGACTGAATTCTTCGGTGCTACTATGCGTGAAGGTGAGACGGTTTCGATTTATTTATCACGTTTAGAAGGTTTAGTTCTACAACTTAAGAGTGTTGACTGTGTTATCGACAAGAAACATTTGGCGTACAAGATGATTTCTAATCTGCCTAAAAGATTTGAACTCATAGTGCAACAAGTTTACCAGTTAGATGATAAACAGTTTACGCCTGAGAAAGTTTCACAATCTTTATTAGCTGAAGAAGCTAGATTCCAGAACCAACAATGTTTGTTTCCGAACTCTAGTGAACCGCAAAGTTCCTCTAGTTTTGCTAATGAAAGTCAGCCCAAGTTTGTTAAACCAAACTATGTAAATAAATTTAGTGTTAAATCAGATATGTCTAATATTAAATGTTGGAATTGTGGTAAATTCGGTCATTATTACCGATTTTGCAAATTACCAAGCAAGCGTAATATTAAACGTGATTATAAAAAGCAATATGTTAACTCGCGTGTTCGTGAAAGTTCTTTTGTAACTTTAGATGATTCGAGTGATTCTTGTAATTCTATGTTTACGCATGCAATTGAAAGTGAGCACACAAGTGTTTTCCTTTTTGATTCGGGTGCATCTAATCATTTTGTAAATAATAAAAGATTTTTCATTTCTTTCAAGAGTATGAAAAAGAAAGTTAAACAAAGTAAAGGTGAACTTGACGCCTTGGGTATAGGAACTATATCTGTTATTTTAAAAAGTGAGAATGATTTTGTTCATGCTAGGATAGAAAATGTTTTGTATGTTCCTGAAATGAATCGTAATTTATTTAGTCTTGGTGTGATGGAACAAAAAGGTTTTACGTATAAAGGTAAAAATGGTTATTTGACTATCCTTGAACCTAATGGTGATTTGTTTATAAAAATTCGTAATCAAAATTGTCTTTATCCAACTGATGGTATTAAGCCTGATGATTTTGAAGTGTATAATAGTTTTATTAAATCTGTAGATAAGAATTCTTTAGAATTGTGGCATAAAAGGTTTGCACATATTAATGCTGGTGCTGTGTATAAAACTATTAATAATGAACTTGTAAACGGTGTTCCACAAGTTAAACGAGAACAAATTACTTGCCATGATTGTATTTTGGGTAAGCTAAAAAGAGGTCCGTTCAAGAGGTTAAAAGGTATTTCTACGGACAGACCACTAATGCTCTTGTCAAGTGATCTCTGGGGACCAGCTCCTGTAACTAGTAATGGTGGGGCTAGGTACTTTTTAAGTATTGTAGATGATTATTCCCGATGGTTAGTTACTATTCCTTTGAAAAACAAGAATGATGCTGCTGACGCAATCTTAAATTTCATAAATTCTTCAGAGAGGGAATTGGGTGTTAAATGTGTACGACTAAGAACAGACTCTGGTCTTGAGTTTGCTAATCAAAAATTAGATTCTGCTTTGTATAAGTTAGGTATAAAACACGAGTTCTCAAATACTTATTCGCCTGAAATGATGGGTGTGTGTGAAAAAGTAAATGGGGACGCGTTAGACGCAGTTCGTACTTTGTTAGTAACATCTAAATTGAGTGCTGGATTTTGGGCCGAAGCTCTGCAGTATTACACACATGTAAGAAACCGAGCAGTTCATTCGGTTGATCCAAACTCGACTCCTTACGAACGTTTCTACGGTAGAAAACCGAACGTGAATCATTTTCGTGTATTCGGGTGTCTTGGTTTTGTACAGATTCCCAAGGTAAAACGCACAAAGTTACAACCCAAGTCAACTAAGGGTATTTTGGTGGGTTTTAGCGATAAAACAAAGGGTTATCGTATTTATGATCCCATTTCAAAGTCAGTAATAGAATCTAAACATGTAAAAACAGACGAGTCAATTATGGGAATTGATGAGGTTAAAACTAAGAGTTTAAGTACGCTGACAAGACCTAAAGACTTTATTGAGGATTCTTCTGATGATTTAAACGAGTCGGATGACGATTCAGTTAAAAGTGTAAATAGAGAATCCGATCCGCAATTAAAGTTAGACTCAAAACAAATTGTTAGTGATCTTAACAATTGGACTCGAAAAGAGGAGAGAAAAACTAGAAGTGAGCGAAAATACGTTTATTATGAAGCACCGGACGGTACGCGTTGCAAATCTATAAACGAAGTGAGAAATTACGGTACTAAATTTGGAATATCTTTAGATGAGGATTTATTTAATTTTAAACCTATCAATAACGATGAAATTGTTATGCCAAATGAAACTTCTAACTCTGAGGAGGAACGGGAGTATCTGTCTTATTTTGTTGAGATTCCACAAAGTTTTAATCAAGTTAAAAATTCAGATTTTCGTGATGAATGGGAAAAATCGATGAATGAAGAACTGAAAACTATTGAGGAAAGGGACGTTTGGGAAATTGTACCCAAGCCAGAAAATTGTAATAAGATAACGTCTAGATGGGTGTATAGCTTAAAAACTAAGGTTGATGGTAGTGTAGATAAATTTAAATCTAGATTAGTTGCTCACGGGCATAAACAAAGGTACTTGGTGAATTATTCTTCTACTTATTCTCCTGTAATAGACTTTTCTCTTGTAAAAATGTTTTTTGTACTTTTAGTGATAATTGGTGGTTGGAAAAATATGCATTGTGACGTTAAAAATGCTTATCTTTTCAGTCCACTCAAAGAGCAAATATTCATGGACTTTCCTGATGGATACAACTTACCTGAAAACGTTGATCCAAAAACAAATGTTTTGAGATTGAAAAAGTCGTTATATGGATTGAAACAATCCGGTCGAAATTGGTATTACCACTTGTCACAAACAATTGAATCAATTGGGTTCGTTCAATCTCAGCATTGTCCATGTGTTTTTCAGCTTAGAGACGAATGTCTAATTCTATTGTACGTAGATGATTTGGCAATATTTGGAAGAACTGATCAAGTTTTGAATGATGTGTTTATTCATTTGAATGATGTGTATGAAATTAAAAATTTGGGACACATTGTAAACTTTTTAGGTGTTCAGTTTCAGAATATCGGCGGAAATATTTACATGCATCAAAAACTTTACATTGATAGACTTTCTAAAAAGTTTAACGTTGATACAACTATTCCTGTTACAACTCCTATGGAAAGCAACCTTGTAAGTTCCAGTTGTGAAAATGGTTGTGAAACTAGTTTTCCGTTTAAAGAGTTATTAGGTAGTTTATTGTATCTTGCTAATCGGACAAGATTAGATATATTGTTTCCTGTTATTTATGTAGCTCAGTATTCTGCGAAACCAAGTGAGTTTCATTATAGTTTACTTTTGAGAATTCTGAAATATGTTACTTGTACTAAGGATTATTGTATTAATTTATCTAATGCTAATTCATATGATTTGATTATGTATTCAGATGCTTCATGGGCCACTGCCGTAGACTCCCGACGATCCATTAGTGGGTATATTTGGTCTATAGGAGGTGTGTTTTTAGGTTGGCGATCGTGCACACAAAAGTGTATTGCTAAAAGCACGATGGAGTCGGAGTTTGTGGCACTGGACAGTGCAGCTACTGAAGTTTATTGGTTGTCAAAAATTATGAGAGAGTGTAACTTATTCTTTTCAAATCAAGTTCCTATTGTTTTCTGTGATAACAAAGCTGCCATTTTCTTTTCAGATAATGTTATTGTAAACAATCGTACAAAACATATAGATGTAAGGTATTTTTATGTTCGTGAATTAGTACAGAAAAATTTAATTGTTATTAAGTATATTTCTACAAAAGACAATGTAGCCGATTTGCTGACAAAAGTTTTGTTAAAGAATAGACTTTTAAATTTTGTTAAAATTATTTTTAGTAGCAATGCGTAAGGAGGCGGCTGAGAACTGAAGTGAAGTTACGCATTGACTGACTAGTATATAACTGTGATCGTTATCTGTATTTGTGTCTTTCTTCGTTATTTGTTTTGTATTGCTTTGGTTCGGCTCACGGTGTTTGAGTCGTTGAATAAAGAACGTTTGATAAACTCTGCTTTTTTCCTTTACCTTCACGCCTGGCACCCCATAAAAAAAGAAATCCAATGTTTTTGTCCAGGTTTACCACAGACAGAAAAATCACGTTTATTTAACAATTTAATTTCGTAGAACATTTTTATGTTCCTCTCTCACGTTTTTTCCCCGCTCTTCGACAACTCTTTACCACGTATTGAACGATTTCCCTTGCTAAGATATGTATTAATAATGGATTTTTAGCGGTTTTCTTTCATTTATGTATTAACCTCTTACCCAAAGTATTACTGTTTCATTTAAAAATACACACAAAATAAATAAAAAAAGAAATCCAATGCTCTTGTCCAGGTTCACCACAGACAGAAAAATCACGTTTATTTAACAATTTAATTTCGTAGAACATTTTTATGTTCACTCTCTCACGTTTTTTCCCCGCTCTTCGACAACTCTTTATCACGTATTGAACGATTTCTCTTGCTAAGATATGTATTAATAATGGATTTTTAGCGGTTTTCTTTCATTTATGTATTAACCTCTTACCCAAAGTATTACTGTTTCATTTAAAAATACACACAAAATAAATAAAAAAAGAAATCCAATGCTCTTGTCCAGGTTCACCACAGACAGAAAAATCACGTTTATTTAACAATTTAATTTCGTAGAACATTTTTATGTTCACTCTCTCACGTTTTTTCCCCTCTCTTCGACAACTCTTTATCACGTATTGAACGATTTCCCTTGCTAAGATATGTGTTAATAATGAATTTTTGGCGGTTTTCTTTCATTTATGTATTAACCTCTTACCCAAAGTATTACTGTTTCATTTAAAAATACACACAAAATAAATAAAAAAAGAAATCCAATGCTCTTGTCCAGGTTCACCACAGACAGAAAAATCACGTTTATTAAACAATTGAATTTCGTAGAACATTTTTACGTTCACTCTCTCACATTTTTTCCCCTCTCTTCGAAAACTCTTTATCACGTATTGAACGATTTCCCTTGCTAAGATATGTGTTAATAATGGATTTTTAGCGGTTTTCTTTCATTTATGTATAAACCTCTTACCAGAAGTATTTGTGTTTCATTTAAAAATACACACAAAATAAATAAACAAAAGAAATCCAATGCTCTTGTCACCATAGACAGAAAAATCACGTTTATTTAACAATTTAATTTCGTAGAAAATTTTTACGTTCACTCTCTCACGTTTTTTTCCCCACTCATCGAAAACTCTTTATCACGTATTGAACAATTTCCCTTGCTAAGATATGAATTAATAATAAATTTTTATCGGTTTTCTTTCATTTATGTATGAACCTCTCACCCAACGTATTTATCGTTAATGGAAAACAAACACAAAATAAATAAAATAAAAATATAGAAAAAACCCCTCGATGCTCTTCTCTACGTCCACCATAGATAGAAAAATCACGTTTTTTCCCAATTAAATAGTATATTTTTACGATGACTCTCACGGTTTTTTGCAATCACCAACTCTTTATCACGTATTGAACAATTTACCTTTCTTAGACATTCATTAATAATGGATTTCAAGCGGTTTTATTTTATTTATGTATGAGCATCTCGTCCAACGCATTTTTAGCTCATGGAAAACACACACAAAATAAATAAAATAAAAATATAGAAAAAAACACCCTCGATGCTCTTGTCTACGTCCACCATAGATAAAAAAATCACGTTTTTTTCCCAATCGAATTAAATAGTATATTTTTACGATGACTTTCTCACGTTTTTTTGCAATCACCAACACTTTATCACGTATTGAACAATTTACCTTTCTTTGACATTCATTAATAATGGATTTCAAGCGGTTTTATTTTATTTATGTATGAGCATCTCGTCCAACGCATTTCTTGCTCATGGAAAAACACACAAAATAGAATAAGTTTAGTTTAGTTTGAATTAACGTCGCACTAGAGCTACACGAGGGCTATTGGCGACGGGCGTCGTATTTTAGAACCACAGTCAAGTGGCGAGCCGACACCTGAGTAGGCACCCAACGCAACCGAAATAAAATAAGAAAAAAAGGACAAGAAACCCTATACTTGTCTAAGTATACTATGGAGATTATATAAGATTAAATGCTTGGAGAGAAAAAAAGCCGCCGTAGCCGTGACATAGAGGTTAGTATAATATTATAAAAAAAAGAAACCAAGGAGATTTTAAAGTAAACGTTTTTTTATCTTTAACAATCAGGTATTGCTGTTAACCTTTTAATGACGATTTTTGTATGTATGCATAGTTAAAACTAAACTAAACTCCTCGGTGCAACAGCCCATTACTGGACCAAGGCCTGCCGTTTCCAATTCATCTTTCGTGAGAAAGGGCTCTCTGGGGTGCTAGGCTTTTGTCCCAATTAGGTGGTCAGCCTCACGCGATACCCCGAGTGTTTAGTTCTCAAGCATGATTGGTCCTCATTTTATCGACCCACTTAAGGGATGAAAGGTGGAGTGAACATCGCCCAATACAGGATTCGAACCCCGGACCTGTGGCACGGCCATGCAAAGCACTACTACATAGTTAAAACACATTCATCATTTTTAGCCAAATTTCCTTTTTTTTATTTTTTAAAATTGGTATCTCCTTATTCCGTTCAAATTGTGAGATTTCAAAACTATTTTTTTAGAAAGGTGTAGCATCAGAGGACTGCCGATTCAAAATTAATCAGTCATTTTGAATGGTAACCCGTAACGGTTGCGTTGGGTGCCAATTCAGGTGTCGGCTCGTCACTTGACTGAGGTTCT
Organism: Oedothorax gibbosus; assembly: GCA_019343175.1. NCBI lineage: Eukaryota > Metazoa > Arthropoda > Arachnida > Araneae > Linyphiidae > Oedothorax > Oedothorax gibbosus. Next base: position 2,978,579 of record CM033272.1, read on the forward strand.
AAAATACGACGCCCGTCTCCAATAGCCCTCGTGTAGCTCTAGTGCGACGATAATTCAAAACCAAACCTAACCTAATGGTAACCCGCTTTAAAATGAATTAATTTTGAAACACCTTGCATCTCCTTTTTTTCGTCCTTCTGTATGCCATCCATTGTGTCTTTTTATTCTAATGGTCCGGTTTTAAAAATTATTTCTTTTGTTAGAAAAAAGTATGCTATCAGATATCTTAATTTTAAATTTTTTGTCGTGTCTGTCTATCCGAACCATAAGAAATTCTGAAAGTTTTAAATTATAGTGTAGTCCTTACAGAACTTCTTGCTTATCTACATTTATATTTTAAATAAATGTCGTTTTTTAATAATGGAAAACTAATATGACTGCAGCGTATCCTCATTAAATTATAGCCAAATCCCTCGAAAGACAAACGACCATTGCTTCACTTGGCTAACCATAGATATAATAGTTAAAGTATTAGATTGGCAGATCAGTACGTGACCTCCAATGCTAACGACGGAACGCGCATGGAGGCCAAAATAAGAGGGCAAAATGGCCAGTGTTGCTGCCAATTTAAGGAGAACAATACTACGAAAAAATACCATTTAATTCTAAAATTACAAAAAAAACCCGTAAAAATACTAGCTGCAATTTGGAATCTTTTTAGTGACTTTAAATACTTTTCTAGTATTTTTTTTGGAATTTTGGAAATAATAGGTATTTTTTCGTAGTATTTTTCTCCTTAAAGTGGCAGCAACACTGGCCTTTTTCCCCCTTATTTGGCCTCCATGCGCGTCCCGTCGTTAGCATTGGAGGTCACGTGATCTGCCAATCTAATACTTTAACTATGATATCTATGGTAACATCTGTATCTTATTAAGCCTCTTTGCAGGTCACTTGATTTGTTTAGTGTAGTATAGGAGTGCTTTTTTCTTCTTTTCCGTGATAACGGGGAAGTTTATGTGGCGTATAACGGGTCCACAATACAGAACGGGGTCTTTCTTATTCTATGCTGGTGGGAGTTGCCAAACAGGGAAAGTGCATTTACTTGATAGGGGTTCTTGTGGGAAACGACATGGTGTAGAGTCCGAGGTTGTCTTGTTGTAGGCAATTGTTTTTATTCCAGAGCAATTCGACGTAAATAAAAATAGAAGTCATATTGATACAATTCGCGTTTTATTTAAGTGTAAAATTATTACAGAGTTCTAGTTGAGGGATTAGTGATTAAAATATAAACGATAATTTTCATTTAATAAGCCAAATGACTAATTGAAATGTTGTGTAACAAGAAATAAATGTGAATGACAATGTTTTGTTACATGCACTTTCCTCATATATATATATTTTTACATATAGGCCCTAACTTAAAAATCAGTACAGTTTATCAACAAATTTTGTAATCTTTACAGTTTATCAATAAATTTTGTAATCTTTACAGTTTATCAACAAATTTCGCAAACATGAAACAATTAAAGATAGAGCTTTTTTTCTGTATTATCACATAAATGACAGACTTTTTTCAAAATTATTGCATGAACTTATTATGAAGATAAATTAAATTAACATTAATGTCATGTAACTATAAATTGCCACGAATTTTTTTTTAAGATACTTCAGTAATTACTCTAAAACGCAATATCTAATTAAATAAGGCGATGGACAAAAAAAAGGAAAATATAATACAGATTTAAGTCATTAACGTTTAGGATTCTGTTTCAGAAGAACGCAATTTGCTATTCAGGAAAGTAACTTAAAAATGTAGGTAGTCACTCGATTAAAACAAGCATAATAAAGTATAACTAATAGTAAAATATGTTATGAATATCAAGTTACTTTTCGTAATTACTTTCTTGAGAAAATGCGCCATTTTAATGTGGACAGCTAAGAATATTTTGGAACAATAAGAATATTTGTTTCTTAGGGTTTATTAAATAAACTTTTAATTTTTTAGCGCAATAAAGGGCCAACATAGGATAAGATTTTTTCGACAAAAATCCTTATTGGTAAGTTGCATTATAATACTAAAATTTTTACAGCCAAGAAATTTTATATATCGGGAGAACCACACTGTTAAAAATTTTGTGCTAGGTTTCACCATGATATTGGTTCCTTTCACCATGATATTGGTTCCTAGTAGCTGCAACGGCTGTATGGTGAAATGTTTAACCTTTTTTTCGGTGTTTGGTTGAATCATTTTTCTGGATTTGGAAACAAAAACCTGAGAAATGGTTCAACCGAATACTAAAAAATATGATTTAAAGTTTCACCACACAGCCGTTGCAGATACTAGGAACCAATATCATGGTGAAACCAAGCACAATATTTTTAACAGTGCAGGGGTACTTGACCAATTCCCAGTTTTTTGCTTTTTAATTATTTTAAACATTATTTATGGGTAAATAAATGTAGTCCATTTTTGATTAGTATGACACAATATTTATCATTACTATTCTAAAGTATTAATTGTAAAGTTGAGAAAAATATATTCGAAACTTAAAACTTAGATCAAGTATCCCAATGTATAGGGATAATTAAACAAACTCACACATTTGGGGACACATATTATAAAATTGTATTGACAAACTTTTCACATTTTTATGCATGAGAAAGTGGAGACATTGTATCGATTGAAACTGGAGAAGCAAGATATGTTGGTGGCTACAGGATGCTTCATAAACAAATCAGAATATCGGCTCATAAAGCCTCTCGACATAAAATTGACAGATTCTTTTCCTTTTTTAGAAATTTTCTGGGTATCTTTTTATTTTTAGCAGCTGAGTCTTAACAAATTGTGATAGTGGACTTCGTTCAAGCGAGCTGTTAGGTTTTACAGTTAGTTTTATTTTTTTATTAAAAACTTGCTTTGTTTGGTATGTTGGGACATTTTTTTGTGGACACAATTGACTTTATTTTACTTACATTCTTAAGAATTTATAGGCAGACAAAACTGGATTTTGTATGACATGGAAACCTATCCAATAAATTTTTCTTGAACTCTTTTCAAAATATATTTTGAATAGCCACTCTGAATCTAGCACTTTCGTTCTTTATTTCTATTTTTAGAGCACCTATAATAACATTAAAAATCCAATAAAAATTTAACGAAACTGTCTAAATCCATTAGAATAGGAATCATAATCTTGGGTCAAGTATTCCTAGTTGCAGGTTTACTACATAACCCTAAAATACAGTCCTTTAAAAATATTTGTAATGGCAAACATTTATACATACTTATTGTAAAAAACATGCACAAAATAAATGATCAATTAAAAACGGATCTTTTTAAACAAAAAAAAATATAACTTCAGAGTTTGCAGCAAAAAAATCCTTTGAAGCATGAAAGTGTATTCTGAATTAATTAAAAAAAATATGCCATGCTTGATTGCTATTGTTACCATATACCTAACTGAAAGCGACGAAATGATGCCATTGCCGACTCTAAAACTGTTTTTAATTACGAGAAAAAGGCTTTGGGTGAAGTTTCTTTGTGTGTCAATTATTCCTAATTTCCTCTAACTCAAAACCTTATCTTGCTTTTTGTACTAATTAACTAAAATATATCTTCAGATATCGATACAAATTTACAGATATTTAAATACTTGAAAAAATATGTTGGTAATTAGTTTTTTATTTCAAAGAAATGTTTTTTTATCAAGCTATATCAAAAAATGTCGATATCCTCATTAAAAAAAAAAAAAAAAAAAAAAAAAAAACGTAAAATTTATCTGTTCTATGTTTACTAAGAGAGTAGTTATATTTGACAATTGAACTGATAACAATTATAAATCCTTTCGGCTTGACTAATTTTATTAAAATTTAAAAAGTATCTCTCTTCAATTTTATTAAAAATAATTAGCATCAAGGGAACTATTTTTTTTCTTTTACAAATTGATTTGATATTATTGTTTTTTTAAAAGGATAAACAGTTAAGGTTTTTTTTTCAATTTTTATGTTCAATAATATTTGTTTTAAGTAATAAATATTTCTTATTATTCCTGAAATTTTCGGAATTTTGTTAGTTTGCTCATTAAATAGAACAATGTATTTTTGTAGAAATTTTTGTATTCTATATTATCACGTATTCTCTTGCCCCCATTAAATTTATTTTGTGCATTGTTTATGCAAATTCATTAATCCATTAACAACGATTGGGAAAAAAATTGCTTCGCAAAAAAATGAGCATTTCTGTGTAAAGTATATAAATAAACAAAATATAAGAAAAACGAACACTAATATAGTCCTGAACAAGATACGTAGCAAAAGTTAAATTACACCAAAAACGATTTTTAAAAATGCTTAAAGTAAGTGTTTTTATTCGGAAATGAAGCTGTTAATGGTAATCACAAATTCGTTGTTAATTGGTTAACGACAATTAGCAATACAATATTCGAAACGAAAATAAGCTTTCTGCTTATCTAAATAAATAAACTACACTAAGACAGATGACAATTATAATGCTGAACAATTTATACGTGATAAATTTGGTTTCACGAAATAGTTAAAAACGTTAAATTAACGTTTTTATTTGGTGAAGAAGGTGTTCATGTTATTCACAAATGGGTAGTTAATGCGTTGAACATTACCTAAAAATATGACGTATTATAAATTAAGAGGATTTCACAAGAAAGAAATTATTTATATGCACGTAAAAAAATCACTTTGAATATTATTACTGCTTTAGACTTCAAGAATCACTGAAAATTTATTCTAACTTAAAATAACTTTTCATACATCGAAGAAATTGAGCATATCCGCAGAAAACTAACTTATTTTGCTCTCATTCATCTACTTCTACTATTACATATATATTCCGGCTTGTGCGCTTGATCAGAGACCCGCTTATGAAGCCTTCGTCAAGTAAGACTGACACAGAAAGAATTTTTACTGTCACAGAGAAAGGAATATACACCCAGGACGATGGCGGGAATCGAACCCGCACCCGTTACAGCGCTCAGACTGCTAGCGTAATGGTCCAAACCACTCGGCCATCCGGGCCCCCCATTCATCTAATTAACTTAAATATTATTGTGAGAAAAACAGAGAAAACTTAGAGGAATGTGTTTAAAAAGTTTCACCGAATACTTAAATGTTTTATTTTCTTAAATTTTAAGACCTTTCTAGAAAATGTTTTTTTACCCTGCGTATCAAAGAACAACGATCCTCTTAATTATTTTTTCATTGCAGTCAAGTTTTTCTGTTTGATACGGCCTAAAGGAGTACTTTAATTGTGTTTTGAATTCTTAATTTTTAAAAACCGATTTTTTTCAATTGATTATTTTCTTATTTATATTTAAATATGTTTTTTTTTCAGTTTCTATGTAGCACCAACGAACATTTTTTTGTTTAACAAATTAATTTAATTTTATTTATTTTCTTCAAAGGAATAAACTATTAATAACTCGATCAGTTTCTTTTCTATGTTTTGTCTTCTTTTATTTTTTATTCTTTTTCAATTTAAAATTAATTCCCCATTCTTGAATTTTTCAGTATCATGTAACATATAGAGTTGTTTAGTACAATATTATTTTTTCAAAACTAATCATTATGTGCTTCTTAATAAAAGATGTAGTCTCAAGACAATAGTCCTGAACAATATACGTAGCACAAGTTAAGTTACACTAAAAATGATATTTAAAAATACTCAAAGTAAACGCGTGCATTCGGAAATGAAAGTGTTAATGGTGTTCAAAAATTGAGACTACAAGTAAGTTTACTCATTTTTTTTGCCAAGTTATTTACCTCTTAAATCTGATGAAAGTAAGTTTTAAAAAAATAAGAGTCCTTATGCAATATACATATTAAGTTTCATGTACGTAAATTATGATAATTATTTTAATTTCGTAAAGCTTTTTTTTAATAAATGAACAGTATGAATTTTTTTAAAAAAATTTATAGAAAAGTACATGGAACGCATCTATAAAAAAGTATTTTGTATAAGTAACTATTAAAATAACTTAATAATTTTTAATATTTTTAATTTTTTTAAATGCTCGATATTATAAAAAGTGTGAAATTAAAACGAATTAAAAATCAATAACCAATAGGTATCTAAATATATCCCAAAAATATAAGTAAATAATTACACTTTTTGTTACTGGCTATTCTTCAACAAATGTATTCATTTGGGTTTTGTGTAATTTTTGTAAATTATAATTATACATTATCTAACAATGAAATTACTTCAACTTTTAATAGATGTAAATTTACTATTATTTTGTTCTTAATATTATTTAATAATAATATATTTTTAAAATTTATGCTTAAATATTTCGTTATTGAACGGTAAAAATAAAATATGAAATTTAAAGATTTTATTTTTAAATCAGTAATAAGAATTTATATTATTATGCGAACAAATTATATTATGGCTGCAAAAGAGTTACTAACTTATATTTAACAGTCATTTGACACAAGTTGTACTCTTAGAAACAACCTCCTAAATGCCTTAATCATTTATGATACGTATTTTAACAAAAACTTGCTCCCGTAATATTTTTTTATTATAGAAAAACTACTAGGGAACTCTTATTTCATGCATAAGTAAATATGTTTACTCAAATCCTTTTGCTTTTAGTCAAATAACAAACTAGTAAAGTATACTTCTTTAATTTAATTTTATACATAGTTTTAAAGGGAAAAATGTATATTCCACATGCGTGTGACAGTTTTATCAGTAAAATAATTAGAGCAACTCCAGAAAACTTATTACACTGGTAAGTTGAAAATAAACACTTTGCCTCTGTTAATTCAAGGAAAAAACATAATTTTCTGCTTAAAGTGCTGAAAAGTAATACCTTATAGTAAAATTCAAAATATTTAATTACTATGTGCATATCGTTAGAAGATCATTTTAGCAGCCAAAATTTTATAGCCTACATAGCTAAATTATTATTTATGTCTTGATTTATTTATCAGGAAAGTTCTAAATTAGCTGAAGTTTTGTACCAAACAGCTTTAACATATTCCTAAGCGTGATGCGATTTAATCTTTTGGGATGTTTTACTAATACCTTCCAAGTTTTGAAAATTGAATTTGACTAATGAAAAATGCAATTTGACATATATATTTTACTTACATTTTATAAGACCTTTAACGCCATTGATGATATAAACGAAACATTTTTTCGTGCCATTTGGGTCATTCTACGCAAACGTACTTTTTATCATAAATATTGGAATGGAATGGAATACACGACTTAAAATAATTCAATTTTGGGTTAATCAAAAATTTATTGAACAATTTTAAGTATTACCATTTCATGCTAATGTTACTGAAATTCATAGTAAAATAACTCTAAATTATACATTCATTTATAGTAAACTAGCAAATTTATACCCGTTCTTCGCACGGAATAAAAAAATATCAAATAAATTCCAAATATGTGTACCATATACCCTGTTATAAGATCATAAACTTATTATTGTTTCCGCTCGTTATAAGTTATAAAATCCCGTTTCATTGGCTTAAAATTCCAAAATGAAAAATACGCTATAAAATGCACTCATAAATGTAATCACAATTCCCTCATAAATACATAAAACCTTTTAGCTCATTTGGCTCGTTTTGGGAAATAATTTGGCGAGAAAATAGATATAGTTACCCACACCCATTATACAGCTCTAACACAATGACCTTCGAACAACCGACCAGCTTATAAATTATTTATAAAAGAAATTGCCTATTTGGCGAATTTTAGTTAATAATTTGGCGAGTTTGGAAACGGATTTGGCGAAAAAATAAAGACATAAAAACACTAATAGCTCTAGTGCGATGGCCTTTATTAACCATCATAGTTCAGTAATAGCTTGACTATACATGTATTGCTTAAATATGCATACATGCAGTCAACAGAAAAATCAATGAAAAAATCATCAAATAAACCCACAATAAAATCCGGGAATGAAGACGGGCGGAATTACGTCACTTGAAACATGTAAATTTTTTTTCAAATAATGAATTTAGTTTCTGAAAGTAATGGAAAAGAATAAAATAAAAATTTTGAATTTTAAATGTTTTCGTTAAAAGTTTTATTTAATTTTTTCAGCCGATGGCATCAGGAAAGCGAAAAAATGATCGGATTTGAGCGAAAGTGGTGATTTTTTTCCAGAAAATTCGAATTCTCTCTAAAAATGGAACAAATATGAAAAAAACTAAGCCTCAGGTGCACACGTTGGTATTAAAGGGAATCTATCTTAAAAATTTCGAATTTCTGAGGGCAGTATAAGTAGGTCTGTTACGATCCGAACACAAACAGGCACACAGACTCTTTCTTTTATTATTATAGATTGACGTTTAAATGATACATTAGAATTTTTTTTCTCATCGCCTAACTATGTAACTTGTAGCGGAGGATAAAAGCTATTGGTTTTACATTATAAGTAATTTAAATGGTTTCAATATTAACATGCAATTGATTAAAAAAATAATTTGACAAACCCAAAAATAATTCAGTAAATAAATTACTGTTATCCCTCTTTGAAAATGTAATAATGATTTATATTTTTGTATAATGGAATCATTTCATTTTCTTTGCGATTTTCCAGATAAATTACATTACATTAGCTGCAAAACTCTAAGGCATAATATATATGTTTCTATAAAGTATGTTCTTAATAACTAATACAGTTTGAAATAGGAAAAGTATTTTACTAAATAGCCTAACATATTTATAAAACTCAAAATAAGTTTTAAAAATATTTGTTAACTAAAAATAACTTTAAAAAACAACTACAAGGAAAGAATTTTAATAAATGATCTCATGTATAACATTTTTTTGTACATTGTAGAAATAAACACGAAAATAGTATATATGGAATGGATATAAGGCTTAATACGTAACTGTGAACGTAAGCTTTTATGCATTAGTGTTTTCATTCCAGAAAGTAATATACTAACTCATATTATCTCAGATAAACAAATTCATGTACAACAAATTTTACTAATCAGTGATACAGAGATTTCGATTTCCGTAACATTATTAGCCTAAACACAGCTAAATAGCGACATAGCTTTTATTATACATGTCCTCCAATACGTAGAAAAGGTTATCAGGTTATCTAGTCTACATTCCTTTCAGATAACTGGGACCATTACGTGAGGTATTAGCTTGATAAAAACGTGGGTACATTAGGTGGGTGGATTATTTTGTCCAAATGAACCACGTTATACATGTTAGTAACTTCGTATGAGGTATTATTTATAGCGGTAATTTTGCAAAACTATCAAGTATTTACAAGATAATATTTGAATTTATGAGGATATTACACAACCATACCTTACACTGAATATAAATGACTCAAGAAAATATTCAAGCACTAGTAAGAAAATATAATTTTTGCACATGTTTTTAAAAGTGTATTTTTAGACATGATAATTTATTTACAAAAAGTAGATTTTACATATAATTGTAAAAATAAAATTTTTATTTACTTTTCTTGAATAATTGGGTAGGGATCGATACTCACGCACCCTCTGAGAGATAAATGGAACTGAAGTTAAGGGTCCATGAGATGAGAAGCTAAACGAAATGCTTATTGTAAAATAATTTTAATGTTTTTTTATGTAAATAATTCATAAGAAATATGCGAGTAATTAAAAACTATTTTAATATGAAGATATGATTATGAATATTTTTTATTGTACGCTAACGTTTTAATAAGAACGCTCAATGATAGAGGAGACCAAGAAATAGCAGTGGAGAAGGGATCAAGTGGTATGAAATAAATGTTTACATAAAAAGAAACAATCACCGTTTTTAAGGGTACACCCGTGCAACTCCGGGTTTATAAAGCTAGTTACGAATATATAATTGTTTTCCTTTTATAATAAAATCGTTTGCTTTTTATAAAGATAATTGTTATTTAACATTGCTTTTAAAAATAAGTTAATATTCCAATATTAAAATTGAAGTTTACATTTCTTCTTTAAGCGACGATCAATCTTGTTATTCAAGTGTAATGTCATTCTACGATGAAATGCAATGCAAATGTTAAGCTATAAACCATTTTTAATAACTTTATAAATTATAACGACGATAATTTTTATGTTTAAACATTTTAATATTACTATTTAATTATGTAACAGAGCCCATAAGGATGATAAAAGGTATGTTTCTTATGTATTTCATGCTTGGACCAAAGTTACCCGCCCGGATTCTAACCGAGTTTTAATTTTTTAAACTAAGACCATTTTTTTAATTTATAAAATTTAACTAAATTGCTTACAAAATACTTTATCGTGGCTTTTTGCCATGAAGTTTATTTAATTTAAAATTTGTTTTTAGCTTATCGTAATCAGATTCTTAAGGGCTTTAAACAGCACTATGGCTGTATTCTTAAATAAGCTCCAGCTTAACAAAAACCCGGTAACAGAGTCGACATTGAATAATTACACTCATCTCTTTATTTTTCAAACTTTTGATTTTTTCCTCCATAAACTAAAATTTTATGAGAAAATTGTCCGCCATTTCAGAAATAAGTGTTTATGCGGTAATTATTCCAGCAAAAAACTAAATTTTTTGCATTTTTTGTCGTGAAATTTTGGTTACAGAGTCGACGTAAAATAATTCTTCGATTCTGTGGCACAAAATATATTAATCTACAAAAGAAAACTCATTTTTAATTAAGTGATGGTTAAAAGCTTATTTGATATCCAAGATACTTGTTAATCAATATACGCATCAATAATTACGAAATATTTATTTTAAATTACAATTATCTTCTCTTTTTCTTTAATTTTTTTATTTTTTGTCATGGGAGACGTGAATTTTACCAACTATGGTTTCTTAAATGAAGTCTCTAACTTTTGTTTTAGTATTTTTGTATTTGCTTCATCTGATACTGTTCCCGTGGAATATAGAATCAAACTTAAGGAGAAATGAGAAGGTGTGGCACTCCGTGGATGAGGAGGGGAATGTGTCCAAATCGTGTTCTTTGAGGGAACTGTGAATGGTAAACTTTACTTGCAACAATGTACAAGATACCCTTCATACTCCAACCTCATCAGAAGGAAGATCTTTTGTTCTGAGATATGGCTATCAATAATTAAACGATAGAAGTGACCGAGTATCTGAGGAACCAGAATATTGATTCCCTACCCTAGAAGGACAATGCGCCTAACGTCCGACAAGCAAGAGGGATAGAAATTTTCTGCTTAGTTATGAAATGTAAATATTCCTACTATACTAAAAAAGGAGCCCAAAAACTTGGCCAAATTTAAGAAGGTATATCATCGTCTCCTTAAATCAGTATCGGAAGAAACTGTACAAAATGTCATGACGACGGCTAGAAGAAATCTTCGCAAAATAGGACTTAAAGGTGTATACTAGTCGATTTAAAGTATCAAAAGTACTTAAAAATGTTTGTTAGTCAATTTGATGCAAGTAGCATTCATGTAAGTAATATTTTGTTGAATTTAAAAGAAAATCAAATTGTCTCATTCGTATCGCGGATGCGCTTTATATAAAGGGTGGTTATAGTTAAAGTTACGATTTCAAAAATCGATAACTTTAAAACTACTCGTCAGAATGACCTCATATTTTAGCAGAACAATCGTGAGGCAATGGAATTTTGTTTGGCGAAGGAAAAAAAATAGTTCAAAAATCTGCCGATAGCTGGCGCTGTAAGGGTTTGCATTATCTGGGGTTATGCAAATTACTAATATGTGAGAGCGCACCCCAGACATAGCTACCATAAAAAGGTAGAGCACCAGCTCTTTGCTTGAATGCTTCATCATGACTCTGACTACGAAGGATCGCGCTCTGCTTTTGAAGCTTTTTTATAAGAACGATGAGTGTGCACTTACACCGGTTCATTTGACGTGAAACGGGGTAGAGGAAGGAAATCAGTTTCGGCTGCAGAAGTGGAAGATGTGGCTACAGCATTACAAGAACAGACAAGCAGTGACACTGGAATCAGCAGTTCACGTGGAATGAGCCGAATGCTGGATATCCTGTTCAGCACGGTGCGTAAAGTCCTACGGAACATCTTGCGCTGTTACCCGTACAAAATCACTCATGTGCAGCAATTGCTACCTGCTGTCCTGGAATCACGTGAATCTTTTGCACTACAATTTCTTGCCCGGATGGAAGGGGACAACGAATGGCCATGGAACATTCTGTGGTCTGATGAAGCCCACTTCCATTTACACGGTTCTGTTAATACGCAAAATTGCAGGATATGGGCGACCGAGAATCCGTTCCAGCTACAGCCATTACCTCTTCGCTTTCTAAAAAAGTCACTGTGTGGTGCGGAATAACGGCAAAGTTTATCGTCGGTCCGTTTTTTTCGAGGAGATCACACCTGCGGGTCCTGTTACCTGCACCTGCACCGTTACTGGAAAGCGGTATGAAGCACTTTTGCGCAACCATGTCCTTCCGGCACTTCAGCACCGTCAGTGTGTGGATCGCACAATATTCATGCAAGATGGCGCTCCTCCGCACATTGCTACTCCAGTGAAGCAGCTGCTGAATGCTCAATTCGGAGTTGATAGGATCATAAGCCACCATTTTCCAACAACGTGGCCGCCACGCTCCCCCGACTTAAACCCGTGTAATTTCTGGCTTTGGGGGTACCTGAAGAATGTTGTTTACAGCGGGCGGATTCAGAATCTAGCCAACTTGAAGGCAAGCATCACACACCACATCCATTGCATTAGTACAGATACCCTCCGATCTGTTGTGGAGCATGCCGTTTTGCGCTTCGAATTAGTAGCTGAACAAGGCGGAGGTCATATCGAACAACTTATGCCTTAATCATCAGTAAGATGTTTGTTCCATGAAGCACTTTTTTTTTGGCATTATCACTGTTGCCGTAAACACGTATTCTTGTTTTTTTGCAAATAAATGTTTAGAAAACCCCTGAACTCTATTGTTTTCAGTTGGCTAACAACATTCTTATGTTTAACGAATCCATTTTAGTCTTTCTTCTGATATTACCCTTACAGCGCCACCTATCGGCAGATTTTTCAACTTTTTTGTTTTCCTTCGCCAAACAAAATTCCATTGCCTCACAATTGTTCTGCTAAAATATCAGGTCATTCTGACGAGTAGTTTTAAAATTATCGATTTTTGAAATCGTAACTTTAATTTTAACCCCCTGTATAATAAAAAAATACCTTTTCAAATCGGTTGTTTAGAACGGGATTTGAAAGAAGGGCACAGGACAGTAATAAATCACCGCTTTGTCAATAACCAAATGTTCTTTTTAAAAAATCTGTTAAATTAAAACAGTAAGAAATTTTAAATTATATTGCGCGTAAAGCCATGTCCAAGCTAAAGTTTGTATGTGGAAAAATAATTTTAGTTTCTAAAACTGAAAAAAAAGCTAAAAAAATAAAATTTAAATGCATAAATTAAATTATTAAGAACATTAACTTTCTATAAATAACACAACTAAACATTATACTTATACTAATATCTAAAATACAATCAGAAGCTGATAAGCGTTATATCAACATTACACATTTAGAATGGTTATGGTTCATGCATTAAAATTAGATAAGGTTATCGGCAAAAGTCACGCAGTCGCATCGCCTTACATATTTCGAGATAACTAAATAAACTAGGGGGCTACGCCCCCTGCTCGCTATCGCTCGCCAACCCCCGGATAATTGGATTCGGCTATTTCAAAAGACGACAGCCAATATATATAATTGACATTACTGCTACTCTTGACTTTTCACAACATCAGGGCCGTCGCGAGCGGGGGGCGAAGGGGGCGTCTCGCCCCCCCAAGTTTTTTTTCAAAATGGTCATTCGGCAAATTTTAGAAAGGTTTTTTTTTTCATTTTTATTTTGATACCAAAGAGTAAAATTTTTAGTGAAATATGTACACAGATCAAAATCCGGACACAACGCAAATGCCGACTCACAAAACTCCTGACAAACCATAAAGTCATTCGGCAAATTTTAGAAATGTTTGTTATTTTTAATTTAATACCTTGAACTGTGAAATATTTTAGCGAAATGTGTACACCGATCAAATCCGGACACACCGCAAATGCCGACTCACAAAACTCCTGACAAACCATAAAGTCATTCGGCAAATTTTGGAAATGTTGTCATTTTCAATTTAATACCTTGAACTGTGAAATATTTTAGCGAAATGTGTACACCTATCAAATCCGGACACAACGCAAAGACCGACTGACAAACCATTAAGTCATTCGGCAAACTTTAGAAATGTTTCTCATTTATATTTAAATGCCGAACTGGTGATTTTTTTTTAGTGAAATGTGAACACAGATCGAAATCCAGCCACAACGTAAATGCCGACTCACAAAACTTCTTACAAACCATTAAGTCATTCGGCAAATTTTAGAAATGTTTGTCATTTATATTTTAATACCGAACATGTGAAATTTCTTGGTGAAATGTGTACGCGGATCAATATCCAGACACAACGAAATCACGGAGGGGGGTTAACCAAGCCGGATACGGGGGTTTTATCAAGAATTTGTTCATTAAATAGTTAATTTTTTTCAATTGCCGTAATAATTTTTTCATATAACCTCCACTCTCCTACAATCTCGATTATCGTACCCGTCTTTTCAATTACATTTAATTTTATAATTAAAGAATTTTTTCAATTTCCACTATTCACTCTGAGAAAAATGCAATTAGGTATGTAATTATGTGCATTAATTATAATTTAAGATCTTTATATAAAGCGGCCAATTGTGCGAATAACAAAATAGTGGTAAAGGCGCAGCATGTATGGACGTATGTATTTTACAGAAATAATGTTAATAATCTGCTCTTTAATGTTCCGGCTAAATAACTATACTAAAGCTTGAAATACTATATATTAATATACTTAAAAAATAAATGTTATAATTTTGTTGTACATATTTTAGAAAACAATATAGTTTACAGTTTTTCGTCAATCGCTCGTGTATATAATAATCGTCTCCTCTCGAGATCTACAGTTGTAATGAAACAACACAATATATTATGTATTGTTGCCCTCTTTTACACAATACTTGTTTTCCATTTGTGCTGTTTGAATGCAATTTTTTTTTCTGAATGTGTTTCTGTATAAGGTTATCTCATGATAAAATTTTCATGCGAAATTTACCTCAACTAAAATAAAAAAAAGATTATTTACAGATTTTTTATTCTATTTTTAAAGACGTGTATTCCATTCTTAGGAAAAAGGACAATTTACATTGCATGTTTTAATAATTAATCGTGCTCGTATAATTTAATACAAAAGTATGTTAATAGCAAAATTTTAGCTCTTTTTTTTATTCGTTTGAAATAAGAGAAAAACTGAAATATAATAAACTGTTTTTATGACCTATTCAATTTGTAACAAATAGGGTATATTGCAACATTAATGCAACAATATTAACAAAATACATTAATTTTTAAAGCAATATATTTAATTTAAAATGCCCGGTTTGTTCCATTTTAGTTGACTCTGTAAAACTAAAAGAAAACGCTGGTTTCTTCTGGGGAGGATAAGAGATTATTTTTTGAAAGCTAGAAGGACCTGAGTAAGAAGACTTTGCTTCCTTCAGCATGGATTCACCCCGAGACCTGGTTCACTCACTCTTTTTCTCGGAACGTAGAAGGGGGTAAAAGTGCTGGGGGGGTCTTCGGTTTTATGGGCCTGCACCATCTCATTCGGCACAAATCGAGCCTCAAGTTCCCGTCTTGTTTTACGTGGAATCTTTTTGTTGGGGGTGCAGCCCTCCCCCCCCCCTCCCTCTTTCCCTTACTTTTAGCCAGTAGACCAGTCTCCCTGTGACTAACTAGAAGGCGCTGGGGTTTTTTGGAAGCACAAGGAAGCTCGTTCTGTAAGTCAGTCATTCTCGCACTTAAAGCCCTAGAAAACTACAATTGTTTAAAGCGCATTTCACCTCTATTTTTATCAAATAAATGACTTAAAAATATATTAATGTAACCAAAAATTACTCAATTCTTGCAAAATAAATCGCGGAAAGTCTTCACGAATTATGATATAATATGTAAGTGACGATTTGTTACATTTTATGTAATTCATATTTATTATTTGCATTTGTTTATTATTACCATTTATGCATGTCATTTGTAGTAGCTATATGATGCAAAGCTTGTTTGTTAATTATCATCTTTTTGAAAAGGCAGCTTTAAATTTTTCTCAAAACGTGAAATTTTTGTTAACTTATAATAAATCACTGACCCTGAAATAAGGGTTTAAAAGGGTTTATTAATAGTTACTATAAGTTTAAGTTCATCGTTAAGGCAGAAATTTGTCTTCCTATGATAACGTTAATTTTATTTGTAATAATTTATTTAATTGTTAATTAATTTTAACTAATAATATTCATTAATAATTAGCATTTTCAGTAACCAACTAAATTAATAATTAATTAAGCCCCTGTCAGACGTGATGGTGAACCTCAGGTTCGCCATCACAGATTACGTATACATGTATACGTCTGACACCCCAGAATCTGTAAGACTGTGGTATGGAGGTCTTTTTGGTGGATATGACGGTTCAGGACCGTCGTGGTATCCATTCGGAGTCGGTAAACTTCAAAGGAAACCCTGACTACACGGTCTTTTCGTGGCAGAAACGCATTTTTTTTTTCGTTTTCAAAAACGGGTTGTAGGGTTGTTGGTTGGGGTAATTTCAAGACAGTAGCCTTTTTAGTTATTATATACCGTTTTTTATGTGCACATTTTATTAAAATAGTTTAAATAAACTCAGATTAGAATAGATGTTTTCGTAAATACTAGCATAGAACTTTAATTAATTTCAGAAAGACCCCCCCCCCCTTCCCCCAAAAAAATTAAAGGCCCTTTATATATTTCAAATATATGGGCATTATCTCACAAACAAGAAATTTACAATGAGCATGCAATCAATGCAAAAAAAATACAGAAGCAAACTTACTCGATCACCACCCAGCCTGAAACGACCGAAGGTCAACTATCCCTCTTGACCTTGTGTATTTTTTTACCCTCGTCCCTCACCCACGCCTGGCCGTATTGCATTCCATTCCCAGTGGGGTTAGTTTCTGCCCTCATGAGGAAGTGATATAAACAGTGTAAACTAAATCAGAAGATGTATGCAAAATAGTAATAAAATCTTGTATGCAACGTTTAAAAGAATCTTTGCACGGGATTATAAAAAAAGATCTATCCAAACGGCTCATGCGTAAAATAAAATTTTTAAAACTCCGGTAAAGTTTTAATTTACGCACTTCCTGCATCAAGAACTATTGTATAATTACAATATTATTGCTGCATAAATGGAATCAACAAATAAATAGGTTTGTAACTGAAAAAAGGGACTTCCAATTAATGGACGATTCTAAAAAAAGTGCACAATCACTATGTTCCCTCTGTTACTAATAGTAATATATTTTAAGTGTTATTTTGTAAATTTGAATAGAAATTCTCTATGCATACTTTTGAAAAGATTTGTCAATTTTTGAAAATTAACCGTTTTACATAATATGTGGAACTAATTGTTAGTGAAGAAATTTTAAAATTATTGACCATAATTGCTTCAATTTCTGTGAAATTTTAATTAATTTTCTTATAAATAGATTTCTATTGACCTTTTTGGGAAAAATACTGAAAACACTTTGACATACACAATGAAATTTTTGAAAATATTTACAATAAAAGGCTAATTCTGTGAGGTAACTTCGAGCTTTCGTCTTTTTATTAGCAGCGAAAGTTTTATTTTTTATAAAATTTACGTGCTTTTATCTTGCATTTTAGCATTTTTTATGTTAATTAATTTTTGACCGTTTTTAAAAAAATTGTTAAAAACTACAGGAAGTGCATATGATAGAGGAACATTTGAGTTATATGAAAACATAGAAAAATGCTTTATAAAAAATAGTTTGTGGCATTTTTATTCATTCACAACGTAATTTTTTTTATTTACACAAACTTAATTTTTTAATTCACACTTACGTCTAAGAGGCGCTTCTGTTCTCCCGAATTATATAGAAACGATATGTAAATTGCAGGCAATAAAAATAATTATATAAAAGCTAATAATTAAATTAATTAAAAAACTATTAATAATCAAAAATAATTATATAAAAGCTAATAATTAAATTAATTAAAAAACTATTAATAATCAAAAATAATTATATAAAAGCTAATAATTAAATTAATTAAAAAACTATTAATAATCAAAAATAATTATATAAAAGCAACTAAATTTTTATAAAAAGTAATTAATAATTTTTAATTACTTTAACTAAATTAAAAGTAATTAAATTTAAATTTTTTAAATCTATGAAAATAATAATTAAAAAAATTATATTTTATTCGGCAAAAGTGGCATACGCCCCCCCCAGTCGACTTTTGTTAGCGACGGCCCTGCACAACATATTGACAATATTGTATCTAAGGCTTATAAAGTATTTGGTTTTCTTAAACGTAAAACAGTAAATTTTACTAATCAAGTTGCAAGTAAAATCTTTATATTTCAGCCTTTTACGCTCTAATCTCGAATTTTGCAGTATCATTTGGGATCCCTATACTATGACAATAGAAGTAATGTTATTGAACAGGTTGAATCCAAATTTACGCACCATTTATATTAAAAAAGCAATAATGTTAGTGCTCAATATGTATCCTCAACTGATCTGCGCAATATTTTTTGTATTCCACTTTTAAAATCTAGGAGAGAATTATCTTGCGTTTTGTTTTTCTTTAAAGTGTGTAATAATTTGATTGACTGCAATGAAATACTGAGCACTATACAAATATCTGTACCTAGTCGGATATTCAGAAGGCATCACTTTTTTAGAAATGTTTTTGTGAAATATAATTATACCAATAACTTTTGCCTTTATAAGTTTTACAGGATTTTTAACAGTATTTGCGAGGATTTAGATGTTTTTAACATGTCTTTTAAATGTTTTAAAACCAAATGTTCTGTGCTTTTACTTTGTTAGTTGATTTTCTTCCAACACATGTAATCTGATTCAATCTGTTGTGTGTTGTGCAAACAAACAAACAAATCTGACACTGATTTATCTTCCTAATAATTTTCATCTGCGCAAGGGTGGATATATGTCAGGAAAATTGAAAACACAGAAAAAAAAAAATTCGGAAATCACAATTGTTTCGGATGATTGGAGTTTGTATAATAGAAATTCGGAATATTAAAATATAGGTAATCGGAGTACTATTATATCTCAAACCACTTACCTTCATGCACTCAGAGTTCTGCACCTCCAAACTCCTCGTGCTTCCCGCAAACGCCGATACGACCTTCTTGTTCTTTTTGCTCCCGCAAAAGACACTTTGGCACCAGGAGGGCCGGTCCTCCCTCTGTCTCACCTCCAGCCTGCTCTTCTTCAGGGCATGCTTCAGGCAGGATCGGGGCTGCTCTAGAGTCGGCTCCCCAGAGACGTCTTGAGATAGGACACGCCAGTCGCTAGTACTGCATGAAGCCATTTTGACAATAAAAAATGTGCTGTGCTTGGCTCAAGTCCTTATGAGATGAGAGTTTTATTCATGACTCGTTTCATCAGTGGGTCATTTTTATGTATGAAGTTTTCTGGAAAATCGAGGGCTCATTGGCTCATATACAAATCGATAGAACTGCTAAAAGTCATTTGGAAAAGACAGTGCTTTTATCTATTTATGAGATGGGGGTTTTATTTATGAATAGTTTCCGTTTTAATTTTAAATTCGCTGAAACTGCATTTTTAAAAGGAAGTGCTTCCTTCAAGTATTTATGAAATGCAATTTTCATTTATAAAGAGTTTCTCTTATAGATATTTTGATTTAGGAAGTTCTCAGAAATATTCATTATTCATAGGTTCATTTACTAATTCCTGGAACTTCATAAAGCTATTTTTAAAAACTCGTCTTGCTTCAAGCTTTTCTTGTATGTTTTTTTTTTATTAATGAAGTTCTTAGAAAACGGATTGCTCAAAGACTCGTTATCAGTATCTGTAACCGCATAAGGTTATTTTGTGAGGTGCTTTCTTCCAGATTTTATAAGAAGTTTTATTTATCAATAGTTTTTTGTTCAGTTTAATTAATAAAGCTCGGAAGAAAAATTAATTCTTCATTGGTTTATGTACAAGTTTCTGAAACACCACGAAGCCACTTTGAATCGTTGGCACATGCTGCAAGTACTCATGAGATAGAAGTTTCAGTAATGAAGAGTTTGGTTTTTGTTTGATAGTTCTATATTTATTGAGGACGTTTTCAAATCGAAAAAATTAATTCATTGCCTATTCCAGTTTAAAATAAGACTTTCTTTAGTTACTCACGATATTTAAGATGATTTTTTTAGATCATGGACTTGATGAGATTGCTTGGTATGAAGCTATTTTTAAAGATGATATTTGCTTCTGGTACTAATTAAATGCACTGCTCTGGTACAAATGTAAATGAAAAAAAAGTGTATTTTTTTATTAAAAAAATTATTTTAGAAACCAACTAAAATATGTGGTTTATAAAACTAGAAGCTCAGTTTTGGTTTTTAGAAGGAGAACGGAACTTTTATTTTTAAATGTCGCAATTACTTTACGAATATTTTTGTTAGACAAAACATTTTTACAAATATCAATAATTTGAATGATATTAGGTTGTTGATTTAGTTACTTAGATTATATTAAGAATGACAAATTGACAGGGTATACATATGACTGTATAAAAATAAATCATCAATATCACTGACGTTACTATTAATAATAGCAAATTTCAAATACTTACAAAAATAAGTTTAAAAAATAATATAATTTGTTGTAGATTACTTTTAATACTATTAGACAAATATATCATACAAATGTAATAATTTACGATTCAGGGGAGGCGTCATATCTTCACATGTTTCTAACTACATAAACTAAATAAACTTAAAATTGTTGATAGATAATTATAGATTACAATGCAAAATTAGGGTTTAATTTTCACTAAAAAATCTTGAATTTGATATTTCAATACGTTCAAGATAAATTGAAACAAAAGTTTTATATTTATCATATTTAAGTTTAGTTTCTTGTATTAATTAATTTCTTCGTTTGGTTTAAAAGTAT
This sequence comes from Oedothorax gibbosus, assembly GCA_019343175.1. Taxonomy (NCBI): domain Eukaryota; kingdom Metazoa; phylum Arthropoda; class Arachnida; order Araneae; family Linyphiidae; genus Oedothorax; species Oedothorax gibbosus. The sequence continues at coordinate 2,999,582 of CM033272.1, forward strand.
ACTTTGAATTTTAATTTTGGTATGTTAGAGGAGAAGTATGATTAAAATAATACTATATAAAACTAAATTATAGTCTTAAATAGATGAGTAATGTCGAATAATTATTTATATTTTCACTTACTTTTAATGTACTGATATAAAATATATTTAAATAACTTTCCAGTAGTACTAATGAAAAAAAAATTAATGGCCATTGGAAAGAGCCAAAGAACGTTTATACATTCAAATTCTTCCAGCAGTTACAACTTTGGACTAGAAGAGTTCATCAGTCGCAGTTCTTTTCCAGCAAATATGCACCATAAAAAAATGTATTAGAACATTTCAACTGTTGTCGTACTTTTTTAAAACAAGTAAATTCGTACCTGCAGTGAAAAATCTAATTTAAAAAGTTTTCACACGTTATCATTTGCATGTCAAGTTTTGCTGCGTTAGTTAAAGTTATTCCTACACGGTCATGCAAGAAACAATTATCAATCAGTCCTCAAGGAATTTTTAGTTTCAAGAATTCATCAGTAGTGAAATGTTACAAAAGATTAACTGTCAATCCGTAACAATATAGTTCTATTTCTAGAACTCATCAGTAGAAGCAATATATTTTCGATATTTCTAGAACTCATCAGTAGAAGCAATATATTTTCTATTTCTAGAACTCATCAGTAGAAGCAATATATTTTCTATTTCTAGAACTCATTTGTTCTCAATTAGTATTATTGATGTACTATCATTAACAATGCAGTTTTTATTTCTAGAACTTATCAGTAACAATGTATATTCTCTTTCAAGTACTTATCAGTAACAATGTATTTTCTCTTCCAAGTACTCATAAGAAACAACGCAGTTTTTCTTTCAAGTACTTTATCAGTAACAATGTATTTTCTCTTTCAAGTACTCATCAGTAACAATGCAGTTTTTCTTTCAAGTACTTTATCAGTAACAATGTATTTTATCTTCCAAGTACTCATCAATATCAATGTATTTTCTTTTTCAAGTACTCATCAGTAACAATGTATTTTCTCTTTCAAGTACTCATCAGTAACAATGCAGTTTTTCTTTCGAGTACTTTATCAGTAACAATGTATTTCTCTTTCAAGTACTCGTCAGTAACAATGTATTCTCTGTTTCTAAAACTCGATCGAAAAAATAATAACACAATCTCTCAATTTGGCGCTAAATAAATCACATTTAAACGCCACACCGGTCATTAACGATGTAAAGTCAAGTCACTTCGCAATTCACATCCATCACAAGTTGCTTCATACGCTTCATTCGACTTGCAAATGCGCGACACCTGTCTTTATCTCGAGACCGCGGAAAACGGGAAAACTCCGTCCTTTTCGAAACGGGATTTCCAGGAGAGTGGGGAAAGTGCAGCATGGGTTTCGGTTCGAATTCCCGGAATACTGCCAGCTAGGTGTCTCTGGCATAGGACAGGTAAATAGGTGAGCAGCTTGGCTTGATTTGGCGGTTTATCGCTCTCGTAGAGGATTGCAATTTTAGTTATGGGATATTACTTATAGACTGACAAAAAAAAGGGTTTAGGAAATTTTGATTTTTTTCATTTGTAAAGGAACTAAAAGGTTTACAGTTTGATGTTCGAAAAAATTTAATTGTTGTTTTTATAAAAAAAACTGTTTTGTAAACATTAAGTTTTGCAAATGTAACTTTTTTTTACTTTCAATTACCTAATGTAAAAAATAAGGTAATAAAAGTATTGCAAAGGAGCTCAAAATTTGAAATGGATTTATGTGTTTTCTATACGTTTTGGAGGGTGCTGAGTCTAAAAATATGGTATTTGAACTTTGGTCCGTCTGTCTGTATGATACTCTCCTACAACTCAAACTAAAAGTCCTAAGTACTTCAAAACTGGTACACGAATTCCTAGTACCTGTCGGACGTCATAATAAGGTTTACGAGAAAATCACGCTGGGACAAAGGACTTTTATAGGACGAAGGACCTTGCCATATAACTTTTTAGGTTTAAAGTTATTAAAATTACCTCATAGAAAATGCAATTGCCTTTAAATGTATTGATTTATTAAGTGGTAATTATGTGCGAAAATCGTGTTGGTTTAAACATCCATAGTTTTATTATTAATTAAATAATTTAATTTCATTAGAAATGTTGGAGGGAAAATAACTATTCTATAGATGAAGAATTCAAAATCAACTGTCCCTAAGGCAAAAATCAGTTTTAATTACATGTATAAGGAAATTTGTGAATGTACCAAACCTACAAAAAAGTCGATAAACTAGGCATGAAAATCATATTCAGGCACGGCCAACTTCCATAACAAGGCCAGAGAAGCTCTCCCAAACATAAGCGTAGACGGACATTTTGACGTCACTGTTCTCAGTGCCGAAGATCGAGAAACCGGTTCGGACGCATTCGGAACCCTAAAATTGTGGTCAGTCGTGAACGAGTGGTTCCGAACAGGTTTCGAGTCAACTTGTCTTCATCTTCGGAACAACGTCACTCGAAACTATGGCGCCAAAATTTCCGTCCCCGAGCTTGTTTGCGAAAGCTTCTTCGGCCTTAGTAGTTGAGTAGGCCGTGATTCAGGGCATATTTTAGGCATTAAACCGTTATCTATTTAAAAAAAAACTTCATATACTCTGCATAAATTTGAATGATGATACAATGATACTTAGATGACAAAGTATTAAAAAGAAGTATAAATGATTTCAAAAAGAAAATCGATGTTGAAGTTCTAAATTCCTGTAATTTCCTTTGTGAAACGCTACACCTGTTTCACTAAATTGAAGTCTGCAACTTTAAACTCTTTAGTAAAAAAAGAAACAGAATACAGGTTAGGAGATCGTGTTTACCTATTTATTTAGAGTTAATAAAGGAACAATAACCTCTTCTTAAATTGTTCTTTTTAATGGCTAAGAACATGTTGTTATTAAATTCTAAGAAAAATAAATATTTTGCGCTGAAATTTTTTGCTATTCATTATTTTAACGTAAACATATATTCCATATTATAGTTTTAAAACAATTTACTATGTGACTCAAAACCGAAAATCGCTCACTTTTTGTTTTAAATTAATGTTAAGTGTAACAAAAGTTATTAAAATCAGAGAAAGTATAAATATGTGTGCCACTCGTGAACAATTACCAAAATAACTGTTTTCGTAATTTTGTTCGCAGATGTATAATGATTTACTTAGCATGCATATTTTTCAAAAGTTTATGTTTTAAATACTATTTCTGAACTGAATAACTTCCTTTTTTCTGTACTGCATATTTTGACAAATATCTCCTATATCTACGTTCGCACGTGGTTCAGACAGACACACATTTCAGAGAGACAAACACGTAAAACATTCGCAGATTTCGCATTATTACCATAGATTATTTTTTTAATACATCTATAACCGTAAACTTTGAAATATATGTCATAAAAACTATCCATTGAAAATAATTTCTTCCTTTTTTAATTTATTTTTTTCTTCTCAAAGTTATTCTTTTTTTAATAATTTGTTATATTTATGCGATTGAAAATTCAATTAACGAATATTAAAAGTTTATTATCACATTTAATACCTTTTTGATATAAATTATTTGGTTTTTAGTTAATAATTCTTTTCACACTCGCATGCAATAAATTAGCATTGAATTTGGCATTTGCATGCCTTGAATCATGCATATTGTGCATTCAATTCAATATATGATGCATACAATTTAATTAATTGGGCATATTGTGCATTGCATAAAGTATATTGTGCATCAAATTAAGCGTACCATGCATTGAAATCGGCATCTTATGCATTAAATACATCATATTGTGTACTGAACTAAGCATGTTGTTCATTAAATAATGTGGATTCAAGGAAATTTAAAGTTTCGAACATATTAGTATTTTGACTTGTTTTGCTGTCATTAACAATGCAGTTTTTATTTCTAGAACTTATCAGTAACAATGTATATTCTCTTTCAAGTACTTATCAGTAACAATGTATTTCTTTCCAAGTACTCATAAGAAACAATGCAGTTTTTCTTTCAAGTACTTTATCAGTAACAATGTATTTTCTCTTTCAAGTACTCATCAGTAACAATGCAGTTTTTCTTTCAAGTACTTTATCAGTAACAATGTATTTTATCTTCCAAGTACTAGTCTTTTATATAACGTGATTTCAGCAGGTGGGATTATGTTCTGAAAATTTGAATTTCTGATTATGAACTAAAAATTTTATTTTAGCTTTTGATATATCACAAACAAATATAACACTTACGGCTACTCATGAAGTCTGCGTTAGCTCGTTTTTTATGTATCTTATGTTTTACGTTACATAATTAAAAGAAAATAAAATTCTAAAAGAAAAAATATTAAGAACGGTTAGAAAAGCATAATGTCAATGGATTTGTTATACTCTTTTATTAAAAAGATATAAACATTATCTTCAAAAATGTAAATATAGTTTTTACTAGCAAATGATTAATCTAACAATTGAGTTGGAAAATGTGCCCGTATGTAGGGAGCAAGTTTGATAGCCCCTACCAAAAATATTCTCTGATACGGTTTAGTGTCCTGTGGGTTTTTCTGGCAACACAACATTCGCTAACCAATAACTAATGCAGAATTTATTATTCCATGAGTATACGTGTCACTCTGTATTCGCCTTATAACTAATGACGATTTTAAATCAGTAAATAATATTCTGGAATTTATAATTTAAGTAATGGTAAATTGGTTGTTTTTATATCAAGAATATTGTATTTTCAATACTTTTCGAATAGCTGATTTAAGACGAAAAGAGCGTTGGATTATGTACCCCAAAGGCATTTTGTGCCCCAGTTACCAATTTTCAAGATTTGACATTACCTCAATGAGTTGCTGTACAAGTTAAAAAAATATGAGTAATCTAATCATTTGAGCAAAGCTACATTAGAACCCTACATAAGAACCCTACCTTTAGTACGTACAATGTCGGTAACATTAATCTAATGCTAGCAAATTGGTTTGAAGTTACAAATAAAAAGATGAAATGTACTTTTAATTAAAAATTTAAAAAATAGGTCTCCCAACAACTTGACTGCCTCAATTAAATTAATTTTTTCGTCAGAAGATGGGTTGCCAGCAAGCCAGTTTAACCACATTGGCGTCATTTAGCAGTTCATTATAAAACAAAAATGAATGGTAAAGCTGTCCTATGAGAAAACTTCCATACCTCTTTACTGAATATATTACCTAGTCTAAAAAAATTGTTCTCTTAAAACAACATAGTTGCCCTATACTTACCTGATATTCCCTAAAAAGATAAAATTCCCTTTTGTCCGATAACCTCGAGATCTACTTTATAATTGGGGTTCCAGATGCCGTTTCCATGGAAACGCAGCGAAAATTCCCTGTCTGGTCGTTGTTTTCATTACTTTTTTTCTTCCTGCAAGGTAAGTACCGTTTAATTGTTGCGGAAAGAAAATATTATTTTTCATCGTATGGCGTTGGATAAGATTTTGATTAATTGAAATATATAGTACATTTTATAGAGTGTTTTTAGCATTGATATATGTAAATTTTTATCTAAGCATATTATACGAATATTTCTCTTTGAGTTGTGTATATTTATAAGTTCTAAAAAAAATCACAAACATGACGTATTTATTTGGCTTTAAGTTTTCAGAAAATTAAAAATATCCTATGCACTCCTACACGCTATTTTTTATAATATGTAGTATGGTAAACTATTCTCAATGAATTTAAAATACTGTTGTATAACAGTTTAAGTAGGAAACAGTGAAATATTTCGATGAAAATGCAAACACAAATACAAAAATTGACGACCAACAACAGGCCAGAGGCCCAGCAAGGTTGGTGCAGATAATAACTTAGAGACTGAGATATAATACAGAGAGTTGTGATGCAGATAATAACTTATAAAAGCAAACTGAGCAAACAACAAAATACAGAAATAGAAACATATTTGAGATAAAGCTGGGATCTTATTATTTTTTTTAGAAAAAAAATATCATCATCAAAACAAAGACTATGTTGGAAATGAAACAAAATATATATGTTTATAAATATTTTTTAAACTATTATATATTGTTACATTTCGCAATTCAATAGTTTAAGAAAAGTAGGTCCGAAAAAAAAGTCTTAGAAAAATTTCTTTTATTTTTAAATAGGAATGTCACATGCGTTTTGTTTCTTATTACAAACAAAAGAAATTCGTTTTAAATAAAACAGCTTTATAAAAACAGAGATGTCTAATTGAGCAAATATTAATTTGAGTAATTTACTCGAGTACTTTTTATGATAATACCAAAATTTAATTATTAATAATTACTTAAAGTAATTGCAATATTGTCATTTATTAATCTAGTGTCAAGGCAGACAATAAGTACACTCTTAAAACAAAAGAGTGAAATTCACTCCTATAGGAGAAGTGCATTTTCGGCACCGGAAAGGAGTGGAAATTAACTCAGACTGAGTTAAAAACCGCTCGTTTTAAGAGTGTAGGATGCAGATTGTTTTCTTTTATTTCTTTTACCCACTCCAAAAAAGAGTGAAATTCACTCCTATAGGAGAATTGCATTTTCGGCACGGAAAGGAGTGGAAATTAACTCAGACTGAGTTAAAAACCGCTCGTTTTAAGAGTGTAGGACGCAGATTGTTTTCTTTTATTTCTTTTACCCACTCCAAAAAAGAGTGAAATTCACTCCTATAGGAGAAGTGCATTTTCGGCACGGAAAGGAGTGGAAATTAACTCAGACTGAGTTAAAACCGCTCGTTTGTTTTAAGAGTGTAGTACATTACCGTTTTCTAACAAATTTAATGATATTTTCATATTAAACATGTTCTAAGGGGCTTTCGCACTAACTCCAAGTATGCGAAGCAATAGGTCGAATAAATAAATAATAAGAAGAAGAAATATTCGGATAAATGTATTCAGAGGATAACCAATAACAGAGCTGAAATTTGAGACAGCGACCTTATCATCTCTCAATGATATATACTTCAAAGATGAAGTGGGGTTGCGGTGCCCAGTCGGTTAAGGCGTTTACGGAAGGTCCCAGGTTCGGGTCCCGGCGTCGCCAAAATAATTGCCGTCCTTTAACCGGCCCGTGCAGCTAAATATGTCAGACAAATGATTTCCCGTGTAGAGAGGGTGCACGTTAAACATGCTCGAAGGTCTCAACGCTGCGTACAATGTCGCCCTTAACGGTTGCGTTGGGTGCCTACACAGGTGTCAGCTCTTCACTTGACTGTGTTTCTAAATTATGACGCCCGACGCCAATGGCCCTCGTAAAGCTCTAGAGCGACGATAATTCAAACTAACCTAACCTAACGAAGCGGTGGAGCTATTACGGAAATCAGCGATTAGGGAAGTTGGAGTTCGGATAATCAGAGTTCGGGCTTATTGCTCAGTCCATATAAATTATTTTGTGTCAAAGATTTATTACCTCAAAGTATTGAAACAGGTGGGAAACATTGCTAGCGAAATAAAATGAATTTATTTAATTGAATGCATTCCCCAAACTATATAGACGAATTCCTTAGCTTTTTATCGAATTCTATGATTCGTCAAATAAACGTATTGCTATTTATATCTCAGTTAAATTAATGTTTAAACAAGCTAAATCATTAACAATACTTTTCTTTATGGGGGATTACTACAAAATAATTACAAATTAGTTTGTTAGCTAACAAACACGCGCAATTCTTTTTTTCGAAATGTAATACTATTATCTGCAATGATTTTCTCAATCAATCGGTTTGAAGTTAATACGTTTGTTTCTCTTTATATATAGGAATTTCATTATAAAATAACGCTCGCTATTCGGAGTGGTCTGTAGCTTGAATGAATAATCCGAATGCAACAAGCATTGAGACACTTACTAATCTAGAAGAGGGAAAAAGAATGGAATCATAAAAAAGAAACTCGTCTCTTGACCAGGGTTCTAAATTACGAGGCGTAGCCAATTATGACCAATTACGGCCAACACAGCCAATTACACCTCGTAATTTAGAACCCTGGTCAAGAGACGGGTTTCTTTTTTTATGATTCCATTCTTTTTCCCTCTTCTTGATTAGTAAGTGTCTCGATATTTGTTGCATTCAGATTATTCATTTCAAGCTACAGAGCTCTCCGAATAGCGAGCGTTATTTTATAACCACCCGGTATAGTTAAATAATCTCACTGTAAAAAAAATTTATAACTGTCTCTAAAGGAATTTGAAATGCATGACTTAGTTAGAGTGCTAAGAAATATTTATGAACCAACATCATACTATGTTTCCAATGCCAAATCAGCATTTCTTAAGTTGGTTGTTAATTTCTTAAATCTATTTAAAAATATCTATTTTACAAAACATATTTCAACCAGTACGCCTAAAGTAAGCTCACCCCCCCCCCCTCCCCTCCCATCATGAATGCCTTATCACCGGTGTAGCGTTAGTTCCAGAAATATTTGTTTGGCTGAAGTAAGTTTATTATTAGTAAGGTAAGGTAATCGTTTCCGGCTGCCTATTTCTAGCCTCCTTCAGGAGCTTTAACACAGCCAATAACGCCTCGTATTTTAGAACCCTGGTCAAGTGACGAGGTCGACACCTGAGCGGGCATCCAACGGAACTTCGAGCGACATCGTACGCTAACGCCGTCGGGACTTTGGACTCCACAGATTTAACGAGCACGTCTGTCCCTGTGTACTCGGGCCCATCCGTGATGAGGATTTTCTACTATTTCCAGCACAGATCCGATTTATAGGATGACTGGCAGTAAGTGGGATTCGAACCCCCGCACTCCTGAGAAGGTCGAACCTCTAGGCTGATGCCTTAACCACTCGGCCACGGACGGGCCTTATTATTAGTATATATAACATGTTTTATTGAAGTAAACACATTACTTACTAGTACACATGGGGCCGTAGTGAGCCTAGTGGTCAGCGTCTCGGTCTCGGGATCGGAAGGTCCTGCGATCGAGTCCCGGTACCACTGAAGACCTACCGAGTATATGCGGAGTACGTGCTCGTTAAATCTGTTGGGTCCGAAAGTCCTCTAAGTTCCCATACCAAATCAATACCTCTGGGGGTGACAAGCCAATTCTGGGGATCCTCTAGTTGGCCTCTGTCTCTAAAAAATTAGATGGATCCACTTATGTGTGTGTTGTCTGTTGTGTCTGTCTTACTTGACGAAGGTTTATAAGCGGGTCGCTGACCAAGCACACAAACCTGAATATATATGTCTACCAACCAACCAACCAACTAGTACACCTTGTTATATTGAGGTATAGTCTGGCTGCCACAACTTGGCATCCCAAATATTTTGATTGTGGAAGATTCCACTTTGAATTAAGGTTTTAGCCGAAGAAGTTGAGGGTTGCCAGCTCAAGGCGTTTGGCGAGAAGAGGGGATTGTTGGTCAAGTTCGATTGTAAGTAATGTATCACACTAGAACTACACATCAGTTATCAGCGATAGAGGATTGTTGTTGATTGCTGGTAGCAGTTAGCGATTATACGTGTATTTCTTTGTTATCTTGACTTGATCATTAATCGATATAAGAGTGAACGCGATGCAAGTCCGATCTACCCTTCAATTGATAATCTGTTTTTAAACCTTAAAGAAATATGCGCCTATAAAAGCAATGAATCGCCGAAAATAATAACTCCGGCCCAAAATTAAAACCTTCCTTACCTTTTTTCGAAGTGGACTGTTCCACAATCAAAATATTTGGGATGCCAAGTTGTGGCAGCCAGACTATATCTAACCAGTGAACCTTGCCAGTTTACCTAAATTTGAGCCGGATAGCCTGGTCGGTAAGGTCTTGGACTGGCATCCCTGAGGTTGCGAGTTCGAGCCCCGCTGCCTTCCGAAGACCCCCGTGTACGCTAATGGTGACTGGTGCACGTTAAATCCGTCGTGTCACAAAGTCCTCAAGTTCCCAATACCAAATCAATACCTCTGGGGTGACAAGCCAATTCTGGGGATCCTCTAGTTGGCCTCTGTCTCTAAAAATTAGATGGATCCACTTATGTGTGTGTTGTGTCTGTCTTACGTGACGAAGGTTTATAAGCGGGTCTCTGACCAAGCACACAAACCTGAATATATATGTATACCAACCAACCACCTAAATTTTACTGAAGTAAGCATATTTCCCGTACGCTTTGTTTTGCCGAAGCATATATTCATGGCACCTGGTTTTGTTGAAGAAAGCACATGCCCAAAACGTCTTGTTTTATTTCCGGAAAAGCATCAACAGCACTCCATGTTAGCTTACACACTACGTTTATAAAGTAAAAAGTGGAAGGTATTATAATCATTCAGTCCGTTTGTCTGGACATCTGCCTGTCCGTCCGTCACCCACTTTCTTAGACCAAACTACAAATGCTACGGACAAGTGTGATACGTCAAAACAATCAGAGCATCAGCATTAGAATACATTGAAAATTTCAGAAAAGAATTCTTATTCGAAGTATTTCAATTATTTAAAAAAATGCAAAATTGAATGCCTATTTAAAAAGCATAGGAAGGGATTTTTATTAGAATTAAATCACCATTGCCATCGCAAAAATCGCTCGAGAAACTTTAATTCTCTTCGACAATAAATTAAAATAAATTTATTTTTGCGACATCGATCAGTTTGAAATGACGTCAAATATATTTCACTACGAGATTCTTTGTATGTTGATATGAAATGTTTTCATTCTATTTAAAAGCGAGGGAATATTACATATTTATTCTTTGAAATATAAATTAATTTTTGAAAACGATGAGTAATAATTATTGAATTTTCGAAATAAAATAAATGTAACTATCCAATTTATTTTTTATTTTTACAGCATCATTTTACTAATTATTTATTTTTCGAACTGTAAATTAATTTAACAAACGATAAATAATAACTGAATTTCCGGAAGAAAGTTAATGTAAATGGGAAATTGTGGAGACTCAAAGATATTTTTAAAAAAAATTACATCATTATTATTCGAACTTCAAACAAATTAAGCAAACGATAAAGACTAATTGTTAAATTTGAGAAAGAAGATTAATGAAAATCGTTGATTTTGGCGTTTAAAAATGTTAATTAAACTAGCTAAAAGCCCTGTTTGGCGAATTTCTTTCTGAGGTGAACAAATAGTTTGTTTCCTGTTGAGCACAATTGATGTGTGGAAGCGGTTTAAGTGACAGATTCTGTAACAAACCTACTTGTTATATTAAAGTATGCGCATTACTAAATATCCTCGTTATATTGAAATAAGTTTATTACTAGTATCTAGTATCCTTTATTTTATTAAGGTAAGTACATAGCATGTTCACCTTAGTTTCATTGAAATAAACATATTTCTTACGAATTGTTTTATGGAAGAATATCAACAGTAGATCTCGTTATTCTGAAATAAGAACATCACCAGTACAACTATTGTAGAAACCAATCTATAAAATTTTAGCTTTTAAAAGCTTGCATTACAACTTAATGTGTGCAGATATTTTTTTCTTTGGGGGAAGTACTTCTTGGTGACAGTTACTGTTACAAATATACTTGTTTTTCGATAAGAATTTCAGTGAGTTTTTAAGTAACAGGAAAGAAGGCTACTTTAGTTCTTTGAGAACTTTTTGTTAGTTAGCATATATCCACCCCCAGTAGGCATTGTTTATTATAGTAAGAATATGTCTCCAAAATCCCTTATTTTATTACCGAGATCGCAATATCACTCCCTGGTTAATAAAAGTAAGAGCATCACTGGGGCCCGGATGGCCGAGTGGTTTGGACCATTAGCAGTCTGCGCGCTGTAACGGGTGCAGGTTCGATTCCCGCCTTCGCCCTGGGTGTACTTCCTTTCTCTGTGACAGTAAAAAATTCTTTCGATGTCTGTCTTACTTGACGAAGGCTTCATAAGCGGGTCTCTGATCAAGCACACAAGCCGGAATATATATGTACCTACTCCCCCCCCCCCAAGAGCATCACTAAAATTCCTTGTTTTATTGAAAAAAGCACATCGTTTTATGAAAAAGCGTCTCAGTGGCTGAGAGGTATAACGTGTCCGTCGCATCAGCCCAAGTTTGCGGGTTCGAGCCCCGGCTGATTCGTCAGATTTTATTCATGGGAAAATCGAGGGCGCGTATGTTATATGATTATGTGGCATGTAACAGTTCCTTTGAGTACCCATTAGGCTTGTGTTCTCTCATCAAACTTAAATCTCAGAATACTTTAATGTCCACAGAGAACTCAGATTCATTGTAATCTGGGCGTCTAAATGGGTAGCGAGAGTCGCCTAGATGGCGCCACAAAAAAATTGACTCTCAGTTCTGGAGAATATGCCGAGTCTGCAAAGGCTTAGCCAAGAACAAATCAGCCCCATTGAAAAAAAAACTATGAAAAAGGCAGTTTCTGTCTTGTTATTTCAATGGGAAAAGTACCACTTTTCCGCTTACCTTCCGCTATTTTCTGCCATCTTACCTTTGTGTTTTTTTCTCATGAATCGTTGTTTCCAGGGATATTCTAGGGTTCAATCCAAAAATAGAAGCGTGGATGATTGATAACCCTTTGGTCATTCATGTCCCCGAACTATCGATATTAAGGACATTATCAGCAGGGTTGTGGTTTTGTGTACAATATATGGAAGGTAGCTTTACGGTAGTTATGTTTTGGAAAGCTAAAGAGTGTGGACTTCGTAGATTAATATTTATCGTGTTAAACGACTTGACAATGTACTTTGTTTTTTACTGTTTAATATTATATCGTTTTGAAATTATATTATTATATTGTTTTTTTGTTTAGTATTATTTTCTTTTTAAAATTTTTTTGTCTTATTTGTTAGTAAAGTTTGTCCGTGCAAAAGTCACATTTTTATGAAACTTTTCATGCTAATAAAGTGTCTTTATCTCATGAAGTTTTGCTTCGACAACTGAAATTCTTAAATTTAGATTGAAAATTGAACCATTTTGTAACTGTGATTAAATAGTTTTTTGTATAACACACTAAATTGATGTTTCAGAAATAAATTCAATATCATTTTAATGCAAACAATTTTGACATGCTACTAAAACAAGTCCATGCAAAAAATGACACGCTTCATCAGATGTAAGTACCTCGAATCAATGCATTCGCCAAAATAATTGTCAAATAGATGCTAAAAATAAAATTAATAGATTTGATAATTTGACAATTTTACACTGTGATAATATTTTTGCTTAAACACACGTAATTATGTTTCAGAATAATTTTCAATATCATTTTATGCCAACTATTTTGACATGCATAACTAAAAAAGTACAGCAATTCAGTATGACACGCTGTCTCAGATTTAAGTACCTCGAAATCAATGCATTCGACAAAATAATTGTCAAATAGATGCTAAAAATAATAGATTAATAGATTTGATTAAATTTTGAACAATGTTAACTGTGATTGAATTTAGTTTTTGTTATAACACACGTAAATTGATGTTTCAGAAATAAATTTCATATCATTTTTATGCAACATATTTTGACATGCATAACTAAAAAAGTACACATTAGTATGACACGCTGTCTCAGATTGTAAGTACCTCGAAATCAATGCATTCGACAAATAATTGTCAATAGATTGCTAAAATAAAGATTAATAGATTTGATTAAATTTTGAACAATTTTAACTGTGATTGAATAGTTTTTTGTTATAACACACGTAATTGATGTTTCAGAAATAAATTTCAATATCATTTTTATGCAAACATATTTTGACATGCATAACTAAAAAAGTACAGCAATTCAGTATGACACGCTGTCTCAGATTGTAAGTACCTCGAAATCAATGCATTCGACAAAATAATTGTCAAATAGATGCTAAAAATAATAATTAATAATTTGATAATTTGAACAATTTTACTGTGATGAATAGTTTTTTTATAACACCACGTAATTATTTTCAGAATACTTTCAATATCATTTTTATGCAAACATATTTGCATGCATAATAAAAAGTACAGCATTCATATGACACGCTGTCTCAGATTGTAAGTACTCGAAATCATGCATTCGACAAATAATTTCAATAGTGCTAAAAATAATAGATTAATAGATTTGATTAAATTTTGAACAATTTTAACTGTGATTGAATAGTTTTTTGTTATAACACACGTAAATTATGTTTCAGAAATAAATTTCAATATCATTTTATGCAAACATATTTTGACATGCATAACTAAAAAAGTACAGCAATTAAGTATGACACGCTGTCTCAGATTGTAAGTACTCGAAATCAATGCATTCGACAAAATAATTGTCAAATAGATGCTAAAAATAATAGATTAATAGATTTGATTAAATTTTGAACAATTTTAACTGTGATTGAATAGTTTTTTGTTATAACACACGTAAATTGATGTTTCAGAAATAAATTTCAATATCATTTTTATGCAAACATATTTTGACATGCATAACTAAAAAAGTACAGCAATTCAGTATGACACGCTGTCTCAGATTGTAAGTACCTCGAAATCAATGCATTCGACAAAATAATTGTCAAATAGATGCTAAAAATAAACTTATATTTCGCTAAACTGCTTCATTTTGTCTATTTTATCTTATCATATCTATCTCAATGTCTATCTTATCTTATCTTATCTACTACCCTTTATTCGCAGACTTTTCTTTTTATAAACAAATTATGCCTGCGTTTACATAATAAATAATTCATAACATCATTTAAATAACATTATTCTTAAGATGTTTGTATAGTACACACATGCACCATTAAAATAAAGAACTTCTTCTTGTCTTTTATTAACATAGTTCCTTCTTATACACTTTTAATTCGAATAAAAAAAACTTTTAAAGATAGTTGTTTAGTACAAGCTTGTATTATTAAAATAAAATAATTTCTTCAGGCTTTTCATTAACTTGGCTGTATCGAATACATTTGTAATTTGAATATTTTGCTTTTTTTCGTCGCATGTTCTACCTTTTTAACCTTCAGTGAAATATACTGTTATTATCATATTTGTAGCCGACCTTCCTCGTTTCTAATTTTAAACATTAAATAAATGGAAAATAAGGTATTAACATTTCGTTGGTCTGTCCATTCATTCGTCATCACTTTTTAAATTATTCTGCTAGCATCTTGGTCTTCCAAATCCTCTTTCATTCGAAAGGTATGGCAATATTATATTTTAAAAGAATCCGTGTCCAAAATCAACCCCATTAGAGGAAAAAAAAAAATCGACAATAGTAAAACCTTTAGCGCAACTTTCAATAGTATTGCCTTTACAACAACATTAAACAAATCTTTCCGGAGATAAATAATACATGGTGGTTATAAAATAACGCTCGATATTCGGAGTGGTCTGTAGCTTGAATGCATAATCCGAATGCAAGAAGCATTGAGACACTTACTAATCAAGAAGGGGGAAAAAAGAATGAAATCATAAAAAAGAAACTCGTCTCTTGAACAGGGTTCTAAATTACGAGGCGTAGCCAACTATGGCCAATTACGGCCAACACAGCCAATTACACCTCGTAATTTAGAACCCTGGTCAAGAGACGAGTTTCTTTTTTTATGATTCCATTCTTTTTCCCTCTTCTTGATTAGTAAGTGTCTCGATGTTTGTTGCATTCGGATTATTCATTTCAAGTTACAGACCTCTCCGAATAGCGATCGTTATTTTATAACCACCCGGTACTAAAACACCTCAAAATATAAAACATAAACTCATCTAAAAAAACATTTTAATCATTAATGTACGGTTGGCAGGGCGTAACGATATCTACTTGCCCCCCCCCACAACAACGGGATATGAATGAGCTATGATGAGTCTCAAATTATGCTAATGCCGAGTTGACAAGGATAAATGAAGATGGTACTCATTTATGTGCATTAGATGAGGTTATTTGTCCACAGTGTTGTGACTCACGAAATTGTGGACTGCTATCATGGCCGGATTTCAGAGGTAGTACGCCACCTGTGGCTACCTGTGGAACGAAGTTAGTTTAGCTTAAACTACAATTTTATAAAATTTTAATCATTTGAATAAGTTTTAAGTTAACTTAACGTTAAGTTAACTTCGGACTCTCATCGAGAAGGTCCCGGGATCAAACACAACGTCATCTACCTTATAAACAGGTATGTGTTTTAAACAAAAATGACTAAATAACGGGATTCCTCGAATACACTGGAACTTACGTGGTTAAACTAGTTTTGTCCAAAGTCGCGACGGCATTAGTGCACGATGTCACTCGAAGTTCTGTTGAGTGCCAGCTCAAGTGTCAACCTCATCACTTGACGCGTTCTAAATTCCTAAACGCAATTGACTGTGTTAAAGATATTTACGGAAGCTAGAAATGGACAGCCTAAAACTTTCGAACCAATCCAAACTCAAGCGCACCCAGATGGCCGAGATGTGTAAGCGACGAGCCTCTCACAGGGAGAAGGTTCTTGGTTATGTCCTTGTCCTAGCCATACTAGTATAGACGTATTCGTGCTGGTGGAAAAAAATCCTCTAAAAATCACCGGGGTGCCTGAGTACACCGCAATATATGTGCTCGTTAAATCGGTGGAGTCGAAAGTCCCGACGGCGTTAGCGTACGATGTCGCTCGAAGTTCCGTTGGGTGCCCGCTCAGGTGTCGACCTCGTCACTTGACCAGGGTTCTAAATTACGAGGCGTAAATGGCTGCGTTAAAGCTCCTTAAGAAGGCTATAAATAGGCAGCCGGAAACGATTACATTACATTACAAGCCAACTGAACAGCTGAATGGTCAAGGAGCGGATATGAGCATGTACATTTCCATTGTGTGTTTGTCTGTATCTGTTCTAAGTACACTGAGACATCCGTGCTTCTTAAATCTGTGGTGTAGAAGGTCCCGAACAAGCACACGATGGCTGCACTGGTTTGATTTGGGTGCCAACCTCTTCACTTGACCGGGGATCTAAATTACCAAGCTTACTTGACTGTGTTAAAAAATCTTTACGGAAGCTAAAAATTGACAGTCGAAAACTTTCAAACCAAACTAAACAGAATGAAACAGGGGACCGGATGGCCGAGTGGTTTGGACCATTACGCCAGCAGTCTGCGCGCTGTAACGGGTGCGGGTTCGATTCCCACCTTCGCCTTAGGTGTATATTTCTTTCTCTGTGACAGTAAATTCTTTCTGTGTCTGTCTTACTTGACGAAGGCTTTATAAGCGGGTCTCTGATCAAACACACAAACCGGAATATATGTACCCCCCGAATAAAACCAGCGCCACTTTTGCACTAAAGCGGAGTATGTCTTTTATTAATCTGATTCCCCTAAGGCACATCTTAGTGTGCAAAACATCCCAGCCTCGTCCGCCAATGCCCTTCAGGTGCTCCCAAGGATTATTGGTATTTTTGCTGACGAAGGTAAATGCCATCTCAACTGGAATAAAAGACTTAAATGTAAAACTCATGCGATAGATATTTACCACAATATACTTATATATACACTCTTAAAACAAACGAGCGGTTTTAACTCAGTCTGAGTTAATTTCCACTCCTTTCCGTGCCGAAAATGCACTTCTCCTAAAGGATTGAATTTCACTCTTTTTCGGAGTGGTTAAAATAAATAAAAGAAAACAATCTGCGTCCTACACTCTTAAAACGAGCGGTTTTAACTCAGTCTGAGTTAATTTCCACTCCTTTCCGGTGCCGAAAATGCACTTCTCCTATAGGAGTGAATTTCACTCTTTTGTTTTAAGAGTGTAATAAATGACATCTTCTATGTTGTAAATTTATAATTATAAATATAGCTTTTTTTTGTTATTAGCAACCCATTGTGCACCGAATTAAGTTATTATTTTAATTATTTGTCTTTGAATATTTAAATGATAGCTATTGCAATTAATTAGAATATAAAAGGGTAAATGAAGTTGGGACATAAAATGCACTTCATTTCCAGAATATTTAAAGTAAAAGTTTTATGTAGAATTTTGATTTACCTTTTTAGATTTTAATGTGCTAAAACCGAACACGTCAATCAAAAAGTTCCATATTTCCCCGTTTTCTCCAAATTGAACAATGAAAAGTAAAACAGCGGCATTTCAAGTGATACTTATAGGTACCATAAGTACATAATAGATTAAACTGGAATCTATATGAATTAATCAAAATATAAAAGAAATATAAAAACCAAACAATTAAAAAAAAGAAAGATTATTAAAGATATATATTTTTCGGGTTTAAAAGGCACAATTTTCATCTAAAAGGAGAAATGTGTTAAATAAAATGACAAAGAAACAGTTTATAAAGCATTGTTAAATGTTTAATAGATAATCATAGAATTATCGACACAAAGATAGACATCAATATGAGTTGACAAACACCAAATAAGTAGCAAATTCATTATATAAGTAAGGTAATCTTCTTATAATTAAATTGAAATCTAAATCTATTCTGTTATATACTTTAGAAACAGCACAGTATATCACTATTTTAGAAACAAAATTAAAGAGTTTTAAAGCAACACTGAACCCTTCAAAATGTAGCATTGAATATTCAGTTATTTTTTTTTATTAACAAGCGTTAAAATGTTTCAACTGAAAGCCACGAACAGGGTTGTTACAAACTTGAAAGTTATAATACGTTTTAAACACAATTTCTTATATTTATAAATTGATTATGTTTTCGAGAATAATTAAAATCACTAAATTTATAAATATATTATGAATATTGCACAATTTGTCTAAAAATATCTTACAAACTTTAGAAAAGTTTAAAAACTCTTTTAATGCAAATTATTTCTCTTTAACTTTTATTCTTGGATCTTTGGCACATGTATTTAACATTTTGAAATTATTTTTATAGAATAATTGTATCAAATGATACAGCTGATCTTATAAATTATGTTCTGAAAATCTTACTGTAAAACGTTTGATGTGTAACGTTACTCCATAAAACTTAAAACTTGTAGCAGAAAGGGCTGCATTCTAAGGAAGCTTACACCATAAAAACGGAGTAATATTACGCCACAAATGCAGTAAGATTATATCACACAAAAATAGATAAGACTAATGGCAATATCGCCTCCAAATTTCTGGTTGAACTTTACAAATTTTACTACAATACAACACTACAGTCCCTGGACAAATTATTATACGCACTGTATTTTTTTTAGTAATTTTATGTTTCTTAAGAGTTTTTAATGCAATAATGGAATATTTAAACTACAATATTATTGATTTTTATTTAAACGAATTGTTGTAGACTACATATTTGTATTTATTTTTAAGATAATTATGATTAATTACGATTAAGATTAATTTATATTAATTATTTATTATAAGATTATTTATGTGTGGAATCATCATCCTCAAATGCAGGAGACAGTACAATCTTGCATTGATAGCATGCCGCGCAGAATGACAGCTTTGATAGCGGCTAAAGGTGGCTCAACTAAATATTGACTTTTACTAACATTAATTTCACTTTTCTTTAAAACTCAATAAACTTATGCTTTTCTAAATGAATGCTGTTTTATTGATGTCAAATAAATCGGTAATTGATTGGATAATATAAAAATAAAAAACAAATCAATTTAAAATAATAAAACGGTACAATATCACCCGGTAATTAATATTTTACATGAAATCTTTCAGTGCGTCTAATAATTTGTCCAGGGACTGTAACATTACCAGTGTGAAATTCTGTATCGATATTTTGTGGTTATATACCAAAAAGGTCAAATTACATTCTAAGTCAAGATTCGAACCCACTATCCTTGGAGTACAAAATCATCGCTTTATCTACTACGAAACGGCTACTTGACAAAATCAGCATTTATTTCTATTTGTAATCTTTTTTGTTTCACGCAAATTCTCTATGGAAGATTGGTAAAATGTTACACAGCGTTATTTTTTCGTTTTCATTTTGCTCACCCAAACTGAGTTTAGTCAACTTATTCCAGAATGAGTGTAAAGTTTCACCAAAAATTATGGTTAGAGGACAAATTTTTTTACACTGTTTAAGTAGCGTGTTTAATTTGAAAATCTTTTATAAAAAGCTGAGTTGATCAAAGCTTCACTCATGATACGCAATTAAGCGTAATAAGCAATTATGCAGTTGGAAACACATAAAGTATTTTATTAGCAATTAATAATTTAGAAATATTACTTGAAATTTACCCCCTGAAGGAAAAGCAAATTGACTGATGTGAAAACATTTTTTTACTACATGAGATTCAAATTTGCTGTATGCGTATAACTAAACATTTAATCTCTTTAAATTTTTAAAACTGTATTTGTGTCGACGAATATTATAAATGACGTATCAATACTTTAAATTTAAAAATTTAATAAAAATATAAAATTTTAATTTCTTTAAAATTGTGTGTTGTCTGGAAAACCGGCCACGAGGTCACGGGTTGATACGTCTGTATAATTGTATCTCGGAAAGGATGCGTTTTTTCTTTTAAAATTAATCATTAATAAGCATTTGTTGACACCAAGTACATTTCCAATACATATTCAAGTTCAAATCCAAAACGGTACGTCACTTTTAAAAGAACACAGTAAAACTTTGGTGTAAGGTTACTCCAGGTTCGTATAGTAACGTTACACCTAATTTTTGGAGTAAGTTTCAGAAATAAGGATTTTACTCGGTTAAATCGGTGGCATCCAATGCTGTCTCTTGTCTTACGGAGTAACCTTACACAAAATTTATAGAGTAACGTTACTCCATAAAACTGTAAGGAGTTAGGCTTCCATCAGTTTTATGAAGTAACGAGAAGAAACATGGTTTTACAGTGAACTATTTTAACCTAATAACAAATGCAGTATTACTATGTTTATTATTGATAAGTATAAAGCTATATTTCTGTACAAAAATTAATATATTTTTAAACGATATTACTTTTAATTGCCCACACCAGCAATCTATCACAACAATGACAACCACTAATACCCTTTTTAAGTATAAGTATACACAGCATTCACAGTACCTGATATGATTAAGTGTTCTTAAATAGTCCATTTCTAACTCATACTTTTCGTGTTTACATGATGTAAAAATATCTCTCTTTTAGATGATACGACATATTTCAGAAAAGTATTGCTCCAACGAAGTCCAATAAACGTTACGTTTATTACATATAGTTATCTGTATATTTGTTGTCAGTCCAATCTTTCTTCGTTCCAATTTGTTCGACGATTTGTAATAAGTTTGGAACATGCGGAAGTAGTGTCTTGCAGTTTATAACAATAAATATAATCAATTGTAGGTAAATTAGCATGTTGTGGAGGACGCTCTAAAACAGTTCCAGTATCCGCATTTTCCATAGAGTGCACGCTTACGTCTTCTACGCCATTTGTGAAAACTGTCTTCCAAGGACTTTCCTGCAATAAATAGAATTTTTGCCACAATAATGTTCATTAATGTTTATGCTGTTCAGTTTTGGTCTCCCTTCCTCAGAAAAGATATTGAGTTGCTTTAAAAAGTTCAGCATAGGGCTACAAAAATGATTAACGGTCTATCTGGTATTGATTATGATAACAGATTAAAATCTTTATGCATGTATTCCCTGGAAAACAGGAGAGCTAGGTGTGATTTAATACAGTTATTCAAGTTCATAAAACAGGGAGACATGGAGGGCTTAGGTTTTACCTTAAATAGCCGGACCAGAGGACATGATCAGAAATTGATTTAATCGAGCTTTAGAAGGGAGGTAAGAAAACATTATTTTTACAATAGAGTTGTCAATGAGTGGAATGCTTTACCAGATTATGTTGTGCATTCGAAGAAAGTAGAAGATTTTAAGAAGAAACTTGACGGTCATTGAAAACTGGTAATGTATTAGATTTATTTTGGACCAACCTTGCTGGGCCTCTGGCCTGTTTTTGGTCGACAATTTTTGTATTTGTATAATAAATTCATCACCACACAATGTGTTGTTACTTTTGTCTGGGTAGTGTAAAACATACTAACCAGGTTGCACATTAATGTAGGATCTATATTGGCCCATTTGGTTAGTGTAGGAACCCCATAAAAACCATAACCAAAAGTAAAGATAGTCGTTTCTGTTTGGGCTCGATATGGATAGTGCTCACATTACCCAAATGGGCCCATGTGGATTCCACATTAGTGTGCTACCAGGGTACCCTTTCCTCCCCAAAAATATCTAAACGATAATGATATTTCTCCATTGTAAATTTATTTTCCGAGAAAATTATTTTATATGATACACAAGCTAACAATATTTCTCAAAAAAACTTTTTACTTTTTTTATAAAGATATTAGAAGTGGGAATCAAATAAAAATTAGAATGATTTCTACTGTTTAACTTTAAAAAAACATTTTTTAAAAAATATTCAGATAATAGTTAAAATTATGAGTATTTGGTAACGATTTTAACAAAAACAACGTAACAAATATACATTCACTTCTCATCAGATCCTGAAAAAGGTAATACAGTTGCCCGCCAAAATAGATTTAATTGTAAAATAAACTATTTGATATTCGTTTTTAAGTTGTTGTTGTTCAAACATTATTTTAATTTAATCTAAATAAACAATGTATGCTTTCAAAATATGCAAAGTTAAAACTTACCTCCTGTTTCTTGAGGCATAAAGTCAAGCATTTCATTCAGCATACCATTTACTGTGTCAGTGTCCCTGAAATAAATTAAATTGAATTAATAATACCTTTTAGCACCATACATTTTTCTACAAATTACAAAATGCTTAACATACATAAAATGTTAAATTGAAATGTAAATAGTATGTTTGTAAAAGTTTGAGAAAGAAATTTGCAATAGATTTTGTATAAATCTCAATGAAAAACGTAATTTTAATATAATTACAAAACATCACGTTTTTTTTTTTGTATTGTATAGAATTGTTCTTTTTGAGCTTTATTTATTAATTTACAATACAATTTTAGTCAGCATTGAAAACCAATAACAATAATCGGATGCCTTTAATAGCACGGAAACACTATTGGATTTTGATTGGCACTAAAGCTATTGTAGTTGCCTAAAAAATTGCGTCTCAATTTGTCAAAAGACAAATTTTATCTGTATACAAATAAAATCTGCAAATAACTTATACAGCTTGCACCCGTTGAGAATTGATAGTTTCTGATTTGATTACATAAGAAAATTTTCGATATACAAATCACGTGCGTGGCTGTGATGGTGAAGTGGACAACACGAGTGACTCCTGTGCTGCCAACGAGGGCCATCTTTTATTTTTAGCTAACCATAAGCTTTTAAGAATATATATTTTATGCACGTATATTTTCTATATTGTTTTGCTGCCGGAACTTTTCAATAATACATAACAGGATTTTTTTTACAGTGTACCTTTGTATTGCAACAACTTCTTCTTGATGATAGTCGTGAAGAGGAGCTCTCCATAAGATCAATTTGTCAAGCACCGCTACTCCTGAGGAGCGAGGTCTCCGTTCTGTTTTTTTAAAAAAAGAATACGAATATTAAATGAAATAATATTCTCGAAACTACTGAATATCTACTTTCATTCGAGAATCTTAATATTAATCATATTCATTTGAGAAACTACTATGGTTCAAAACGCACTTCTGGTAGTTGAGACGTCAAAGGAGCGTGATTATATCTGAATATTTAACCCAGAACAGTTGTCTCATTGAGTTGGCGTGCATTTAACCAGCCACTACATACAGGGTTGTCCAGAAATAAGTTCCCCAACTCAGAGGCCTGTGCAGGATGCTGTATTGATCAGAATGTGATAAAATTTGAGATACAGACATTTCAGATATCGCGCTCTCGATTTATTACAAAAAAGGAATTAGTTCAAAAATTTGCCGATAGGTGGCGCTGCAGATTCAAAAACACATTTTACAGTAATTCTACATGAGATCCGTCGTTCTCCACAACTTTTCCCATTTTTATAGCTTTGTGTTCCACAGTGGATCGCAGAAAGACCGCAAAATGCCGAACAATTGAGGCTGAATCCGAAAGAAAGGCTAAATCCAATAGTTCGGCATTTTGCGGTCTTTCTGCGATCCACTGTGGAACACAAAGCTATAAAAATGGGAAAAATTGTGGAAACCACGGATCTCATGTAGAATTACTGTAAAATGTGTTTTTGAATCAGCAGCGCCACCTATCGGCAAATTTTTGAACTAATTTCTTTTTTGTAATAAATCGGGAGCGCATGATCTGAAATGTCTGTATCTCAAATTTTATCACCGCAAAATGCCGAACAATTGAGGCTGAATCCGAAAGAAAGGCTAAATCCAATAGTTCGGCATTTTGCGGTCTTTCTGCGATCCACTGTGGAACACAAAGCTATAAAAATGGGAAAAATTGTGGAGAACCACGGATCTCATGTAGAATTACTGTAAAATGTGTTTTTGAATCTGCAGCGCCACCTATCAGCAAATTTTTGAACTAATTTCTTTTTTGTAATAAATCGGGAGCGCATGATCTGAAATGTCTGTATCTCAAATTTTATCACATTCTGACCAATACAGCATCCTGCACAGGCCTCTGAGTTGGGAAACTTATTTCTGGACAACCCTGTACATTGGATAGTTCCAGTTTATTTTTATGTACACTCTTGAAACAAACGAGCGGTTTTAACTCAGTCTGAGTTAATTTCCACTCCTTTCCGTGCCGAAAATGCACTTCTCCTATAGGAGTGAATTTTACTCTTTTTCTGAGTGGGTAAAAGAAATAAAAGAAAACAATCTGCGTCCTACACTCTTAAAACGAGCGGTTTTAACTCAGTCTGAGTTAATTTTCACTCCTTTCCGGTGCCGAAAATGCACTTCTCCTATAGGAGTGAATTTCACTCTTTTGTTTTAAGAGTGTATGTAAATGCTCATTTGTGTAAATGTATTTTTTAAAAAGTAACTCTTACGAGAATATCTTTTTAATAACCCCTCCGTGGCCGAGTGGTAAAGACGTTCGCCATAAGATTGAACCTCTTCTGGTGAGTGTGATATCGAATCCCACCTACTACCAGCCATTCTATCAATCGAATTTGTGCAAAAAAACCACAATTAACCAGTGGAGTGCTCGAGTACGCTGTTACAGATATACTCGCTGTATCTGTGGAGTTCTACGTCCTGACGGCGTTAGCGAGTGATGTCGCTCAAAGTCCAGATGAGTTTCAGCTCAGGTGAAGACCTCGTCACTTGACGGCGGTTCTAAATTACGAGGCGGAATCGAATGCGTTAAATCTCTTAAAAAGCGGGCTACAAATAGACTGACGGAAACGTTAAAATAACCAAATTACTCTCGAAGTCCCGGCTCGCTAAGATATCGACCTGGTTTTCGAGGCGTATCTGGGTGTGTTATATATCCTCAAGAGAGATTGTAATAGGTATTTGGAAAAAATCCTTTCCAAACCTTCTTTTAAAAATAATTTTAACTTTCAAAATGATAAATTTGTTGTTCACCATAAACAGAGAAAGGTCACATAAAATCCAGGACCTTTATTATAAGTTTCACCTAAATATTTATTTTTGAAATTTGAAATTCATTTTATCGTATTAAGATCTTAGGATTTGTTATTTGAAAAGTTTAATTTACATAATTGAAAAGTCACAAATAGAAATATCTTTAAAATTCATATATCATGATGTAACATATTTAGTAGTTCATTAATATAATTTCGAAAATGTTTGTATTTACTTGAGCCTCTAACAAAAATATCGTCTTCGAAATTCCTCATTTAGTATAGCATTTAGTAGTTAAAGTAGTTAGTAGTTAGTAGTTTAGTAGTTTTCTTTACCCGGAATATTTTTTGTTATATTTTAAAGCGTAAAACCAACTTTTATCTAACACATGGCTTCTTCCCCCCTGATGGCACTAGGCTAGACCATAATATAAAAGAGTTTATACATGATATTGTAACATAATAGATTGTAACATCATATACATCAGTTCTGCATTTAAGAGCATACCAAGGCTAACGTTTATTTGCTGCCAACTCCATAGTTAATATTTGCTTAACCTCTCCACTATTAAAGATAATTTGACCTTAATATTCTTTAAATAAACATATTTTTTTAAACATATTTTTTAAACAATTATATATTTGAAAGTATGTTTTGAAAGTAATTAAAAAAAGTATACCATTTGTTAAGGAAAACTCCAATTTAGAAATATTTGAGGTTTTGAACGGTAAAAATACATATATTTTGTGTGCTATGAAAAACAAACAATCTCTGTTTGTTTTGGTAATTAATAGCCCATTCGAATGTTTGTTTTAATGCAAAATGTTTTCATAAATTTACAGCTGAAAAATCTTATTTTTTGTCATTTTTATAAAATTATTAAATCAACTGCTCTGGTATTTTTATATTTGGAAAGTTTGCATAGTCTAGTTTATTAAAGAAAAGTTATTAATATTAAAATAATTGTTAAAAGAAGTTGTGAATTAAATTCTACAATGATCCATGTACATGTATCTTTGGAGCGAAGAGGTTAATACATTTTTATTCAACAAAAGGTTGTAGTTCGGTGGATTTTTCTACTTATTAAAACATAAAAATCTTTATTAATAAATAAAACTATAAAATTAGTTGTTTATAGAATAAATTAAACTTTAGTTTTCGAATAAATTAAAAACAAATTAACCACCTTTTAAAATTTACCGCCCCAGGCTGCAGCTTACTTAGTCGAAATAATACTGCCATGTTTGTCATAAGTCCTTAATTTAAGTAAGGAGTACACAGTAAGGAGTACACGGTAATTCAAACACGTATTACAGTCATCGATTACAGTACATCACTTTGATAAGGGCATGTTACCATAGAAACTCGTCATGTCCATTGGATGCGCCGCCACGAGCATCTTGCACTTGTGTATCTCCCTCAGAAGAAGCTGGGTGCAGCAGACGAGGTTGACCAGATGCTGGTTGTCGACGGGAATCCCCTCGGCGACGTCACTAGGCAGAGACACATCGCATTAATCAGACGACTTGGAATAGTTTATGTAGATATTAGGCATCAGCTTCAAAGCAAAGACCTCGGATTTGGGTAGTTGGGGTCGTAGCAAAAAGGGGGCAAACATGAATACAGTGAGCGACCCAAGTCACGAGAATTTGGCGTTGTGGCTGGACGTAAGAACATATTTAAAAGAAATTATATATTTTGCCTCATTTATGGAGAATGTCATATTTTTGGGGGGCTATACAGTCCCTGGACAAATTATTAGACGCACTGTATTTTTTTAGCAATGGATAAAACATACCAAAGAATGCCATATCATTAAAAAAGATGTCGATATATGTATTAAGTATAGCAGATAGTATTTTCTATTCAATAGCTTAAGTTTAGGAACACAAATGTCCTTCTAAAGGTATTTCGTTCATCATTGATTGATACATAAAATCTTGCAGTGTGTCTAATAATTTTTCCAGGGACTGTAGATAGTTAAAAGTCAATGCATGTTACTGAAAATACTTTCATTTTTTAAAATTTTCGTTAACCTCTTCATTTACGTGATATTTCCTGGCCGCGCGTGTTCAGTAGTCATACGCCAAAAAGATTAAGACTAACTCAAAGGGCGAATGATTCTGTTCGACTGCCGTTCTCCAAACTACTAAGTGCCTCTGTGATAATCCAATGATTTTTTTTTCTAAGTCGCATTTTTCCGGCTATATTAAATAGTTTTACAAAGTGACTTTTTCATCTGATAAACGTAGCTGACTTACAGGTCCCTATAATCCCACTTTTTGAAATTGCTTAAAATATTTCTTGTGAAATTATTTTTTGAAAATGAAAAATAAAATCTAACCAATTTTTAAAAGTGGGTTTTATAAAGACCTGTAAGTCAGCCATATTTATCATATATTAAATAAGAAGTTCTAAAAGAACTAAAATAGTCTACTTTCCTGTTACTTAAATACTTACTGAAATTCTTATCGGGAAACAACTAGGTTCGTAACAGTGTCATCAGCAACCGTTTCTACATTCAATTTATACATATTTGAATAAATTTCACTAAACACAGCATTCAGCTATAATTTAAACTTCTTAAAGCCAAAATCAATTATTTTCATTAATTTTCTATCACAAATAAAATTAATATTACTTATCGTCTGCTTGATTTATTTGCAGTGATAAATAAATATTTAGTTATTCGTAGAACAAAAAACATGAAATTACTCCAAAATGTACTTAAAATAAGAAATGTTAATTGAAACTAATCAGGGTTATACGCAAAAAATATGCCTTGCCACTTACTTCGTAAACAAATAATAAACAAACAAATAACACATTTCGACGTCATTCCAAACTGGTTTATAACAAAAATAAATTTTGCTTTAAATAATATTATTTTTAAATATATAAAGTTTCTCATGCCATTGTTGAGTTGGCAACATTTAAATGACTCGAAATGGAATTTCAATGCTAATTCAATGGGAAATTCGTCGACAAATAGGTTTATGTCGGTCCGATCATACAGACAGACGGAAAATAAGTATGAAAGTTGGGTCTCTGAGGTCATACAATAAAAAAAAAGAATTTTTAAGATCGGATTGATAGAACCGATTTTGGAAGGGGGGTACGGACAGACAGACGGACATCGACTGCATGTCAATACCTACTTTTTCATTTTTTTAATTCTTTCGAATTAAAAAAAGAAATGTAAGGTAAAAATAAAAGTTTGAAAAAATATTCAATGCAGCCGGAGAAATATTGCTTAGAAAATGGACCACTTTGATTTGGAGACCCCCGGCCATTCGGGCTCATTCCCCCTTACATCCACCAATTGAGACGCAATTACTGAAATGCCCAGTAGGTAACGCGACAACAATACCAAAATAGGCATTTTATGGCCGTTTTATCGAAAATTATCTAATCGTTAATTGGATAAATATAAACTGTTAAGTCCTGAAAAGCATTAAATCATCAAAAACAAAAGCTTTCACCACAGTTTTCCAATATATGTCTTTTAAAAGTGCAATTCACATTTGAAGTTACATTTGATTAAATGTTGAACTCAAATGTTTAACTCCCATATGTCATAGATCCACCCACAGATATCATAGTTAATGGCAGATCACGAGACCTCCAATGCTAACGACTGGACGCGCATGGAGGCCAAATAAGAGGGCAAAATGACCAGTGTTGCTGCCACTTTAACGAGAAAAATACTACGAAAAAATACAATTTAATTCTAAAATTACAAAACAAGACCATACAATTTTAGCTGCATTTTGGAATGGAGGCCAAATAAAAGGGCAAAATGGCCAGTGTTGCTGCCACTTTAACGAGAAAAATACTACGAAAAAATACAATTTAATTCTAAAATTACAAAACAAGACCATAAAAATTTTAGCTGCATTTTGGAATGGAGGGCCAAATAAGAGGGCAAAATGGCCAGTGTTGCTGCCACTTTAACGAGAAAAATACTACAAAAGAAGAGCTGCATTTTGAAATCTTTTTAGTGACTTTAAATCCTTTTCTAGTATTTTTTTTTGTATTTTTCTCCTCAAAGTGGCAGCAACATTGGCCATTTTGCCTCCATGCGCGTCCCGTCGTTAGTATTGGAGGTCACGAGATCTGCCAATCTAATACTTTAACTATGATATCTATGGATCCATCCAACCCCTTTCTCGGTTACTGTTACAATAAGCTCAGTGGTTTTCACTTAGGTCGTTGCTGAAAATGGTTTATGTCTCGGTAGGACTAGAATAAGGACTTGCATAAGTTAGAAACGAGGTTTGGGGACAGATGGATAAGTCATTGGAAGAGCGTTAAATTAGGGTGTGATGTTATGTCCAGTATAGGTATGGGTTTTACTGAAGTGCTAACGATCCTCGTTAGCGATAACTAGTTGGCAGAGTTTAAAGGATTGTCATCTAATGATTTCGTCAACGTAAGTTTGATTGCCTGTCAGTTGAAGAGCATTGGTATAATTAGTTGTGTATTCACATATCTAGCTATGAGAGATTGATTGTCACATATATGTATCACTGCATTGCTCAGAATCACATAAATATAATATAAAATTGCTTATTAATGGATATATCCAAAAATTATTTCGTTAATAAAGCAAAACCTTGATGTGTGCAAACCTAATAATTTTTTTGAATACAAAAAATATATAAAAAAGAAGTTTATCGTGGCGTTGCCTGTTAATTTATATAGGTTACATAAATAATATTATTCTAGAAGTAAAATTCTTAAAAAAAAAAAGGTGAAAATTTTCTCGGAATTTTTGACACACGGTGTATCGTATCTATAATTGTCTCGTTAATTAGGCTACACTCTTCAAATATATAAGTCTTTACGAGAGGCCGGAGCTAGTTTTTCCATTTTCAAGCCATTTACCTGGCCTTTGATTGGCAATAATAACATAACATATGTAAATAATTTTGAACATGGTAAGTTAAGAATTGCATACATGGTACAATCATAGTTAGAAAAAGTTACACAACGTTCCCTAATGTTGGTTTCTGGTAATTTCTTAATTCTTTCTTCAATAGCATTGTTTGAAAAACCTTCCTTCTCAGACCCCGCAAAAAGACTTCCCTACCATTGCAGATGTTTCAGTTTTATTGAATAAACATCTTTACTTAACATTTGCCCCACAAAATATGTAACGGTAATTTTCCTACAAAAGGAACTAAAGCTCTTCTTTCAGCATCAAATTCATTTACAGAATTTTATGAGAGGTATTTACTTTTACAACATTTCCATTTGTTTTGTCAGCCGTGTAGTATTTTTGGGGATTTAATGAAAAATTGGCAATTTTAAGTAGGTATTTGTTTAATTATTAAATGCAGAGCAATTTTTGAGTGTCAGGAATCAAAATTATTTATTTTCCTTTTGCTGAGCAAGTATCATTTAATCTACCTTTTTCGCCCTTTACACGGTCGTCAGAAATGTATAATAGTGATATGTTTGGGCAGATTTCTTATGCAAAGTGAAAAAATCTTTAGCAGGATGTGGTTCAATTTTTCTGGAAAGTGTGGCTTCTTTGATCTTCTTCTCAATGTATCACCAAGTCCATCAATTGGTCCTTTTTCATGACTAAAGGTAAAGATGACCAACATTGGTGGAAGAGAAATGCCATTCAATGTTGTCTGACGGTTGGAACATTGCGATAGAGATGGTGTATTTTTAGTTTAAAGTGTTGTGTTGTCTGTAAAGTGGTTTTTGCTTTCATTTTATCATAAATAATTGTCTTTGGTGTAAAGTAAACAGTTTCATTTATCAGCTTTTTATGTTATGTAACTTTGGTAACGTGGCATACACAAAAGAATCTGCAATTCTGTGGGACAAAATATATTCAGTCACTAAAGAAAATTATTTTTTGGTTTTAATTAAGCGATAGTTTAAAGCTTACTTGAAGGCAGAGGTACTTACCTGTAGTTACACTCATCAATAATTACTGAATATTTATTTTAAGTTACAATTATCATGTCTTGTTTTTCCAGTTTTTGTCATACACAGTTAAAAATTTTGTGCTTGGTTTCACCATGATATTGGTTCCTAGTAGCTGCATTGGCTGTGTGGTGAAATGTTTCACCTTTTTTTCGGTGTTTGGTTGAACCATTTTAGTGGATTTGGAAATAAAAACATGAGAAAAGGTTCAACTGAATACCAAAAATATGGTTTAACGTTTCACCACACAGCCGTTGCAGCTACTAGGAACCAATATCATAATGAAACCAAGCACAAAATTTTTAACAGTGTAGGAAACGTGAAATTTACCAACAACAATTTTTAAAATACTTTCTATAACTATTGTTTTATCATTTTCTGACTTTTAAAAAAACGGAATAACTGACCACTGTGTTCATTTATGCTGTTTAAGTAAAAATTTCGTAACAATAAAAATTAAAAAAAATACATGCAATCAAACTTGAGGTACACCATTTGTAAATTTTTTTAGAATGACCCATACGTACCACCCGCAAAAAAAAAAAATGTTTATTTGGTTTTGTCATGTTGCCGTTAGAAATCTTTTTTTTTCATCTGTGATTAACTTTTCATCCTTATACTTAAATTTAATTTAAACTCACTGTTATTAAACTTACTTTTAATCGTTGTCTGTGCTAAAAGGTGATATCTTTCTCTGGGTCTGGGACGTAATTCCGACAGCCGAAAAACTGACAAGCCAGAATTCCGACAGGCCATAAGCCCGACAGCAAAAAAATGCAAAAATTAGTAATTAAATTGCACTAAATTAAGCATTACAGCATTAATTTATTTATTTGTTGGGAATTTTCGAACATGTTCGGATTTCGTCCCAATCGGCTATCCTGTCGGGATTCGGCTGTCGGGGAAATATACGCCAAAATATTTTAGAAATTTAAATATCTTAAGTCTTTTGCATAAAATTTCCGGTTTGCACTTATTCATCAAAAGCTAATATTTATACCAATCTAAATTTAAAGAAAAAATTGAGTGCCAATATCCCCCTTAAGATAAACTAAAAGCTTAAATATGCATTATTTCATTTACTATTTTAGTTCGTTAAACATGCTCCAAATTCCCAACGCTGCGTACGATGTCGCCCTTAACAGTTGCGTTGGGTGCCTACCCAGGTGTCGGCTCGTCACTCGACTGTAGTTCTAAATTATGACGCCCGTTGCCAATAGCCCTTGTGTAGCTCTAGTGCGTAAGTAGTAATTCAAACTAAACTAAACTATTTTAGTTATTGTATTGACTATGTTTTTTGGGAACTTTTGTGTGACTGTCTTGAATTTCAACGGTACAACAACTAATAAATCACCTAAATAAAAGTAAGTAGCTTCTTCGTATTCAACGTCTAGTAGACCCTTACATTCCTTAATTAACTAGAATTAATAGTTTGATTGCAAAGCGTGAACCCGAAAGAATGTGGGACTTCAACGACTGGCCCATCGGAAACAGACACAAATCCGATCATTTCTTGACTGGTCCAATCACTTGCATGTGAATGGGCCAATCAAAGGAAATTGGATTGGTGCTAGAGTTGTGAGCTTACGAGGATATACGATCCTTATTGGATGAAGGAAAACTCTGAAAATGAGACAACAACAAAAATGTTCGGAAGTTATGTAGTTATCATAAATCTGTTAGCTGATATAAAAATAAAATTATTCAATTTAGATATAATAGTTTTATTGAAAACAAATTACATGCATGTACGTTCAAATAAAAAAATATTGAAAAAGAAATATATGAATGCTAGTGCAGATTTGAAAAAGAGGTATTGGTCTTTGGCAATGTTTTTTATTACAATACTATTTTTTAAGAATAATGCAATATTGTGACAATATTAAGTTTTAAGAAATATTATATAAATAATATAAATATTTACCATACATTATTTCTAAATTGATTTTAAAGTTATTGGACTTACAAGTCCAATGTTTCATAAATAAATAAAATAAAATAAGTCCTTTTCCAGCCATCAAACAGCTTACAGTTAGTGGATATATATATTTTTAAATACATAAATAAATGAGGAAAGCTACATCTTTGTTACAGAATACAGTGTTATTTCACACAAATAAATTAACGTCAATATTCTTTCGAACTTTCAAAAATTAGTTTGTCACTGTCGCTAATCACCCGTTGTTCGTAAAGTTTGTTTTCGAAAACCCTTTATAGAAGAAAACACCACATCACTCATCTGAAACTAGAAACGCTTTTCTTTAACGAAACCAAATCCGCATTTCTAATCAGGGAAGACTTTTCAACCGGCAAATAAGCTCACTCCCGATAATTAACAAACTGCGGATTTGGCGAATCAAACTTTCTTTGCCTCGAGGAACACTTTTCGCACTTAATTAAATAAACTCTCTTAAATGCCCTTCTTTTCTTGTCGACAAAATCAGCGATCCTAGCCTAAAATCCAAGTTGACGGGAATTGAGTTGAATTGAATTACCGTGCTACACCAATACATGAAGGCTATTGGTGACGGGCTTCGTAATTAAGAACCACAGTCAAGTGACGAGCCGACACCTGCGTAGGCACCCAACGAACCTTTTAAGAGCGATATCGCACGGCGGGACTTTGGATCATATTTAACGTGCATTTCTTCTAGACGGGGACGTCGAACTTTTTGGCTGCACTGATCGTTTGATCGGCAGTTATATTGGCTAGACCAGGGCCTGAACCTGGGGCCTTTCAGATGCAAAGCAAGCGCCTTAATGACTGGGCTCCGAAGGCGGGAAAAATTGCCGATTTTTTCAATTATTGGAACTAATCTTATTACATATTCGGTTGTTTTGGCATTAAAAGGGCATTTCTAAGCTATACTGTTTGGGATTTCGTGATACATAATTTTAACTTATTTTAGATTAAAAATTTAGAAATGTTTATTATCTTCGTTTTGAAAATCGCCTTTCAACTCACGCCAAGTTTAGTGCGCAGAAACCTTTCTCTCGAATCTGATTGGTTCGTATCTGACTTTATAGGATCCCTTAGTCTTTACGGGATCTTTTAGGATTGGCGTTAATGCTCGCTAGTGGGTGTCATCTTTCGTCTTTTGTTCTAAGAACAATGGGATCAGGGTTAAAAGTTACGAATGGCTTTCTTTAATTTTGTAATTACAGCCGTGAGGTCTATAGTTGATGTGGGTAATGAGGTGCGTTTGAAAGGAAATTATGCATTTTTAGCGGAATTTGTGTGGTCCGTAAAATTTATGGGAATGACATTTTTACTTTAAGCTTCCATCACATTGTAAGTGGAAAATTTTAAAACCCAATTTGTAGTTTAAATCATTATTAAAAATATGTAAAATTTTTATGAATTGGTGTACTGTTTACTAATTATAAGAGTTAGTAGTACATTTTTAGGGCTACAATAAGCATATTTCTTTTCTACACAGGAATTGCATTTGAAACAATGACAAACAATTATGCAGGGAAATCGTCCCTTTGGCACTGCGTCTGGTTTTCTCTACCTATAACGATATTTTTATTCAGAAATTAAGATTCGTTAAAAATTGATATGCATGGATTATTTGTACTAAAGATATTTGTGATGAGTCTAAACATGCAGAATATTCTATTCACACACGTGAAAAGAGTAGGATAGAAAGTTTTTTTTTAAATACAGTTAAAATAGTTATTTCCCAATAAATGTTGCTAGAATTTAATTTCAGCTTTTTCCCCAGCATCTCTTAGTAATAGATTTTTTACGGTTAATTTTTATTATTTACTAGAAAATAACTATCCTTACTTCGCACGGACTAAAAAAAATATCAAATCGATTCAAGTATGTGTACCATATAATGTGTTATAGGATCATAAGCTTATGTTACTGTTCCCGCTCGTTATAATTAGAAAATACCGTTTTATTGTCTTAAAATTCCAAAATGAAAAATACGCTGTAAAATGCAAGCATAAATGTGATCGTAATTCCCTCATAAATACATAAAACCTTTTAGATCATTTGGCGTGTTTTTGGAAATAATTTTGCGAGAAAAAAATATAGCCATATAGCTACAAACACACCTATTTAGCTCTAGTGCGATGACCTTCGAACAACAAACCAGCTTAAATAAATTATTTAAAAAAAAATCTCATTTGGCGAGTTTTAGGTAATAATTTGGCGAAAAAGTGAGGACGTAAAACCCTAATAAGCAGATCTAGTGCGACGGCCTTGAACAAACGTCATAGTTCAGAAATAGCTTAACAATACATTTATTGCTTAAATACGCTTACAAGCAGTCAACAGAACCATCAACGAAGAGATCATCAAATAAACCCACAATTAAATCCTCGAATGGAGACTGGCCGGAATTACGTCACTTAAAACATGTCAATTTTTTTTTTAAATAATGAATTTAGTTTCAGAAGGAAATAGCAACAGAATAAAAGCATTTGAGTTATTTTTGTGATTATTTTTATTTCTACAGTTGAAATGGCAACAGAAAAGAAAAAAAAATCGGATTTGAGCAAAAGTGTTGTAGTTTTTTCAGAAAATTCGAATTTTCTTTAAAAATAGAACATTTTGAGCTCTGAAAGTTCAAAAATCGTTAATTAAGTATGAACTGCTCATTTATGGCAAGTTACTAGACAAACAGATATCTAGTTTAATAGTTTATAAGGGACATACGTACAAAAAAACAAACACACACAGAAAACTTAATTTTTATTATTATAAATTTTTCTCTCAATATTTTTAAGAGTATATTTTTAAGAGTTTTTAATGACTATACAAAATACAATTGATTTTTTTTTCGATGTTCATTAAACATGATCTATAAGAACTATAGTAAGTCATTTTGCTGTTTAATTAATTTTCATTAATTTTACATATAAAATATTTTTAATTACATGGATATATTAACTTAACTGACCCTTAACTTACTGTTATCAGACTCAAAGTAACGGGAAAAACCTGAATTCTTTTTAATTAAAAGAAAGTAGTATTTATTATTTTCTGAAGTAATGTTACTACTTGGGAAAATTAAAAAAAACAATAATACGTTTTTTGTACGTATCAATTAAAAAACGGTCAATTACGTTGATCGTTTTTTAATTGATTAAATTTTTATTAGATGTTAGATTGCATTTATACAACTGTGTCAACCATAATTTAAATCTTTTTAGAAATCGTTAAACTCAACAGATTTTTCTATTTTTGAAGGAAAATTGTATCTTTTCCCCTATTTTTATCAGAATAAAGATTACAAAATTTATTTTGTTAATCCGGATTTATTATATTTTATTTAAAAAATGAATACTTCTCATTTAGAAATATAATATTACTTTGAAACTCCACAGGCCGTTGAAAACTAAAAAATCTGTGCTTTTGTTTACTCTCTTCGCAAAACAATAAACTATATCCTTAATTTTTTTAAGTACTTAGTTTTAATTGAAATTTCAAACTAATATTATTTCTTGAAGGAATTTTCTTTACTTTATCAACATTAGAAAGAATAACTTGAAAAGTTCATTTAAAAATCTAGTTTTTATAATGATAACATTCCTTGCCGCATTTCCTTAATTAAAAAGAAGAAGCACGAAACAAAGTAAGTATACCTTCAGAATAATAACAACAATTTGAAAATTTTGAAAAATTAGTTGGCGAAGATATCACATAATCTGTTCTTTGCGCATTAAAAGGACCGCTAACTGGAAATTTTAAATCCGGAGAACTTACATATAATTTGGTCATGGGTACTAAATTCTCCCTAATGTCTTGGTACGTAGGGCTATTAATAATAAAAGATGCAGTTTAAGTATTAACGTAAGCAGGGGAACAGGGATTACGTAAATGTAATTCTTTGAGAATATGAAAAATCGTTTTGGTGACTTTGAACATGGGATTACGTTAAATACCCCGAATATAAGATAAAGGGATAACGGTAGGAAATCTCAGAAAATCAATAATAAAGTAACGAATATTTCCAAAGTACATAATTGATTTTACTTTTAAAAATATAATCTTTAGTAAAATTAAGTATGCATGATTGCAGCTAAGATTTAATGCAATGAAATGTTATTAGATTATTTTTGCCTTAAAACGCATGTAAAATAAGTCGACAGGGAAATTTCGGAGTAATTAAAGATATTTTATTTAAGAGTTATTTATCAGGAGGAGATTGATTTTTCGTCTGCAGCCGACGAGAGAGTGTGATCGAATGCTCACAAAAATAGTGAAAAATCTCTAGCTCTGCTTCACTGACCAATCAGAGTAATGAGAAAGTTTGAAAGATCAACTTTAAAAATGTGATGACTAAACAGTTTCTGTGGGAACGAATTGATCTAGGCGACTGTTTGTCGCCGACAGGGTGTGGTTGGGATGTTAAAGTACTAAGTGATATTAAGGATATATGAAAAAGATAATTTAAGTTATTAAGTTTAATTGGGGTACAAAATATAAGATTTTTAGGGGGTTAAGTTATAATATGCCATGCATATACCCTTGTACTTGTTGACAATTTATTTGTAAATACTTAGATGGGAGTCCTTTATTTTGGGCTTAAGCCCATCTTATGTTTTCAATGTTGTTTTAGTTATTCTACAATTACGATAACTTTTAGTACACTGAACAAAAATTCAGAAACATTTATTGCCTTAACTGAAATGTTTCTGAAAATATAAGAGGTCTTCTGTTAATGACAAAAAATGAGATTTTGTGTATTCTAACGCTTTTTGGAGGATGCCGATTCTGAAATCATCTTTTCGTTTTTAAACATCGGTATACACTCAAGAGCCAAAACGTTATGACCACCCCTACATTTTGCAATGAACCCATCTCGGCAACGTGGAAGGCACGTGAATGGAGTGGTATTTAACTGCTGCTGGATAGTCTGAAGAAACATTCTTTCACTTACTTCTGTGTGTGATGGGAAAGGCTGCGGATCTAAGCGACTTTGATAGAGGGCAGATTGTAATGGCTCGAAGGCTCGGAACAAGTTTTTCCGAAACCGCACGACTCGTGGGTTGTTCGCGATCTGCAGTTGTTAGTATTTATGCAAAGTGGATGACGGATGAGTGGATGACGGTGAAGCCAGCAGTAGATGACATGGTGTTGGACGTCCACACGCTATCAACGAAAAAGGTCGTCGGAGACTGTTTCGCATGGTGAAGCAAAACCGGAGTTAGGCAGTGGGTCAGCTGACAACCATATACAATGTATGGCCAAGTAGAATAGTATCGGAGGACACTGTTGGATATGGGGCTAAGCAGCAAACGTCCCACTCGTGTGCACTGAACTGAATTGAAACTCTGGAACGAGCATGGAACCGCTCGCTAACAGGGTCGGTGAAGACCGGCAAACCTGTAAGAGCAACATAACTTTTGTTGCCAATCCTATACTTTACCTGTTAAAATAGGCATTTTGAACCAACTTTTTCAATAAATTTTTAAAAAGAAAATTGATATGTTATTGCTTTAGGAGGTTCTTTATATAATGAAGTTTCGGAAACATGTAGTTTTAAAAAAATAGAATTGCAGGAACAATCTTTAAAACTTAAATTCTTTGGAGTACTATTCTTGGCGAGCGATTTTGACGATCCAATGCAAACTGTCCAGTCAAGTGTCAATTGTGATCTGCGAATTCATGCCAAATGTGGCACATATTCTCCCTAAAGCTGTCGCCAAGTGACCCAAAAATAGGCTTCACCAGCTTTTCATGATATGCTAATTCCAGAGTTTCAGTTCAGTTCAGTGCTCGTGTGCGTTTGCTGACCAAGCGTCATCGCCAACTGCGCCTGCCCTGGCCCAGGAACATCGCGACTGGTCCATGGATCAGTGGGAGAGAGTTGCCTGGTCAGATGTTGTCATTCATCATGCTGATGACAGTTTCAGGATACGCCGTCTTCCAGACGAACAGTTGCTCCCTCTGTATACAGTAGGTCCTACACAGGCCGGTGGTGGGCGGTACTATGCTTTGGGAGACGTTCTCTTGGGCGTCTCTGGGACCCGTGGTTGTGGTAGAGCAGACCATTAATGCTACAGGGCATCTGAACATCATTGCGGGCCAGTTGCACCCTTATATGGCCTCTATATTTCCAGCTGGAAATGGAATGTTCCAACAGGACAACGCCCCAAGCCTGAAATTGTGTTGGCAACGTGTGTGCAACGTGTGCTTGTGTGTGCAACGTGTCACAAGGCTAAAATTCTGTTGGAGTGGTTAAAGGAACATGATACTGAATTCCAGTTAAGATGTCCTGGCCGCCTAACTCACAGGGTTCTCAATCCGATAGAACACATTAGGGATGTCATTTAGCTCAGAGTTCAAAGACCACCAATTCGCAATATCTCGGTTTTTCGTGACCGTTGCTGAAATATATGGTACTAGGTGGCACGCCCCCTTCTCGCTATCGCTCGCCAACCCCCCGGAACTGCTTGTGCAGTTCCCTTTGGATCGCTTTGCGATCCAGGCTCGCTTCGCTCGCTCACCGTTCATTGAAATATTTTAGTCTAGCCTTTGGTATCCTTTTAAAATAAAATAATAACAAATTAATGTTTATAAAGTTATACGCCTGTGTTTTTTATTAACAATAGTGTTTGGTAGTTCAGTCAATCGAAATTATAAGGTAAACCTAAAGAAGCATGGGTTAACCTAAAGAATCGTGCCCGGCAAATTTACGTCAAATCTGGTAGCCCCGAAAATTGGTGTTATGGCAACTTTTGGCCGAATGGCTTTGAATTGGCCGAATGGTTTTTGGCAACTTTGGCTTTGAATTAGCAATTGCATTGCCTATTTCTAAATGTTAATCCATTTAAATCTTAAATGTATATAATTTATTTTGAAGTTTTTTACACCAATCTTCTATCAATTATATGCTTAACGATTTTAAATAACTATTTACTTTTTTTAAATAAATTCTTCGTCATTTTAACGTTCCACGTTTTCCATAAATCTGGTCTGCAATGTAATGAATTTTTCCTGTTACGTAAAAGTTTATTTTCTTTTAATTTTTTCAAAAATTAAAAAGAAAATATTCATTTCATTTTCATTTTTGAAATTTCATTCGCGATGGAACCATCTCGGCAATTGCCGGAGTCTGTTGTCATTTCGATTTGGCGAGAGTTTCTAATGGTCGCCAAATCCCGGACACGATTCTTTTGGTTAACCGAAGCATGTCCGGCAAATTTTTGCCAAATCTTGTAACCCCGAAAAATCAATTTATGGCAACCTGGCGACAAATTAATAATAGATATATTATATATATATATATATGATATCAAATATATATATATTATAATATAAATTATTAATATATTTATATTATATAATATATAGATATATAGAATATATTATATATATAATATAATATTTATATATATATATAATATATATATATATATATATCATATATATATTAATATATATATATATATATATATAATATAATATATATATATATATTTATATATATATATAATATATATATATATTTATATATATTAATAATCTGATAAAATGGATAATCTGTCTTCGGCCATCTACCATGGACTTGTGGCCTCCATGCCAAGGCGGGTTGAAGCTGTGTTGTGCGCCAAAGGTGGACCAACTCGTTATTGACAAGTGGTTATAATGTTTTGGCTCTTGATTGTATGTCTGTCGTTCTGTCGTCGGAAACCACTCTACAGCTCGAACTAAAGGATCTATCGATATAAAAGTTTTTGAGAAAATCACTCACGTATTAATAATGATTACCATAAAACGTTTTACGTTTTAAAGGTATTGCTGTGAAAAACGAAAACCTTGTTCAAATCTCTAACAAAATTCTAGGCTATCAAATTTCAATTGTTGAGTGGTATTTAAAAGTATGATGGTGTTTCACAAACATAGTTTTTCTCCAGTTTTTGTACGCCCATTGAAATGCAATTTCATTTTTTAAGGACTTTTTGGAAATTTCAAAAAATATTTTGACTGTATACATCAAAACGTAGAAAATCCATAGAAATATATAAATTAATAATATTTTTTAACAAATAAAAAACCAAAATACTTACACTGAATATTTAACAAATTGTTACAAATATTTTTAGTCAAATAAATTTTCTAGAAACGTGTGTTTTTTCATAGCAAAAAATATTTTGCTGCAACAAATATCTGTCTTGATTATACAGAATCATATTTCATACATAAAAGATGCAATATCAAATTTTGCAGACATAAAATGAGTATAGGTTGTCAAGATTGGCATTTTTATTTGTATGGTTGAATTATAGGTCCATGGTGTTATAGGGTTTTTTGCGAGGTGTTCTGTGTCATATTGAAAAGGATTATTCAAGTCCCGTGTATGGAATTCCGATGAAATATGACATTTGTAGTGCGATATAAAATGCAAAAATCCCATTTCTCGGAAATTCAACAATGCATCAGCCTTGACTTTTAGAATTACGTAGCCAAAACAAATTCCCAAACATTTTTTTTATAAAAATATAATATTGTATAAAAAGGAATTGTGTTACAAATAAAAAAAATCTGGAAACATGCAGTTGGGATGGATTTAGAATTTTTTTTAATATAATGATAACTTCCAAACTTGCATTTTTCCCTGTGCTCTACGTGGCTTCAAATTGATATAAACATATTATTGATTCCAAAACCAATTAGAAAAAAACTATTCATATGAAATTCAGGTTTCACGATGCTCCCATACATCTTCGTGGAGAATTTGCCACCTAACACCAGTTACTACGTACTTTACCGGGGTAATCATACACATAAAACCATAATCACTGTTTAGAAACATAAGAATCAATTTTGCCCATTTTCGTGAGAATATAAACAGTTTAAAGCTTGTTTGGGGGCAAATGCACACTGAGAACCCGGGGCCAAAATTATTTTTAAAGGGGGACAAAACCACATGGGGAGGTTGTCCAAAAGAAAAGGTAAGGTTGGGGTGCAAAGTGGCCATTCAGCGTGTGTATGTTATAAGTTTACAGCAAAAGTAATACTATTTTAAAAGGATGGGGGACGAGGCAATGGGGCTTGAAACTTGGAACCATTTAAAAAAAAAAATATTTTAAATTTGGGCATAGAGAGGAGTAGGAGGGTATAAAGAGGAGTCCAAGATTTTTAAAGTTTTAACGCTTTCCCACAAAAACTTTCAAAAATCCGAAAACAACTTTGCAGGCGACTGTAACGGGGCAGCAACAAGAAAAACTCTTGGCACGGGACATGGGGGATTTCTTTGGCTTTATTGGGATTTCCACGTAATGACAGCACGAAAGAGGGGTGAAGTTTAGATTCCATACCCGACTATTCATAAACCCTCCCCTCGTCCCCCCCCCTTTAAATTATACAATACCTTTAGAATAAACTTTCCTAAATTTAAAAGGCAGCCAGCCAAAGTTAAAAAATATGCCAAAAGGGGGGGCCGCCAGCATTAGGGTTGGAAATCGTAAAATTTGCGATAAATATGCTGGCGTGAAACATTTTCATCAGGTCGAGAATCGCCTGACAGCAAAATAATACAAATTTGAAAGGAAAATAGCATCCGGTTATTTACTAATTAATAGATAATATTTAAACATAGTGTAGCCCTATTGAGAATATTTTGGAGTATTTAAAACCTTTAAAATTAAAAAAAAAAAGCTAACTCCTCGGCGGCAACAGCCATTACTGAACCAAGGCCTGTCGGCCCATTTTAGCTTTTGTGACCAGGGCCGGGCTAGGTATATATCCGGTAAGGTGGTCAGCCTCACACCCGGGAAACCCCCCGTTTTTTTGTTCCCAAGCATGTTTGGGACCCATTTATCGGGCCCACTCAAGGAAAAGAAAAGGGGGGGTCAACCTTTTCCCCATCGGCGATCCCGAACGTGGTGTGGCAAGCAAGCACTACCACTAACCATGGGCCTAAAAAATAACCTTAAATAAAAAGGAACCAAAATTTCCCTTAAAATTTTTTAGTTTTTATAAAGATTCTCAATTTATGAGAAAGCGCAACCCGGGCAAAGCAAGACCCCAGAGAGGTTTTCCATCAAAAACCAAGCAAGCAATTTAACTTCCCCCAAAAACTAAACACCATCTCCAAAGCGAACTGGGACTCCTCAGATCATGGCATAAACTCCAAAGCCTCAAAAATATCCAACTTTGCGCAGAAACCTTAATTCCCCAAGAAACAACGAGATTTATTTGGGGAAAAAGTTTATGTCACAAAAGTTTTTAAGTTAAGCTCCCTTTTTCCGAAAAATACACAACCAAATAACATTTGACGCCTGAAGCTTGAAACCCAATATCCCGGAAAAGGGGTCTAGAGGGAGAGGGGGGGTTGCGTGGAAGGGGGGGGGACTATCAACAACAAAACTGTTGCTATGAGGCTTTTCCAAATTGAAGAGAACTCTGGCATGTTGGATAAATTTACTAAGTTATTAAGGTCTTAAGTATATTGCAAGCTTCGTAAAAGTCAAGTTCCCCAATGCTAGAAGATTTAACCAAAATTCATTAACTATCAATATGCTGGTTTTATAGAACGATACAACTTTTTTTATATTCAATGTTACTTCTAGAACGTTAAAATATTTTTTAAACATAGCATTTCTCAACTAAATTTAAAAAAAATACCTTAA
Organism: Oedothorax gibbosus; assembly: GCA_019343175.1. Lineage (NCBI taxonomy): Eukaryota > Metazoa > Arthropoda > Arachnida > Araneae > Linyphiidae > Oedothorax > Oedothorax gibbosus. The sequence continues at coordinate 3,043,433 of CM033272.1, forward strand.
AAACACCAACTAAAAATTCATACACCCGAACCTCTACCAACATTCCCAATTCCATAACTACTAAAAAACTTTCTTTGAAACTATATCCCCCAAACAGCTTACTAAAAGAAATCTCTAAAAAAAAAATTAAACCTTACTTAAACGATCTGAAGAAGGAAAAAATAACTACCCAACGATTACTTGCCCCAAGTGCAATTTAACATGGACGATTATTACCAAACACGGTTCTTAACAATTTCGTATCTGAATAAATTCCAATTTTTCTTAGTCTTACACCGTCATGGCAAATATTTGGGATGTAATGATGAAGAGGAAAAAAGGGAGGAAACATAGTGTGTGTTTAACTATGTGTGTGCTCTTTCACTTATTTCGTCATTCTTTGATGTGTTCGATAAAATATAAAGATTTATGATGCAAAAATGTAGGCAGTGTTCGTTTATTGCGACGGTAAAATATGTTTTTGTTTTAAATTATGTCAGTGTTTGAGTGTTTGTCGAAGAGAAATGTTTCAATAAAACTAAAATAATTGTATGACTTTAAAAAAAATTCTTTTAAAAAGTAATAATTGCTGTAAATTTTATATAGTATATATTGTAGATTTCATACATTATAAGTTGAAAAGTAATTTTGTTTTATGTGTTCCACTACGATTCTGTGCATATTTTAAACATTAACCATTACATATAAACTGAAAGCTTTTAACAGGATCCTGTAAGAAATAAATGGAATGAATTTTTAAGGCATTAAAAATTTAACTTAAATCATATTGTATGATTTGTAATTATATATTTTTTTGCATATAGCATAGAATTCTACACTGGTAAAAGTTTGGTGTAACGTTACTACATAAAAGTGGTAGCAGCAATAAGTGGTGCTAAGAGTTTTTCAAATTAATATTGCAGCATGAAGCGGCGAAAACCTACACAAAACCGAGTAACCTTTAACACAAAACTGAGTAAGTTTACACCCGAAAATAGATCGAAAAAGCGTTTTTTGGAACGTTCGTCACACATTTTTTAGTTTAGTAAACATATTCAAAATTTGGCGTAACGTTACACCAAAAAATCATGGTAATTTTACTCAGCATTTTTACAGTGCAATTTAATGCAGATACTTTGTTGCAACGCCACAGAAATAGATTGCCATTGGTGATGCAATCGGGTGAAATCTTCTCTTCCTTCTTATAATGCATTGATCTTTTTTTGAAAGATGACATCACGAGCTAACATTTTAAATTGAATCCCGATTCCGTCACCATATGTCATCTAGATTGCCATTGGTGATGCAATCGGGTGAAATCTTCTCTTCCTCCTTATGATGCATTGATCTTTTTTTGAAAGATGACATCATGAGCTAACATTTTAAATTGAATCCCGATTCCGTCACCATATGTCATCTAGATTGCCATTGGTGATGCAATCGGGTGAAATCTTCTCTTCCTCCTTATGATGCATTGATCTTTTTTTGAAAGATGACATCACGAGCTAACATTTTAAATGGAATCCCGATTCCGTCACCATATGAACATCTAGATTGCCATTGGTTGATGCAATCGGTGAAATCTTCTCTTCCTCCTTATGATGCATTGATCTTTTTTTTTGAAAGATGACATCACGAGCTAACATTTTAAATTGAATCCCGATTCCGTCACCATATGTCATCTAGATTGCCATTGGTGATGCAATCGGGTGAAATCTTCTCTTCCTCCTTATGATGCATTGATCTTTTTTTTTGAAAGATGACATCACGAGCTAACATTTTAAATGGAATCCCGATTCCGTCACCATATGACATCTAGATTGCCATTGGTGATGCAATCGGGTGAAATCTTCTCTTCCTCCTTATGATGCATTGATCTTTTTTTTTGAAAGATGACATCACGAGCTAACATTTTAAATTGAATCCCGATTCCGTCACCATATGTCATCTAGATTGCCATTGGTGATGCAATCGGGTGAAATCTTCTCTTCCTCCTTATGATGCATTGATCTTTTTTTGAAAGATGACATCACGAGCTAACATTTTAAATGGAATCCCGATTCCGTCACCATATGACATCTAGATTGCCATTGGTGATGCAATCGGGTGAAATCTTCTCTTCCTCCTTATGATGCATTGATCTTTTTTTTTGAAAGATGACATCACGAGCTAACATTTTAAATTGAATCCCGATTCCGTCACCATATGACGTCATCCATGTGCATAAATGTTACTGGATGCGTTTTGTCGTCGTCAATTAGAGTAATTTTTGATCGCTGTAGTATGTCTCTGTGTACTTGTCAATAAATGCATTTTTTATTGTTAGAAAGATTTCATTTTGCTTAAGATACAAGCAGAACCTGCGATTTAGGATTTAATATACTTACTGTTTAAAGAAGTAACAAGATTTCTTGAATTTGTTAGCATAGCCTACTCTTCTGTTGCTTTAATACTTACAGAATATTTTTTTAGAGCGGATAGGCAAACCAAATTAAAGTCTAAAAGATAAGTATCTGATGTCATAGCTTTCTAACAATGGAGTTTAAAAAAAACAGTGTTAAAAAACGGATGTACAGACAGACGGACAATATGCGAAAAAGGTAATTAAAAGGTAATTTGAGGCATTTCATTTCCTATCTTTTTAACATTTTTTTTTAAAACTCGAATAGAACTAAAATTATGGAAGGGAGTATATACGGCTGTACATACGGAAATCTCCACGATGTCAACACCTACTTGCCAATATTTTTCAATTCACAAAAGGAAAGTATGCTTAAAATTTAAATATTATAAGTTATTCATAAGGCTTAAACTTTCATTAAAGTTTTCAACGTATTAAAAACATAATTAAACAAATACTCAATTTTTCTTATGCAAACGTTTTAATTTTTAATTACATAAGTATTTTTTCTTTAAATCATATAATTAGTAAAGCCTCACACACTACAAAGGAAAAAGATATATATTAGCTTTTTATTAACTCTTAACAAACAATTAAGTCTAACAAGGAAAGTACTTTATTTTCTTTAGAAATCCAGGAATTTTTTTAACCGTAATTACATTGCTCTTACGTTAAAAGTAAACTAACTGTTCTAAAAGAACCACAAACTATTTTCAGAAAGGGTAAATTTGATTAGAGTAACAAAAAACTATTAAATCTCACTTAAGAAAAGAAATGCCGCAACTAGTAATTGGCTGAGAAGTAAAGAATTTCTTTTAATGAAACTAAAAAGTGTGCAATTCTCTTTTTTCAAGGATTTTTTTTCCAAGTCACGCATGTGCGTGTCAAAATGATTTGGTAAACCTTTTAGGATTTTTTTTAATAAGTTCCAAGTCACCGACTCTTTCGTTTACCGGTGAATCTGAAAATTTTAAATGCTCTACCAGTTTATCGTTAAATTACCAGTATTTTAAGCAATTTAATAGAATAGTTCGAAATATTTTATAAATTGTAACAAAAAAAGTTATATGATACCAATGTAACTGGGGTTGCTTAACCACATGTCTTCCAATTAACACTCAATAAACCACAACCCACATAAAATAAGTTAATTATATACCCTAGACGGTAATTTCAATAACTTTAAAACCTAAAAAGTTATATGATACCAATGTAACTGGGGTTGCTTAACCACATGTCTTCCAATTAACACTCAATAAACCACAACCCACATAAAATAAGTTAATTATATACCCTAGACGGTCATTTCAATAACTTTAAAACCTAAAAAGTTATATGACAGTTACCGTTTGCGCATGTACGAATGACTCAAACACCTTGTTATGATGTTCGACTGGTACTGGCAACTCGTGCAACAAATTTAAAGTCTATACAGCTCTTTTCGTATTTTAGCGATCTATTTTAAACACGGCCTACTCAACTACTACGACCAAAGAAGCTCTCCCAAACACGCTCGGGGACGGAATGTTTGACGTCATAGTTCCGAGAGACGTTGTTCCGAAGATGAAGACAACCTGTCTCGGAACCTGTTCGGAACCACTCGTTCGCGGCTGACCACATTTTTAGAGTTCCGAATGCGTCCGAACTCGTTTCTCGATCTTCGGCACTGGGAAGAGTGACGTCAAAATTTCCGTCTACGCTCATGTGTGGGAGAGCTTCTCTGGCCTTGTTATTGAAGTTGGCCGTGTTTCAAACCGAAAAGTTATATTTCAACTACCCTCTGCGCATGCGCGATATTTTCGAAAACCATATTATTGCGTCCGACGGGAACTCGTGTATCAAATCGACTATAGCCTTTTTAGTTCGAGCAGTAGAGTGGTTTCAAACATACAGAATGACATACATACAGACTGTCTGACAGAAGGTATTAAGACATGTTAAAACACTCTTTTTAGAATCAGCACAACACATGTGGATTTTCTCCATTGCGATACATTCAGTACCATATATTTCATACTAGCAAATAAATACCCGTTCTTCGCACGGCTAAAAGAATATCAAATCGATCCAAGTATATGTGTCATTTAATTTGCTGTAGGATAATAAGCTTTGTCTTTGTTCCCGTTCATTATAAAGAATAAAATCCCGTTACTTATATTGCTTTAAAGTTCCAAAACAAAAATACATCACTATAAAATGCACATCTTCATATCACAAAAATCTTCCTCAATAGGAACTTACTGTAATCGCAATTTTCCTGATAAATTCAAAATTAACTATAATTGTATAACAATGTTATTTCACGTCAAAATCTCCATTCTGGGTTTTAAAACAAATAGCTCATTGGCACGTTCAATTATTTTTCAAATCATTCATTTAGTTTCTAAAGGTAATGGCAAGAAAATAAAAGCCATTTAAATTTTAATTAATTTTTGTGTTCATTTCAATTTCTTCTGTCGAATGGCAACATGAAAGGGAAAAAAATGATCGGATTTGAGCGAAAGTGGTGCATTTTTTTCAGAAAATTAGAATTTTCTCTGAAAATGGAACTAATATGAAAAAACTAAGCCTCAGGTGGACAAGTTGGTATTAAAGGGAATCTATCTTAAAAATTTCTGGGAGCAGTATAAGTAGGTATTTTACGATCCACAGACAAACAGACTCTTTCTTTTATTATTATAGATTAGCAAAATATAAAATGTCAATGCTGTGCTGAATGTCATCGAATGTGCTAAGTAAATGAAAGTATAATAAAATGTTTTGTAATTACCCAAAAGAAAACCAAAATGGAAAAAAAGAGGTTATGGTATAAACAAAAATGATATTGGTTCTGTTTGTAGAAACTGAGATTAAAAACCTTTTTAAAAAAACTTTTCATTGAGAAAAGTAGTTATGCAGCTTCTTGAAATCCAGTGGCAAGATCCAATACGGGATCTGTTTTTTCATGTAAATCCTTGCAACTGAGTAGTTTTGTGCATTAGTAATGTGTTTGAACGATTATTTAATTTTAAATTTAAAAACATAAAATAAATGTTGAATAGTTTATTAATTTTTATAATTATTGTAAGACATAAATAACATAAAAAAGGTTGAAATTATCCTCCTCATTATATTCAAGCAATTTTAAAGTTTCTCGTTGTGCTGCCATCTATGGATGACACTTTCAAAGAATTTTTATTTGCTTGTGCTATTTAAAATATATTTCTACGTGTAGTTAGGCATTATAACTACATGTAAAAGCAAAATAGTAAAAATACTGTTAAGATAATTATTAATCAAGAAAATTCATAATGTATTACCTAACAAAAATTCATAATGGATCTTTTTTAATTATTCGTTTTAGATTTAAACATCTAAGGAGTTTTAAAAAACAAATTTTACTAGTTTAATGTATAGTTAACCTAATGTAACGTCCACACCCCCTTAGATTTTATAAAAGACTTAAGATAATACATGGAAGGCTCTAGCTGAAAAACGTCAAATTCTTTGCATTTGTTCTAGGTAAAGGAATAACATCTGATCCGTTTATTGGCGACTTTTCGGCAATCGTAAAAATATTAACGTTTCAAGTTGTATTTACCCTCAAAGGGATACAGACGTATCCCTTTGACCCCTCACCTGACTGTCTTGTGTTTCAGCAACACACAACATTAAAAAATATAGATTGAACTAATTTTTGAAACTTTAAATATGGAAGAGGAATTTATAAACATCTGCTATCGAAATATAATTTTAAAAAAGATAAAATAAATTAAATGTCAGTCAAAGATTTAAAATTTTAGTCTCATGCAATGAAAACAAGTTAACAGTTTTGCCAAATTGAATATACCTTAGAGGGTAAAAGTTGAATGGGAACGTTTACCAAATGCGGTTTTATTGCTGTTCCTAATCTAGAACTGAATCTGAACTCTTCCTAAATCTAGAACTAACCAAAGGGCCTCTGTGCCAATCCGATGGAAACAAATTATTTTCTGAGCCACATTTCTCCGGCTCTATTGAATATTTTTACAAAAGGTTTTTTTCATATGATTAATGTGGCTATTCTTACAGGTCTTTAAATCAATAACTTAGAAAATGGGTTATTAATCATGAACGTTTTGAAATGGGTTCGAATATTTTTAATTTTCAATAAATAATTTTACGTTAAATATTATAACCAAATTCAAATAGTGGGATTATAGAGACCTGGTCAGAGACATTCATCATATAAAAAACAAGTAGGTTTGTAACAGAATCTGTCACTTAAATCGCTTCCACACAACATTTGTGCTCAACAGGAAACACATTATTTAAACACCTACGAAATTAATTAATTCCTAAATAGCCAAACAGAGATTTTAGCTAGTTCTAATTCAAACTTTTAAAGACCAAAATTAACTATTTTCACTAATCTTCTTACGTAGCTTACGTAGATTTAATAATTAGTCTTTATCGTTTGCTGAATTTGTTTGAAGTTCGAAGAATAATGATGTAATGTTTTTTTAATAAATATCTTTTAGTTGCCACAATTTACCATTTTTATTAACTTTATTTCGAAAATTCAGTTATTATTTATCGTTTTTTAAATTAATGTACAGTTCGAAGTATGAATAATTAGTAAAATTGATGCTTTAAAAATAAAAGCTATACTTTGCATAGTTTTTATGCAAAGTTAGAACTCTCTATGCCATCTTACTTCAATATAATATATATATATATATATATATATATATATATATATATATATATATATATATATATATATATATATATATATATATATATATATATATATATATATTATATTATATATATATATATATTATATATATATATATATATATATATATATATATATTATATATATATATATATATATATATATATATATATATATATATATATATATATATATATATATATATATAATATATATACATAATGAACCAACAAAAGATTTCTATGGGCTTGTTTCACGTACAACGGAAAGAAAACAAAACAGAGAAAAAAACAGAGAGAGCGAGAAAATAGACATAACTACAAACACACCCGTTATACAGCTCTAACACAATGACCTTCGAACAACCAACCAGCTTATAAATTATTTATAAAAGAAATTGCCCATTTGGCGAGTTTTAGTTAATAATTTGGCGAGTTTGGCAACGTATTTGGCGAAAAATGAAGACATAAAACCCTAATATGCAGATCTAGTGCGATGGCCTTTATTAACCTTCATAGTTCAGTAATAGTTTAACTATACATTTATTTCTTAAATATGCATACATGCAGTGAACAGAAAAATCTATTAAGAAAATCATCAAATAAACCCACAATAAAATACGGGAATGGAGACTGGCGGAATTACGTCACTTGAATTATGTCAATTATTTTTCAAATAATGAATTTAGCTTCTGAAGGAAATGGCAACAGAATAAAATAAACATTTTCAATTTTAATTATTTTCGTTAAAGTTTAATTTAATTTTTTCCGCAGATGGCATCAGGAAAGGAAAAAAAATGATCAGTTTTGAGCCAAAGTGGTGTAGTTTTTTCAGAAAATTCGAATTTTCTCTAAAAATAGAACATTTTGAATTCTGAAAGTTCAAAATTCATAATCTAAGTATCAACTACGCATTTGTGCCAAGTTACGAGTCAAACAGATGTCTAGTTTTAGAGGGTATGAGACACATACATACACATACACACAAACAAAACTTCATTTTTATTATTATAGGTAAAGTTTCTCGTACGTTTGACGAAATGGCAACAGTTGAAATTTTAAATAAAAATGGAATTTGCATGTTATTTCAAAGTAGATTAAATTTTTTGTTATTTAAATTTTAAATAAACTTTGATTTAAATTTTTTAATGAATTTTGGAATGTAGCCTAACCCGATTTTATGCTTCAAAAGGACGTATCCCACTTGTTTGTGAGACTTGCGGTTCGTTCTGTGAAAGTGGGTGATGGACAGACAGACGGACGGACTGAACGATTATACCACTTTTTACGTTAGTGTGGAAGCTAAAACCAATTTGTGAATATATTCAATCCAGCTGGAGAAATGTGGCTTAGAAAATAGTTGGTTTCCATTAGATTAACACAGAGTCACTTTGGTTTGGAGACCCGATGTTATTCGGGCTCATTCGCCCTTAAATAACTCAATACGATATGCAATAAGATATAAAGAAAATAACAATAAACCAACGTAATCTCGAACCTCTTCGGAACTACTCGTTCACGGCTGACTACATTTTTTAGGGTTCCGAGTGGTTCCGATCAGATTAGGTTCTCGAAATAGTGACGCCAAACTCTCCGGTCTCCGTCCACGCACGCGTTTGGGAGAGCTTCTCTGTCCTTGCTAATTGAGTAGACAGTGCCTCAACACTGATTTACCAATAGGTGGTCAACCCAGTGTTTAGTTCACCAAGAATGCTTGGTCCTCATTTTATTGCCCAACTTAAGGGATGAAAGGTTGAGTTAACCTCGCCCAATCCAGGATCGAACCCTGGACCTGTGGCACGGCAATGTAAAGCGCTAACACTGCGCCACGGGGCCCCCATAATATAAGGAATTTCCTTAAACATAATACAGGGAGGCGCAAATAAAAGTGGCCCCGGCATGGAGATACGAATGCAGTGAGATGCTTGGCGAGAAAAACTATTGAAGCCGTCAGAAAGTCGCCAAGTTGAATTCATAAATTATTTAAGCGTTCAATAACAAACTTATTTTTCATTAGTTGGTTTAATTGGTTACTAAACTAGAGCTACAGATGGACTATTAGTGAGTTCAGATCTTAGTGCTGGCAGATATGAGTTGATCAGATCAATGCACAGATGAAGATTGCATAGTTACCAGCAAATAATTTGTCAAACGATTTTTTGGGCTTAATATGGAAGCGATCAATAGCTTTACTTAGCAAACCTATTTTTGAATTTGTTTTTGACATGGCAACATTTCTATCTTATTCCTACCTTCATGGCCGGGCCACTTTTATTTGCGCCACCCTGTATAAGGGAAACTAAATCCGAATGAAATCCGTACTTTTTGATCTGCGGCATGAGCACCCTGTTGGCGGAAGTGGCTCGCTCCACGCACTTCTTGCGCACCACCCGTATCCGGTCCCGCACTTCCGGTCCGTCGTGGCCCTTGCCCACGTGGATCAGCAGGTCCCGGAAATTGGCCACCAGGCAGTTCAGCTCCTCGATGATCTGAAATACAGAACAATAATTGAATTCACGTTTTTAAATTCAGTGTAAACCAAAGTCCCAACGCTACGTACGATGTGGCCCTTAACGGTTGCGTTTAGTGCCAATTCAGGTGTCGGCTCGACACCTGACTGTGGTTCTACATTACGACTGCCGTCGCCAATAGCCCTCGTGTAGTGCGACGATTTTTCACACTAAACTAAGCTAAAAATTCAGTGTAACTCCATCTTTATGGAGTAATTTTGTAAACAATTGATGGAGTTACCTTACGCAAAAAAAGTTTTCTCCACGAATCTGGTGACTGCTAGTGTCGTCTAGAGTTTTATAATAGGCTAATTCTATGGTAACTGTGTAGATTAAAGTCGCAATTTTGGAAGTCAGGTCGGTACCTTGTATACGGCTAATGTTAAATTGACCTTTTTCATGTTCCTTTTTCTTTGAAACTAACATACAAAACAACACAAAAAAATCTGTGCATTATATGCACTTTGAACAATTCACTAAAATGAGATTTTATCAATATACAGGGTGTCCTAAAAGATCCCGTACTCCAACTTAAAAAAAATCATTATCCGTGTTTAATTTTTCAAATATTGAATTTTATCGTCTGCTTTTTATTTCATTAAATCTTTTGTTTTTATCGTTTGGTTTTTTTCGCTCTCAAGTTGTGCTATAATAAAATTCCATGTCATTTTGTTCTTCATTGCAACATGACTTTATCACGCATTCAGAGAATTGCGCTGCTTGAGTCTTATTTTGGATGTAAATCATATGAAAGATGTAAAGGCGACATAAATATCCAGATGATGCTATACCGAGTAAAGATACTCTATATAAACTCGTTCAGAGATTTCGTGAGACAGGTTCGGTGGACACAGAAGTGGAAGACCGAAAATTGTTACACCGGATTTTGTGCAAGAAACGAAGGATATTGCATGTTCCTCAAACATCCGTGAGGCGTTTGTCGCAACAAATGAGTACATCACGTGGATCGACACATAAGGCTTTAAGAGCTTCGAATTTTCGGGCTTATCGTGTAAAAATGGTACAGGAGCTAAAGACAACGGACAATAAGAAGCGGCTTTATTATTGTCGATGGTTCCGGAGATTTATTCGTAACAACATCAAAATTTTGGATAAAACATTTTTCTCCGATGAGGCATGGTTTCATTTAAGCGGTTTTGTGAACACTCAAAACTCCCGCATCTGGGCGACGACAAATCCTCATTCATTAATGCAAAAACCTTTACATTCTCAAAAAATTGACGTATGATGTGCCGTATCCCGTAAAAGGATTATTGGGCCTTTGTTTTTCGAGTCAACTGTTGATGGAACTGTATACAGAGAACTTATCCAACAATATGTTGCATTATTAGAAGTGAGTGAACGAGATTCTTGGTTCCAACAAGACGGTGCAACATGCCATACAAGTAATGAAACCATGGACATGCTTCAAGATTTTTTTAACGATAGACTCATCTCAAGAAATCTTTGGCCTCCTCGTTCCCCTGATTTGAGTATCCCTGACTTTTTCCTGTGGATATATTTAAAGAGCAAAGTTTATGAAGATAATCCCCAAACAATAGATGATCTGAAAAATGCCATTACGCAAAGGATACAAGAAGTCACTCCCAGCATCTTGAAACGCGTTTCTAAAAATATGCGCAAACGTCTTCAACTTTGCTTCGATGAAAGGGGCGGACATTTTGAACATTTAATATAAATATAGGTTCCAAATTTTTTCCAAAAAGAAAAAAAGTGAGTGAAAAAGTTAAAAGTGCTTTTCCCCATTAGCATAAAAAAATGTTTTAAAGTTTGTTGTTTTGTGTGTAAAAAATTCACGAATCGTCAGTACGGGAACGTTTAGGACACCCTGTATAAAGTATTTTTTTTTAAATATTGTTTAAGGTAATGTGTTAGGGTTTAAAAAAAAGAGCATTTTTACATCACAAAATTATCCATCTTTTTTTTCTCCTTCAAATTTTGAGAAATGCTCATTCCAGTAAGCAAAACACCCTGAAACAATTATCATGTAAAAATTTTAGGTTTACATGAAATAGTTTTTAAGAAAAAGGTACCTAAACCTGAAAAAAAAACCATTCTGAGAAAAATGAGATTTAAAGTTGAAAACTTACATTATGAAAATACTGCTGATCCGTATTCAAATTAAATTTTAACTGGGTTAAAGTTGTCTGAATGACATACAAAGAGCACCGTTAGAAAGCTCTTGAAACTTATTTTACACAAATACAAAAATTAAAAAAAACGTTTTTTTGAAAATTACATGGTACTGAACTGCCTTAAATTTGAAAAAATATATTAAATTAAATAATGCACGTTACATTATTTAGTTGCAATAGGAGTTGATCAGCTATTCCTCTATTTTCCCCCCATTTATTGTTAAAAGTTGTAGTGATATGCACTTTTTGACACACATGGTTATACTACAGGTAGGATAAGTTTTCGTGGTATAAGCCAGTATAACGTTACTGCGCAAAAAAGAAACAGTAAACCTTATTTGTTTAACACTACTCCATAAATTTCGTGTGACGTTTTTCCACCTAGTTACGTTACGTTTCGTGTGACGCTTCCAGTTACGTTACTCAAAGAATATTTTTCACCATGAAACAAGTATTTTCTAACGCTGTCTCCAGTTTTTTAATATAACGTTACGCAAAGAAGCAGTAAATTATTCGTTTAATTTACTCCATAAATTTGGTATTGCTTTACTCCAGCTGTATGTGTAATTTTTCACCACCTTTATGTAAAAACAATTTACATTAAATTTTCATAATGTTAGGCCCGTTTCACAAGCAAAAGTTATGATAGTTTGTACAACATAATCCACATTCTCATTGTTAGATCAATTGGATCGTTCACACTGTAGCGAAACCTGTACGGACGGTTTTACATGCGATTTTCAATCAAATAGTAAAAAGGTTTTTAAAAAAACCCATCAAATTTACTTAACATTGAAACGATTGAAAACGACAGGTAAAACTGTAAGTAAAGCCGAAATTTAACTGAAACGCAACGCGAACGATTCGCCTGCGAATGGGTGGAGATTCGTAGATTTTGTGCGTTTCCTAAATGAACTGAAACAAATCCTTCGCTCTCGAATGACGTCACGCCACGATTGGTCTCAGACCATTCGAGCAATCTCGTGCGAACTGTTTGCTTACTGTTTTGACACTCAATATCGACGAAAAATGTCAAATATATTGTTTTTGCAAGAAAAAAAGAGACCCCGACGGAAAACTTATTAAGCTGTGCGGGGAAAATGTGGGCGAATTCGAAACGTTTCAGTTAAATTTAAGGCTGAAATTTAACTGAAACGCTTCGAATTCGCGCACGATTGCCCTGTGAATACGATCGGTTTAAGCTCCGCCCTGTTACCGCTCTCGAAAAATACATGTACTAACCAACCAAGCAACTGGAACCGTTAAATATGAAACATGTATTATTTTTTGGTTTGGTCGAATAAACGTCGCATTTCATTTGCACGGGGGCTATTGGCGACAGGCTCCGTAATTTCAGACCACGGCCAAGTGAACGAGTATTACAGTCTCGCATGAGCACCAGTGGCTATGTCAATTGTCAGGTCAATGGGTGCTTTCACATGTCACGGGAAAAAGCATCTTACTTACAGTTTTATCAACGTTTTTCGCTTTAGTATTACAAAGTTAACAGAATTTAAACTTTTAAATTGTAAGTACCGATCATTTTGATGTTAAAGGTCAAATGTGTTAACGTAATTGCCATTGCACATAAAGTTATAACCAATACAAAAGCACTTTTAGATATCTAGATATTAATTAATTTGCTCCGTTTATGTGGGGAATCAAGAATTTTCAGCCCTTTGGTTGGTTGGTTGGAAGACATATATTTTTAGGCTTGCGTGCTTAGTCACAAAGACCCGCTTATAAACCTACTAAACCGACATACACACACATACACGACAGATGCTGCCATCTATCGCCACCAACACAATTTAGACAGGTCCCTGAAGGGGAGGGAAATAGTCTCCAGGGATCTGTACCCGTGGTAAACTGCGCAATGACCGACCACTGGACTTTCGAACCCAACAGATTTAACGAGCATGTACTCCGCATATGCTCGGTAGGTCTTTAGTGGTACCGGGACTTGCTCGCGGGACCTTTCGATTTCGTGACCGAGACGTTGACCACTAGCCTCCCTACGTATTTTATCTAAGCAAAGGTAACAATAACAGTAATACATAACTCCCTTCTTTTGATTTGTTGGTGGTTGACTTTCATAAACTTATTCGATAAAAACGTAGTACTATTACGCAAACTTTAAGTGTACACAACTTTGTAATAGTTAGAGCAAAGTTATCACTTTAACGACTTCGCTTCTAGTAGATAATTTGCCGATTATCCAAGTAATTTGCAGATAATTCAAGAAATTAAATATACATAAAATTCGCACTTGAAAGGAGAAAAACTATTTATCTGCAGTTTAGCCATGCCATGCGCCCATTCTGAATTGTAGCAATTACATTAACACAATTTAGACAAATTACTCAAATATTGTGTCAAAATTGTAAACAGTGGCAAAGAGGAATAACCGAAATTGACATAGTAGGTAAAATAATGAGAGTTGACGAAGCATTTTCCCCCATTTCCAATGCATGGAACTAAATTTAACCATTAAGACTTCCAAACGACAAAATAAACCAAACGGACCAAAATGCAAATAAATATCTCCATTATCTAAGTTTGTGGAGCTCTAAAGAATCTCTTAATAGCAGTTTAATGTAAACTGTTTAAAGTTAGCACTTAGCAAAGAAGCGTACAACTGTTCTTTAATTGAGCCATTAGTGTTTAAAGTCGTACACAACTGATTGCTTTCTTTTTTACTGAATAGTTTGTAAAACATTTTGGCGAATATTTATATGTGTTCTGCTAAGGACGATGACACATTAACAACATAAATAGAAACCAATTTTGTGAATGTTAAACTATAAACCAGGATGATTGAGCTATATTTATATAATTGAGCTGTTTTTGTTCGGCTCCACGGGATTTTTTCCCCTTGGCGTCCCATAGTATTTTTATATTGTTTCGTAGTTATTTTTTGTTCTTGTAATAATAATAAAGATTATTATTACCATCATCATCAGCATTACTATTATTATTATTAATATTATTACTATTAGTATTATTATTTTTACTATTATTATTATCATTATTATTATTATTATTAATTAACCCATATCATGTTATGCTTGTAAAATCGTTATGGAAGCAGCAATTTGACTAATTAAATACATTATCGTGTTTTTAATGCCTCAAAGATAATTTTGAGGAGCAAATTCAATTTTTTTTAAAGTTAAGTTTGTAAAAAAATAGATTTAAACAACAGTCGATGATAACACTGACCAGCTTAACCCTAATTCTAGGGTTAAAATTAACCATTGGAACGGGGGTGGAGTTGGCCATGTTTGTGGGATAGAATGCAATGTGTGACGAGCCTGTGACGCCACTGTAGACGTGGCGGCTGTGCTAGTTTGGAGGATTTAACTGCCGTATGGTTTGTTTGTAGGATATAATACACTGTTGAAGGAGCTGTAACATTCCCATTGAAATATCTGTTCTAATCATTTCATTGTAAAATTGAAAAGATTGGAAAATCCTTAACCATAAAGATAACTAAACAAGTAGGTTTATAACAGAAAATGTCACTTAACCCGCTTCCACACAACAGTTGTATTTAACAGGTAAAAAAAAAGCACCAAACACAGCATTAATTCTATATTAAACATTTACACGCTAAATTTGGCTAGTTTCATTTATTTTATTCCGAAAATTCAATAATTATTACTTATCGTTTGTAAAAATTAATTTATATTTCAAAGAATAAATATGCAATATTCCTCGCTTTTAAATAGAATGAAAATATGTCATATCAACAAACAAAGAATCTCGTAGTGAAATATATTTGACGTCATTTAAAACTGATCGATGTCGCAAAAATAAATTTATTTTAATTTATTGTCGAAAAGAATTAAAGTTTCTCGAGCGATTGTTGCTAATGGCAATGGTTATTTAATTCTAATAAAAATGGATTCCTATGCTTTTTAAATGAGCATTAAATTTTGCAGTTTTTTAAATAATTAAAGTACTTCGATTTCGAATTCTTTTCTGAAATTTTCAATGTATTCTAAATTCGATGGGCTGAATTTTTTGACGTTGTTTATCCGTAGCATTTGTAGTTTGGGCTATAAAAGTGGGTGACAGACAGACAGACGGACTGAACGATTATAATACCTTCCACTTTTTACGTTATAAACGTAGTGTGGAAGCTAAAAACTAAAGGCTTGATTTCAATGTCCGTGTCCACGGGCAGCTTTTACGAAGGCTGAATGGTTGGTTTGTGAGATAAAACTCAAACTAACAAATCAGTCATCGTAAAAGCTCTCTGTCCGGCACGGACTTTGACTCTGGAATCAAGCCTATATGAAAAATAAAAAGAAACCCTCTTTTTTGCTAAGTTAAAACAACTTCTCTGTTTAAATATGAAGGTAACACTACTAATATGTTTTGTCCAAAGTCCTCAAATTGGAGATATTATAAATGTAGAATAATTTATATTTATTTGGCTCAAATATAAGTGCCTCTGCATATGTTATCCTTGCAGCTTTTTTTGTACACATTAGTGCAAAAAATGAAAAAACTTATTTTGTCATCTTCTGTAAATATCAAATTGATAGATATTATACTTTTGTCTATCCTAAACATATTTTTGTTAAATTTCTGCTACACATAACACTGAATTCTGTAAAAATTTACTGTAAAATTTATTAATACGTAAGAAAGCACAAGGTTAAATTCATAATTTATTTCCTGATATTTCACATAAATCATATATTTGCTTAAACTATCCAGGAAGCTAACTTATAATGCAATTACATCAATTTGCGACTAATACTAACATTTGCTATCCTTTAGAAGCATTGCACTGCCTATACATTTAGATGTTTACCAACTAATTACACTTCGCATAAATGTTAGTATTCGAAGTGAGGGCAGATTTGCAAACTTTGAAAGGATCTCACGTCTGTGATTAATTATGCTTGTTTAAGTAAAGGGGTTTATGTTATCTTCCCGTGATTTCCCAGTACCCTTTTGTTTCACTCGCGATAAAATTGAATCAGCATGCTATTCAGGGAAAAGGCAAACTTTGCAGATCAGTGAGGCTGGAGCATCCAAATGCATCGGTAAGCTCAGGTTCCACGTAGAAAATTTGAAAGTCCGAAGTCGCTAGATATGATGTACTCATTGCTAAAAGCACTGATATGAAACTTTTCAGTCGTTAGGTTAACCCTTTGAGGGAAAAGCAAAATCGGCTGAAGTGTAAACTTGTTTTCACTGTAAGAGATTTAAATAAAATAATTTAAGTGAAAATTGAATTTCTTAATTTTTAAAAAAATTTATATTTCTGTAGTAAATGGTTATAAATGGCTCTTCCATGCTTTAAAGTTTAAAATTAAAGAAAATCATTAAATTTATAATTTTTTAAAAATTTTGTGTGTTGCTGGAAAACCTAACAGTCAGGTGACGGGTTTATACGTCTGTATCCCTCAGAGGGTTAAATAGAAAGAAGTTATTAGTATATTTAACTAAACTTATTTTTAATGATCGACATATCAAACTACATGAAACATAGCGTTACTAACTCGTAATTTAACTTAAGCACGTAAGAATGGTAAGTGCACTCGTTTACACTTTCCTCTGTATTTAAACATGAATATGTTAGTTACAGTAATAGAGTAAATATAATTATCTGAATAATATTAATAGTGAAGAGTTAATGCGTTTCACTCGCTACGTCGAAGCTCCTCTCATTTCCCGTACTTGCAAAATCATTTTTATCGAAATATCCGTATTGAAAAAAATAAATTTCCTTTAATGACTAAATAAGTATTTGAAATCATTTGCCAATTTCATTTTTGATTCAAAGCTAAAAAAATTATCAAAATTAATTTCGATCATTCATAATTAAAATATGTTAATTTGCTTGTGAATCGAATGCATATTTTTAATATACAATACGAATGACAATAGCATTTTTATTTGAATCAAAATTTGATAACTAAATTTCTATTTTCTTAAATTCAATAATCCTGGTTTATTTATCATTGATGCAAATTACATTTTTAAGGAAATAATAAATTACCTTACTAAATAAAAATAATTAACTAGGCGCTTAAAATAAATGTTCCTTAAACTTCGCAGTATTTATTTCGATTATCTAATGTACTGTGCCTCTGATGTACATTATACATTACGCAATTAGTAAATGTAAAATAAAAAGAACCAGAAAAAAAGTCATTTATAACAATTAAAAGTGGATTGGGGGTAATTAGCTAGTAATTTGTTAGGTTTCACTGATAGAGTTTTGCAGTATATTTTCTTTAACTATGGTATGTACGCATTGAGATTTTTGAAAAGTACAAACGATTATTAGTTTTAAGGGGCGCATTACCTAAAATTTAGGGATACCTAGAAAATAATTAAACATGCTCGAATGCTGTGAGCTAAGGATATTGCAGAAAAAGAAGGAATCCTTTGTAATGGTAGATGTTTACTGAAAATGATATAGTGGTTTGGTAAATTGGTTTTGGAAATTTTATGTTGATTTTTTTAATTTTTAATAATTTTAGCTTGTGAATGGTTAAAACCGTAAGACTTTTTTTTAGATAAATTAATGCAGAGCTTCAAAAATATTTTCCTGCGTTCAGACATATGCGTTTAACAAAAGATGGTATGGGATAAGGTCTACTGTGAATAGATTTTTTTAAAAAATGATGAAGTTGAAAATCACATTTAATATATATATATATATATGTTAGATTAAACTTCAAATACCTTAGTAATACGTGAAAGCTTTGCAAAGATTAAAAAAACTCCTGAAGATTTTAAAATTTATAATATAATATAGACAATTAGGGCCGAGTAAGTGGAGTTTCAGAAAAGCGACACTGAGTTATTAAGGTTAATTAATTGATATCGAATAATTTTTTTGGTATATGGGCAATTCTACCATAGTTTTTAATTTTATGTCCCTTGGGCATAACTTTAAAAAAAATAATATTTCTTTTCAATTTTTCTTATTATACTAATAGACTGGTCCTTATATAATTGCAAAACGGAATTTTAAAGCAAAGGAACTCTAACAAATTTTTAAGACGCAAAACAATGCAGAAAATTTCTTACCTTCCCATGTCCCGAATGTTAAATTTTTAGTTTAGGGCTCAAACTAACACATTTTTGAGCTAAAAATTACATTCATTTGGATTTTAAATTGAACTAATACTATATTTTAACAAATTCCTTCCATAAAATTTTGTCTTTTAATATTCCTAATGTGTATTTCTCTTCTCCTAACTTTGTCCCTGGGTTTTGGTACGTTCACTGACCTCATTACTAAAGTGTCGAAGAGAGGCACTGGATGGAGCTACAGTGATTCTTCAATCATGAAAACTGTATTGCAGAAAACTCACATTTGAGTTAGTAGCCGCATTTTTTTGTGTGCTATACTTCAACAATATGCCCAAAAGTTAAAAACCCCTGTAAAATGAGCTGCGTGTCTTTATTACTTTCCTTACAATCCCTCATGGTTAAGGTTAATTTTTGCTTAATAATTGGAATTTTTTCTATAAATATGTTTAAGTGGAGTATAAGGAGTAAAAAATCAATTTTTATTAAACTGGTGTTAGTTTCAACACAAAAAAGACCGGAAAACATCGTGAATTTCCTCACCGTACGTTCTTTACCTTCCGTTCCTAACCGTCACAATGATCTAGGGATGGAAAACCGAAACTTGTTCTAAGACTAACCGGTTTGTTCGTGTGACTTCGGTTTCATTGAAAATTATTTATTTTCATAAGGCCAGTTTAAACCGGTTTCTTTGAAACCGGTTAAAAAAAAAACTGCCATCCCTATTTTTTGTGTAAAAAAAATTCAAATGAGCCTTGCTGAACTTTTTTTTTGTAATTCTAGAACCCTTATAAATCTTTTTACAAATATTTAAAGTTATTTTGAAAATATAAATTTCACAGATTATATGAATTCAATTTTTTCAATTAAAAGCAATTAATGGTTAAAAACTTGTGTACTTATACAAGGCAAAATCCAAAGATAAAAACGGTGTTTTTCTATCGCTCTCTTACAAATGTTTCGCATTTTTTTAAAAATCTTTCAACTACTTAACAATTACACAAAGTATAACACTCATTTACGTAACTGGTGGCAATTATTTTAAATAAGTATCACTTGGTACTCATATTTGAGTCAAAAATTATCAGTTTAATCCGTATAACAAAAAGTATTTGTAAATGCACTGAACTACATTTTTAAAATATACTAATTAGGTTTTTAAACAAATTATAATCTTTAAACTTATAAGTTTTTGTTACGGTTCAATAGACCATATAAGAATTTTTTCTCAAGAAACACTCCGAACTATTTACTTATTTTTTTTCTTGAAACTTAATTTAGTTTAATCACATTATTATCAGTAAGAAATGAACTTGGTTTTTTGACTTGACTGTTCCTGGAAACCTGTCACACTACTTTAGCTTATTAAACTGTAAAACGTAAAAAAAATATTTGGATCTAGAAACGAGTTTAATGCGATACTTTTATACATTTCATAATGCATCAAGCAATATTAATAAAAATCAAATTCTTTTTTGCTCGTTTAATTTTGCCAAAACAGGTGACAAATTATTTTTCTCTTTATTCATTTTCCCAAAACAGGGGGCAAACTATTTACTCTTTATTCGTTTTCAAATTTGATAAAAAATGTTTTGGTAATATTTTGAGCAAACGATTATTAAATTGCCTAACAATTACTATTACCGGTACTTTGAAAGTTACTACTGAATATAATATCTTGCAAATAAAAACAATTTTACATTTAGAATATTTCTTTTCACGCTTACCCAGTTAACGCATATAATATAATAATGTAATACGCAGTTATCTTTACAAGTAGGGTACAAAAATGAGCCTCACATGCGTTATCCGATCATGAACCCTTGTGTGCACGGGAACTTATTCTTTAAAATATAATTATACAATTTATTGCAGAGAAAACAAACTTTACACTACTTTTTATATAGTTACTTACTGTATGATTGAAAAAGGATCTTACTGGCGGCTCTCGGTCGTAAGCTCTTATGTAGTGAGGAGCCTTTTATATATAACTATAGAAAATTATTATAAGTCTTATATTAGTTGTCTTCCGAGCGTTACACACGGTTGTTTCCTTCATTTCTGCACTAGTCTTTTCAGCAATAATATTTTTTTTTAAACTTAAAAAAATAAATTTGTATACATATACAATTCTTTACATTTGGAAAATGATTATAAAATAATTTCTTTAAAAAATTAACTTAATTTTATAAATTTAAAATTTCATAGACAAATATATACGTTATTAAAAAAAAAATATTTAAAAATTCATGCAAATAAAATAAAAACCCATATATTTCCCCCGCCATTTCCAAGCCATTCGCAAGGTTAACCTAATAGTTACCTACTTAGTGGATATAAAAACCGCGTGACCCACTTGCGGTTTTCGATCGTGAACCCTTGTGTGGCCCGGAGCTTAAATGTCAAGAGTTCATGAGTGTACCCTCTTCCCCGTTTTCGGAGGTTTCGATTTTCCGATTCCCCACTGAACGGATTTTTCACGGTAAGTCAACCCGACACTTTATTATTAGTGATTTATGATATTGTTATTTAACAATGCTCGCTTTTTTTAATCTTTATTTTTTTAAAAGTTTTTACTTATCTTATGTTTTATATTATCTTATATTTACTATTTTTTTTTAAAATGTTTCTCGTATTTTTTAATATTTTTCTTTAAAAAGTGTTTAATAACTTATTTTTTTATGTAAGTGCAAACGCTTGATTATTTTTGTCTCAGGTTTAATAAAAGTTGTAATGGAAATACATAATTTTAAACAAATATTATTTTTAGAAATAGTTTATGTTTTAAATCATGTATGAATATTTGCATTACATAGTTATTTTAAATGTATGCAAAATTATTTTTCCAAAAAAGTTTGAATGCTATCGATTATTCCTATTAAATTAAAATTCTCCTCATTTATGAGTGTGATGAAAGATAACAAACCTTTAATCGCAATTTATCAGTTTCAGGGGTGGCCAAAACAAGGGGTAGAAACCACGTCTTCTTCCTTCAGTGTTTATAAATAAGTTTTCCATTTTTTTGTTGCTTTTTTATACAATTGGATAAGCCAACCAGTTATCTTTTACGGATTGGAGGGATTGGATAAAAGATAACTGAAGGATGGAATGGATGTCTGGCTTATACTCCGAAAGGGCGCCACTTAGACAACTTAGGCACGTCGATGGAGGGGAGGGACATTTTTCTCCAGACAACCTGCATGGCACTGCCCTATGACCACCCACAGGAATTTCAGACCCAGAGATTTAACGAGCACGTTATCCGCATGTACAAATATACAAGCCTTATCCGGGACTCGAACCCGGGCCCACTTGCTTGACAAGCGAGGGTCAAAACCACCATACCGGCTGGGTGGGGGGAGCAAGTGAAATATACAGGGGAAAAAACCCTTCATCGACAGGGTATCTGTCCGTATTGAAATCTGATTGGCGAGTTGTGGCGATCGGAAACCGGTTTTTCCCATGGTTCTTCTTCAGCGGTTCAAGCGTCAGACTATTTTTCTGGCATTAAAATTTTGATCATAGAGATAATGAACCCGCGAGCCGCGTAATGAAGAACTAAGTCAAAATTGGTTTCTTCACACCAGATTAGGCGATGACTCGCTATCTTGGCCAAGCAGACCTGATGCAGACAGACTACTATGCAATGAAGGTTTTTTTCCCTGTACTCTTCAAGCGCTTTCGAAGCTTGCGCTGTAATCGTAAGGACTATAGTACACGGTGATATTGAGTGGCTCTAGTTATGTCTTTACTTAGATCTTTAAAAAGAAATTTTCGATTTTATTAAGAAATAAAAGATTCTTACCCTCTGACAGTCGGCCAGCTGCAGCTCGCTGGACTTGCTGTGTTCCGGGCTGTCCCCGAACACCCCTGGTCGGGACAGCCGCCTGTTGATGGCAGCCCGGATCCCGCCGCTGAAGCTGGCACCCTGCTCCGACCTCCGTTTCGATACCTCGGCGCCGCAACTCATGCGGCACCCCTTATGGAACGACTAAGGCAGAAGAATCGAATCGCTCGGGATAAGTCAATTCTTTTGGGAATAATCGAGTATTTTCATGTTTGATAACGAATACAATTCGGAATCTAGTGGAAATTATCGATTGTAATTATTTTTGGCCGTGACCTCCTTTCAACACTAACACATCTCGGGTCTCTTATTAAGCACACAAGCCAGAATATGCATGTACCAACCTAACTACTTAACACATCTTCTTGTGATTATTTGGGGACGGAGGGGGAGGATTATTGCTATGTTTGGGATGTATGTATGTTTAGACTCTTTTTGGCAATAATCGATTAGTTTAAGGTTTAACCACAAATCTTCTTTCGATTACTTTGAGTCATGCGATTAGTGTCATGTTTGATAACAAATCCTCATTCGAAGTAGTGGATCTTCTAAAGTCTCTTGTAGATTCGAAAAGATTCCATAAAATAGCTACATATATTGGTTGATATTATATAGATTGATGTACTCTCCCCAACTCGAGTAGATCCCCTTTCAGAACAACTGTAGAAGAAGAATCCAATTGTTCAAATTAACCAATTGTTTTAGGAATAATCGATTATTGTCTTGTTTGATGACAAATCTCCTTTTGATTTTTTTAGATATAATCAATTATTTCCGTGTTTGGAAAAAAAAAGTCTTCGGTTTCTATTGAGAATAATCGATTATTGTCAGGTTTGGCAACATATCTTATTTTAATTCATTTATGAATAATAGATTATTTTAATGGTTTCATAAAAAAAATTCGGTCGAATATTGTTTTGTTTGTCAGCAGGTCTTCTTTCAACACTTTTAATAATAATAAATTATTTTAGATTTTATTGACAAACATTTTTCGATTTAACTTGTCAATCAATTATTTTCGTGTTTATAAAAAAAATCTTCTTTCCTATTTTTTTAGAGCAAACACTTATTTTATGTTTGATAACAAATATTCTTTTGGTTTTGGGAGTCTTGCTATGGTAGGAGGCAGTTTTTAAGTCAATAAAAGGTACATTTAATTTATCGTTTAGATTCAAAATATATTTTCTAGTAATAGTAATGAGTAATTTGTTGGTTGATTGTAAATATATGATGTAATTTTTTACTATTTGTTATAACTAAATAACCCAAGGTTTTCATTGCAAGTTAGACACGTTTGTTCAAACCAAAAATATTTTTATATCTGCCGAACTTTTTTGGTGAAAATTCTTTATAGTTATACCGCATGCATAATCAATAGACATATAGGAAAATATTTTGCAAGGTGGTTTTATTTTTTTGATATATGATGGTCTAAGACAATATTTTTCATGAGCACGAATTCTTTTATATATGAATTTTCTGAACGGAAGGAAGATTTCTCTTTAAACAACCCTTTTCATTATTTTAAAAATATGTTTAAAGGGAACCATTATCTTCTTATATAAGATTTTAACAATGCATGCAATACCACGGTCTGTTATCTTTTTAGAAATAGAGTATTGATATATTTCTAGTTACTTTAAAAATTGCTAGAAAGTGCAAGAATAATACTTTTGTTTATATAACTAGAACTTCACTTGTATAATGTTTTCTTGTATATACTGTAAATTTCTTATAAGCAATTTTCATGCTTATGACATCATTATATAAAATATTGCGTATTTTATTGTAGAATCAGATCTTCGGATGTATTCATTGAAAATCAATAGTACTTATTTGCAGTGTCACTAACAAACCAAAATTTTATATCTTTTTGAATTCTCATCTCTTAGGTCCTATTTCATGAGAGACTATTATATAAATAAATACTTTTAAAAGTTGTTTTTTTCCTTTATAAAACTCACACCGTATATGATTTTAAAGCATTTACAAAAGAATTTTCCTAAATTGTTACAATAATTAACTGTAGAGATTTCCACAAGTCCTTTTTAAATGCAGTTTTGGTGTTATATAATGACTAAATACTAATCGAGTAGACTATGGTTTGTAGATTGGTTATAATACTGTTTGTTCTGTGCTTTATGTAAGCACTTTAACATTTTAAAAATTGCACATTTAATAACTGTTGATTTTTCATTTACAAAATGAAAAAGTATAAGTTTAATCTGTTGCATTAAAAAAATGGCTTAAAAGAATGTAATTTTTTAATGCGGCAAACTTTTAATATCGACTTTTTTAAATTTTCATTTTTTTATTTAAATAACATCCCATCCTGGTGTGGTAATAATTGTTCTGACTGAACATGAAGATTTTCCATTTTGAACTTGTGAAGATTTCATTTCAAATGAAATATTGATGAAAAAGTCTTTAAGCCTTATCAAAACTTAAATTTTTGTCAATTTATCATGAAGAGCGATTGAAATACAACACTTAAAGACGTCAGACTTGTTCTTGAAAATCGGCCTCGTCGTAATATTGATGCATTTTCCTGAAATACAAAAAAATAATATATAAATACAAAATAATGATGCATTTCATACCAAAATCACCAAAGCTAAAAATATATACATATAAAAAAACTAAGCACTTTCAAACTTTCGTATAACATACTCTATTTTCATGGACAAACTTAAATTAAGTTATGGAGAAACGTAAATCAAATAATTAGCTTACTAAGTAAAAGTGGCTGCAGCAAGTGATGCCTCTGGTTTTATGGATTAATGTTACACTAAAATTAAAGAGTAACGTTACACCTCAAGATCTAAAGTAAAACTTATCATTTTGTATAACAATATTTCCTTAACTTTGGTGTAACTGAACTAAATAAAACTGAAAGGAGCTAGACTTCCACCAGTTCTAAACCAGTTCACGCATCACATATTTACAGTGCGGGTTTAACGCTTTGAGTTTTTTTCAGAATTAATTTAGACAAACTAAAGTCCTCGGCGCAACAGCCCCTTTTTTGGCCAAGGCTGGCCGTGCCCATTTCAGCTTTCGTGACCTAGGGCTCTGGGGTGCTACGCATATGTCCCGGTCAGACTCACGTGGAACCCCCAGTGTTTAGTTCCCAAGCATGCTTGGTACCCATTTTATCGACCCACTCAAGGGATGAAAGGATGGGTCAACCTCGCCCAATCCCGGATTTGATCCCCGGACCTGTGGCGTGGCAATGCGAAGCACTACCACTAAGCCACTGGTCCTCCTAATTGAGACAAACCAGAGTTTAATTATTACCTTGCCCCTCACAATTAAATAGGAAAACAATCAAAAGAAATGATTATGCCTTTGACATGCACTGCAAAACTTATTCGTTAATACGGCGTTACACCTCCAAATCTTATGTAATTTTTATAAGGTTTTTTTGTGCACGCTGTAAAGATTTAGTGTAACAATGTACTCCGTAAACTGTTGGCAGCACACGCTGCCACTGGATTTACAGAGTGACGTTCCACTAAATTTTTACAGTGTGCAAAAAAACTGTAAAATAAAATTTTATTTAATGAAGTTAATGTTGCTGCGTGGGCATTTGTCAACCCACTAGTCAACAGGTACACTAACTTATAATATTTTCACACACAAAATTATTGTAGGTTGCTATTTCCTATAAAAATAGTTTCCACCACTTTTATAGAGTAACGTAATACCAGACCTTCCCAAAGCTGGCATGACACCACAACAATTTAAATTCAATGTCTCAAAAATGTCTCAGTATACTTTGTTTAAAATGAAAGTCTGTTCTACAAATATTTTACATTTAGAAACTAGTTGTTTATATAAATATTTCGCGCTTTAAATGTTTTGATTATATATTGCTTTAATATACATAAGGTTTAAAAACTGTATAGAATTAGCTAAGGTAAATATGTTTCAGTGGGTGCGAATGAATACTTTTCAGTAAAAAGATCAGATATTATATTATAAATTTATATATATTAAGAATTATAAATTAAGATATTATAAATTTCAGGTATTTATTATATAAAAATTCTTTTGCATATCATTAAAAATAATTTTTCTTTCTTTTTTTACGTAAGAAAAATATTTAATAGAATGAAACAATATTATACATTTTAGCAAAATAATCATTAAAAATAGTTAATAATAAAATAATAATAATTAATTTAATAATAATTATTATTTTATTAATAATAATTAATATAATAATAAATAATTAATTAATAATAATAATTATTATTATAATAATAATAATTAATATAATAATAATAATAATATAATAATTAATAATTAATAAATAATAATAATTAATTTAATAATATAATAATAATAATATAATTTAATAATAATTAATATAATAATAATAAATAATAATAATAATAATAATAATAATAATAATAATAATAATAATAATAATAATAATAAATTTAATAATAATAAATAATAATAATAATTAATTTAATAATAATAAATTATAATAAAATTCTTCGAATTTATTTTGAGTTTGACTTTTTCACTACAATTTATTAACTCACAATAGGCGACATAACCCCCATTTAAAATATCCTTTTTTTCTCCTGCTGTCCAATATTCTTAGTTTCATATTTCCATAAGAAAAAACACTTTTTTATCGTTTTTTTTTGCCTATTTATTGACGGTTACTTTATTCGAATACTCAAGCGATATGCAAACGATTCGAGAGGAAAATTCCACAGACAACGCTTCAAGGATGATCCAACTTTAAAATTAAATGGGCTCTTTAAGAAATCAAACACTTGATGCCAAGACAGAAGATGCCAGACGTTTTTTTTTCTTTTTTTTTTCTAAAATAATTTTTACATTTTTAGAACTCAATAGAGAGGGCAGTGCCATGGATACCAAAGATCTAGGGATAATATGTTAACTTAGACTTATAATAAACCATTAACATCTATTAACTAGCATTTCAGTAGTAATAATATTTTGTAATATAAAAAATAAATTCTGTGATTAGAAATTTCGTTTTTTTATTTGAAGTTAAAAAATTTGCGAGTTTAAATTTTGTGAACAAGAGTATAAGAACAGTTTTCCTCTCCATTGGCTCTTCCTTTCCCCATCCCATCATCACATTTTATGCTAACCTCTCAAGCGACGACTTGTTCGAAAATCGAAATATAAAAATATTAAGGATTAATTCCTTTGTCTGTTTTCGCTCTCACACGGACAGCGTTTACGAACACTGGTTGGTTAAGTTAATCTAAGAACTAACCATTGGCTAACCACTAGCTTTAAGGCCGAATTATTGGTTAGTAACCAATCATTGGTTATTAACAAATCATTGTTTATTAACAATCATTCGGCGAATGATTGGTTAATAACCAATCATTCGGCATAATGGTTTTTTACTAGCGAATGATTGGTTATAAAAGCTGTTTTTCGAGTGGATATGGGAATGGAATCAGGCATTTTGAAATACTAAACTATCAGTTCTTCGTTTACATTTTTTAAGGGGACACGATACTACTTTATAATTTTGACCTATTCACTATAAAATTGATGTATTATTAGTCCAACCTATATTTAAAAACAATATATGAAAAAAAAAATTACAAATTAATTTGACTTTTAAGATATTAAAAAAATATTTTTTTTTAAACTTTTTAAAATACTTAGGCTTTTTAAATACAAAATTTTAACTAAATTTTTTTCTCATAAACTTTAAACTGTTTTACATAAGAATTGGCATCCAAATTTGAATAATCTTCAGTAGTTATTTTATAAAAAATATTATTTATTTAAACAATCCCAAAGTTTTTTAGCATATTTGAAAAATTTCGAATTTGGTATTTTTTATACAAAACTATTACTTTTGAAAACAATTTTAATGCCAGTTCTTAATTTCAACATATTTGACAGGCTGCATACAAAATTACTTAAACTTTTATAAATAATTAAAAAAGCCATAGCGATTTGAAAAACTTGTCATCAAGGAAAAATGAACATCGAGAAATACACATTTAAAATTTTCATTCGTTTTCGTTTTTATCCTACCTTTCCGTATACAAAGTGGAATAACTTTTTAAAAAATATAGGTGCACTTTTAAAACTTGGTAGACTTATTTAGAAGATTCCATTCTTTAATTTTAGTAAATAAAAAAAATCGAATTTTTGTCATTTTTTAAAGAATGTATTCCCTTAAACTTAACACAAAGTTATAAATCTTGCATGAAGGTCCTTATAAGGTAAAACACTTAAAATAGTTGACCAAGAGTCTGAAATGAGTTTCAAACAAGAAGTTCTTAAAGAACTAATATAGCCTACTTTCCTGTTACTTAAATACTCACTGAAATTCAAATCGGGAAACAACTAGGTTCCTAACACTAAATAACATCAACAACCGTTTCTACACTAGATTTATACACATTAGGAAAAAGTCCCTAAACACTGCATCCATCTATAATTTAAACTTCTAAAAGCCGAAATCAACTATTTTCCTTAATATGCTTTCGCAAATTAACTTAATATTATTTATCGTCTGTTCGATTTATTTGTAGTTCGAAAAATAATTAAATATTTATCAATAACAAAAGTAATGAAACTACTACAACTGCATTAAAAAATAAGGAGTGTAAATTAAAACTAAGCATAATTGTACGCAAAAAAATGCCTTGCCGCTTTCTTGGTAAAAAATTAATGAACAATCAAAGAATCACATTGTGCTATATTTTATGACGTCATTCCAAACTGATTCATACACAAATTATTTTGCTTCAAATATTTTTAAATAAAGTTCCTCACGCCATTGTTGATTTGGCAACAGTGATTTAAATGACTCAAAATTGAATTTCAATGCTAAATCAATGGGAAATTCGTCGACAGATAGTACATTTATGTCCGTTTGGACGTACAGACAGGCAGGAAAAAAGTATGAGAGTTGGTTCTCTGAGATCATAGCTTTTTAATAAAAAAAAGAATTTTAAGATCGGATTGATAGAACCTATTTTGGAAGGGGGTACGGACGGACAGACAGACAGGCAGGCGGACATCGACCGAATGTCAATACCTACTTTTTCATTTTTTAAAAATTCTTTCAAATTAAAATAAAGAAAAGTAGGCTAAAAATATCTCCGCATCGTACAGTAGGATTGCCAGTTAAATTGACCCCCCCCCCCAGCCTGTTTAAAAAAATGAAGCAGAAATCGAATAGAAGAAGATGGAAGCGCGTTGAACCATAAAAAAGTTTTTTTTTTGCTTATTTTTAAGAGACTCTAAAAAAGGAAAAGGAAATGGATCTGAAGACGAGAAATCGAACTTGGTTTGTTATGGCAGAAATGGGTAAAGTAAATGGCATAACTGGTAATTGACTTTTGTTTTTGTGATATATTTAGATGAACAAAATGGTAGAAAAAAATTACTTTCTTGTAAGGCAGTAAAAAATTAACTCAATTTGCATTGCCAAAGGCTTGATCCAATTGTCCTTATACGTGTTTAAAGCTCTGACGATGTCTTATTGGTTAGTTCAACTATTAATTCAATAACGAACCGATCATTCTTTGTATAGATCATAAAGTATTTAAGATATGTGAGGATGTTACATTTCAACTATTGCAAAAGTGCGGTAAAAGGTTTTCTAAAAAGTCCTGTTACTCAAACTTTGAAAATCCCTGTGCACTTCTATTCAGATTTTTTGAAGTTTTTTCGTTTATTATATATTTATCCACTATTTAACTACACTATTAAAACAAAAGAGTGAAATCCACTCCTATAGGGGAAGTGCATTTTCGGCACCGGAAAGGAGTGGAAATTAACTCAGACTGAGGTAAAACCGCTCGTTTTAAGAGTGTAGGACGTAGATTGTTTTCTTTTATTTCTTTTACCCACTCCGCAAAAAGAGTGAAATCCACTCCTATAGGGCAAGTGCATTTTCGGCACCGGAAAGGAGTGGAAATTAACTCAGACTGAGTTAAAACCTCTCGTTTGTTTTAAGAATGTACTTTTATTTGGTTTGTGGTTAATTTTTGTGGAGAAACAACTTCTAGGCTACTTTTTTCTTCATTGAATAAAAGGGTTTTTTTTTTGCAAGAAAATAATTTGGTTCTCTAAAATGTATTTTAAATTGATATTTTAAAAAAAAATAATTGAGTGAATCTCAAATAAAAAGAATTCTCTTGCCAAAATTATTTTGGTCGTTAGTTTTCATCTGAAACATGTTTTGACTATCTAAGTGATTTCGCGTGACAAAAGTTTGGTTTCAGATAAATTTTGTATAGGAAGGCTGGAAATTTGTGACTCATTATATTGTGAAATTCTTCCTCTTAAAATAACTAAAGTTGACGATATAACATATTTTAACTTAGAATATCTACATACAAATATTTGTGGCATCAAATACCAACATTTCGTTGCAAATGGAATGAGGTTTAAATTTAAAATAAACCTCAAGCGACTCGAGAGTTTTCTTCACAAAAAATTATCTTCTAACGAAGACCAAAATAGAGCGGGGTTACGTTGAATCATTTGATAACTGTACTTTTTCTATATTTATTGAATGCATTTTATAGTAAATTATTATTTTATAGTAAATTATTACAAATAAAATCTAAAATAACTTTTATGAAGCACATATACGCTGGCGCTACTCAAAAGAATTAGGCGAATGCATGGTTTAAACCCTATCACGCCCAATGATTCCATTTTGAATCATCAGCTGTGGATTTTTTTTCTTACTTAGTTGAGCTGACACTTATTTATCGTTAGATGGAAGAATCATGTCTTTGGAAGAATTAAATAATGTTTCTTTTAATTAAATGAAAATGTGAAAACATGGTAAAATAAAATTCACTCCCAAAAAATTTTATGAAATAAATTGACCCTAAATTCTTCACGTTTGCATTGTTAAATGTTTAAAAATCGATTTTAATTTTTTTTTTAACAAATAAAGTTTTGAAAATTTTTTTGTTATAATTTATTCAAAAGTTATGATTCCAACCAAATTTTTCCCCCTTAAATTTTAGTTAAAAAATTAAGATTTCCCCCCTGTTTTTTACCATTTCATTATGGATGCATAATGAATCTATTTCACAAATTTTAGCTTTTTAGAATAAAAAATTAAACGTTGGAACTCAAAGGGTTGACAAAAATACTCAAAGTGCTCCCCTAATTGTTTTGAGCAGTGTAGTGTCAAAGAGTGTTTATTTCAAATATAATTTTATGGACTTTGAGTTAATATGCACCATTATATTATTTTATTGTATATTTCTTATATGTTGAACATCCCTCTAAAAGTAGTTTTCCTTTTCTAATACTTACGTTACTTTACTTTAACTATCTCTCATTGAAATGGATTAATGCTGCTCAAACTTGCTTAGTACACACTGAATATTTAGTAGGAAGAACAAGCCTTTTGCAACAGAATTTGTTAACACTTGATCAAACAATTTGTGTGTAGTTTTTACATTGTATTAGCTTGTAAGTAACAAAACAGTAAACATGATTGGTACTAATTTTATTAACCCGCTTATTTTATGAAAGATACAACTCTTTTAAAGATTCAAATAATTGGGTTTAAAAGATATTTGCAAAGCTATTCATTGTAGCTCAATAGGTATCAATCATGTTCTTAAACAATTGTTTTGTTTATCATTTTCATTTTACCCATCTTTGAGGAAACTAAAACATTTTTGAGAGTATCATTGATAATAGCAATATAAAAAGTTCAAATGTGTCAGAAAAAATAATAATGGTCAAAAATAGTATTTAATGTTCACACACAGAAATAAATTAATACTAACATAAATGTTTATCCCTTCATAACAAACAATGGCTTTATAAACTAGCTCAAAAATCAAGCAAAACCATTTTTGCGACGTTTAATGCAACAACTTTTCAAAAAGTACCAGAACTAAATTCCCAAAACGTTTTCCAATGACCTGTTTAATGTTTTGGGGAAGATTATACGACTCTGCAGCAAGTTTTTGTCCCGTTTTTGTTTCTTGGAGTAAACGTTTAATAGATACATCGATAACCGGCAATGGTTTTTACGTTGCGTTCTGACAGTTTTATGTTTCCGAGCCTACTTTATGGCATCAAGTTTACTTACAGAAAGCTTAACTTGGTGCGATTTGTTTTGTAAAGGAGACAGTCTCGGAGGGGGAAACTGGAAATACCCTGCGATTACCTATAAAATGCCCTCTAGTGTCAAATGTCTTGTATTCTTGTATTTCTGCAATTTCGTCGGTCGATAACGGTTTACCGTAATTTTACTGCTGGGTTTTAGTGTTCTATTTGGCAGAAAGAATTATTTTATTTATATTTACTGTTATACTTAAGGATATAATGGTTAATGACCATCTTCTTTTAAGAAAATCCAAAGGGTTTCTTATATTCTTTAATTTAATTCACTCAGATGGTTTAATGTATTCATATAAATATTTTAATTATAAGCGTAAAATTGCAATATTTGAATTCTTCTTATTGATAATCATTTTAACGTTTTTCAACTACTCCCGTTACTTTAAATAATTACAAATACATAATTAATATGTGTATTATATACTACAGTTGTTTTATAAGGATTCAAAAGACCCTATGTACAATCTGCCTAACTAATAATTGGTCTTTACCAATTTTTTATACTATAACATTTGTTTTAATTCGAAATTTTAACCGTTTTCTATTAAAATTTTCTAAAATTATGTCTATTCATCTAAATGCCATGGTATTCTTGAATGAAACATGAAATATACAAACTATTAATATATAAAGGTAAATAAAGTAATTTATTAAAAATAACTCTTACAAATTCATATGAAATGCGTCGATATTGATTCGAGAATTTTGATGCTAACGTAGACTTTGTCGATCCTGCTGTAACGTACATGTTTCACTTAACAATAATCATTACGTTTAGAAATACATTCATCGGTAAACGGTAAATACATAATTTATATTATTATTTTTTTATATAAGTGTACGTGGACATTTAAAATATTTCTACTACTTTGATATTCTACTACAAATACAATCCCCAGAATTTCAGTTTTATACATTGAAATACTTATGCTTTAAAATATTATAAGTTGGTTCAATGCTTGCTTCATCAACGCACTCTAAATCCGTTAGTTTTAGATATAAACAGCCATTAACCTTCTGCAATAACCCTTTTTTTATCAATCGCCATTTCACTGACATTTTTAAAGAAGGTTGTGGAAGAAAGTATTTTACAAATGGAACCCTTTTAAATTCCTTTTGAAGATTTAAACTTAAAAAAATGTAAGTACATGCTGACACATAAAGTATACGAAATAATCCCCTTTAATATACAACTTTCAATACGATGTACTTTTCCCATATTGCCAGGTCAATTTGTTGAAATGCTCATACTTTAAAAAAAAAATGTTAAATCATTAAACCATCTGCAATAACCCTTTTACGTATAAATTACCGTTTTAATTTAATTTTTTTAGGAAAGCTTGTTGGACGAACCTATTTTCAAATGGAAACCTTTTAAATTCTTTTGACGATTAAAACTTTTAAAAAATGCAAGTGCATGTTGACACTTAAAATAAATGAAATAATCCATTTAATATACTACTAAAAATTATCTGTATTTTTTTTAATTATCGTGTCGATAGACACGATGATTTTACTTCATATTTTTATATTTAAGGAAACATTTTAGAGCTTATATTGCAAGAGAAAAATAGCATAAGATGGTGTCATTCTCAGAGTATGCAACCACTTTAGAAAATTGCTTTTCCATTATTATTTTCATGAACCAGCAAAAAAGACAAATACGAAACGTGTTACTTCTCTAAACTATTTGTTTAGTTTAGTTTTAATTATCGTCGCACTAGAGCTACACGAGGGCTATTGGCGACGGGCGACGTATTTTAGAACCACAGTCAGGTGACGAGCCGACACCTGAATAGGCACCCAACGCAACCGTTAAGGGCGACATCGTACGCAGCGTTGGGACTTTGGAGCATATTTAACGTGCACTCTCTACACGGGGTATTATTCGGACAATTTTGGCTGCACGGGCCGTTTATAGGTCGGCAGTTATTTTGGCGATGCCCGGACCCGAACCTGGGACCTTTCGTATGCTAGGCGAGCGCCTAACCGACTAGGCTCCCAAGTAAACTGAAACACGAGGAATATCAAATTGTAAAGGGAGAAAAATATTAACAGTCGGCACTCATTACTTAGAATTTTGGTAAAATTCGCAAGTTTTTATAATTGTTACTACAAAATAGAGCTATAAATAATAAACTTACAATACAAACTCATATTCAAGTTTACAGGAAGTCAAAAGGTTATGTAAACATGCTGCAACAAATGTTTTTTAAAGATATCTATTAGACTTTGACTTTTTAAGATATCTTTTT
Organism: Oedothorax gibbosus; assembly: GCA_019343175.1. Taxonomy (NCBI): domain Eukaryota; kingdom Metazoa; phylum Arthropoda; class Arachnida; order Araneae; family Linyphiidae; genus Oedothorax; species Oedothorax gibbosus. The sequence continues at coordinate 3,078,466 of CM033272.1, forward strand.
TTTTAAAAAAAAGGGTTCAAATTTTAAAATTTTCGGAAATCGGCCTTTTAAACTAAAAAAAAAAAATATTTGTTTAGTAATCATTCAATAACTTTAATGTTCAAAATTATATAAAATTAAAACATGTTCTGAATTTTTTTAAATGTTTATAAAAATAATTATTTTGTTTGAGGTATCAATATTGTCAACTCGACTAACATTGAGCCTTGAGGGCGAATGAGCCCACCGCGGATCTCCAAACCACACCGCTTCAACCTTTTGAAACAAGGAAATGCTCAAAATTGAACATCAGGTGTTTCAGTCTTGAGTATGGGTATGGTTTCAAAAATGAGTGTATGCAAGAACCATTTTTATTTTGCAACATTCTTAGATTTGAATATGTGTTACTCAGTTTTGAAAATGTCATTTTTGAGTGTGGTCGTCTTATCTTACGAGTTATTTGAAAATCTTCGTAATTCTTAAACTCTTTATCCCTTCTGAATAAGATAAAATCTATTTTAATAAAAAAAATACAATGAACCGGACGCAGCTGAGCGGGTATATAACTAATTTTAGAATGTAATATTTTAAAAATAGATTAAAACTTTGAATATTTTTAATAAAACTTTGATTGATGAATATAACAACACATCATTTTACATACTACACATTCAAACAGAAGATACGAATAAACTCCAGATCACACAAAAGTTTAAACTGCAAAATATATGAAAACAATACGTTTGATCCTAAAGCGAGCGAGAATATCCGACAATATATCAAAGGATCTGCTTGCATGTCAACCAACGATCATAATCAAAGATCGGAGAAGGGGGTCCAATTTCCCGAAAATATCAGGGATACTCACGGAAGATACACAATCATTTCTGAGCTTAGAACTCTCCTTATTTGAAAGGAAGCTTGTTTCCACATGAATATCTAAATAGGGGCAAAGTCCGCAGTAAAATTTCCGTACACGCTTCTGTTTTCACTCAAAACTTAAAAGGAAGAACACCAGTTGGATATTCTCCTATTCACTTGAGCCTTTTTTTTATACATTAAGATATTCACATATTTATTGTAAGACAAGAGATGCACTGTAGGGGATGCACGAGTTCTTGTTGGAATGCTTCGGTTGCGTTTAGAATTTGTTTCATTTAATTTTTTTTTATTTGTAACTGTTGCCGGGAAGTTTAAGAATCGTAACGGAGAATAGCTTCTTAGGTTTACCTCAGCCAGGGGGCCCGGATGGCCGAGTGGTTTGGACCATTACGCTAGCAGTCTGCGCGCTGTAACGGGTGCGGGTTCGATTTCCGCCTTCGCCCTGGGTGTACTTTCCTTTCTCTGTGACAGTAAAAAATTCTTTCTGTGTCTGTCTTGCTTGACGAAGGCTTCATAAGCGGGTCTCTGATCAAGCACACTAGCCGGAATATATATGTACCTACCCATACCCCCCTACCCACCCCAGCCGGCCTAAGACCGTATCATTCATCATTATTATCAAGAAATAAATATTATAAATCGGTTTGTGTATGTTACGTTTTCAGTAGTCTTTTCTTTTTGACGAACTTTGACACTTAAAACTTCTTGAAAAACATATCTATTGCAGTCGCTGCCAGAATTTCAATGAGCTTAACTAATATTGATTGTTTAAGGAGAAAAATATAAATAACTAAATAACAACTATTCGAATACATAGGCTGTAAGGAACGTGGGTTAAAACATCTTAAACGTATTTGTTTCTCTTATTAATTATAAATTGCATCTTAAATTTGGTTATTAAGGCTTTATTAAAAAAAACACAACTGCTAGAAACTAATCCATGTCCAAAAGAATATAATCTTAACTCATATTAAATAACAACGAAAATATAAAATAATGTTATGTATTTAACGTTTTAAAGTAATAAAAAATAGATAAATAAGCAGTAAAGATCTGATACAGAGTCTAGAAAAGTTATTTGAAAGAGCCGGCCCTGAAAACTCATAAATTTGAGAAGAATATCATGCCATATAAACGAAGATGTGTATCGAAAACTCTGTGTAGGGTATAAAATTCGTGTGTTGGAGTAAAATGAATTTTTAAACAGAAATAAAGATGATAACTTTTAAAGGGAAATACTTGAATAGAGGCTTATAAGAAAAGTGAGAATTTCTTGCTCATTACGTATATACGTTAATTATATATAAATCTTGCTCACAAGTTTTCATAAGAAAATTTATAATTTCCAATAATTTAAAAAGGAGAAAATACTACTCAGCATTGGCCACTTTTTTGTTTAAATAAAAGTATTGCTAAAGTAACTCGCCAAATTATTAACTAAAATTCGCCAAATAGGCAATTTCTTTTATAAATAATTTATAAGCTGGTCGGTTGTTCGAAGGTCATTGTATTAGAGCTGTATAATGGGTGTGGGTAGCTATATCTATTTTCTCGCCAAATTATTTCCCAAAACGCGCCAAATGAGCTAAAAGGTTTTATGTATTTATGAGGGAATTGTGATGACATTTATGAGTGCATTTTATAGCGTATTTTTCATTTTGGAATTTTAAGGCAATGAAACGGGATTTTATAATTTATAACGAGCGGAAACAATAACAAGTTTATGATCCTATAACAGGTTATATATGGTACACATATTTGGAATCTATTTGATATTTTTTTATTCCGTGCGAAGAACGGGTATAAATTTGCTAGTTATATATAAATCTTGCTCACAAGTTTTCATAAGAAAATTTATAATTTACAATAATTTAAAAAGGAGAAATTACTACTCAGCATTGGCCACTTTTTTGCTTAAATAAAAGTATTGCTAAGGTAAGTTATTTAGTATAAAAATAAATTTGTTTTGAGATATTTTTGAACATATATGCAATCTAATAAATATGTTTTGTTTGTTATTTTCTATAGAATTGTAGGAATAAAAGTGCATTGAGGAGACCGGGGCTAGTTTTCCCATGCGGTAAGTTTTCCATCGGGCCTTATATTGGAAGAGAGCAGTTGGGGAGCGCCAGCTGTCTGCTTGGTTTATGAAGTTACACAGCCTGTGTCACTCAGAAGAATCTTTGTTCAGTTGGTGTTGTAATATTTTCGTAAGAGCTGTCTTTATGATTTTTTCAACATTTAGTAAATTTGTATGCTTATATTTAAACCTATTTTAAACATTATTCCATTTAACTTACAGTTTTATCATTGCTTATAATAAAAGACTGTTCCTTTTTTTACGTAAGTCTGTATTTGTTTCAAAATAACGTAAACCTCTATCGTCACGATTAAAGTCAAAATCTGGTGACGGGGCAGGTTTTACACAATTTCACGGGACACGAATTCCAACAATTTTTTGTATATAAACGTGCTCGAACCTTTATAATATTCCAAAAATGCATTTATTTTTTAATATATGACAAAGTAAAATAATCATACATTAAGTTCTGCTTGCAAAAAGTTTTGTTTCCGATTACAAATTCTCTACATAGTAATAAAAAAGAGAGCTGACAGAGATAAATGACAATGTGTTCGATGTGTTTGTTACTGGTGCACTCTTGATATATATATATATATATATATATATATATATATATATATATATATATATATATATATATATATATATATATATATAATATATATATATATTTTAATATATATATATATATATATATATATATATATAATATATATATATATATATATATATATATATATATATATATATATATATATATATATATATATATATATATATATATATATATATATATATATATATATATATATATTATATATATATATATATATATATATATATATATATATATATATATATATATATATATATATATATATATAACCAAACTATAGTTACACAAAAGGGGAAGTTACAAAATTTGCTTGATTTTAAAGTAATCCAGATGATAATGACCGTTATATAACAATTGCTATGGTAAAGTGGCTTTTTTAAAATACATGTTTACCTATATCCGGGGTATAATATTTTGGGCTATTTTAGTTTACAATATAATGAACATAACAAACAACAAAATGTTTTTTTAAGTGCGTTTAATATTTTCAAGAATAGTTGGAAAATTTAAATCATCCATTTTTGGCAGTCTGGGAAAATTCACCCTTATAAGGGGAACATTTTAAAGCTCAAACCAAAATAGTCTCTAACCACTTACTGTCATAACGTATATTTACTTTTTGGAAAAGTAGCAATGCAAGTTTGTTTAAAAGCATGTGATGAAGTCTTTGATTTTGTTTTCTTCACAATCACTAAAAGTAAAAATATATACAATCAAAAAGAAAAAAAGGATGAAAATCTAGTCCCGGTCTTCCCTACATAAGGTATCCATATACCTTAGAAAACGGAAAAATGGATCAAAATATGTGTTCTGATACTTTTGCATTAAAATATTATCTGATTTTTTATCTTTCATTTGGTACAAGAAGATTTCTTGTACTGTAAATAGTTTTTAATTTACAGGCAGTCTTTTAAGGGAAATTCTACTAACTTTAATCTTACAATGAAAGGCATGGCCTTTCTTGATTTCAGAGTGGAGCGAATAAATATGTCCCGTTTGTTATGACCACACACTTTATTTGAGGCCTCTGTAACCAATTTTACTGTTCTTTCCACAGCTTGTGTGTGGCATGGGAATTTTGAAAAAGTCCATAGTCAATTGGTATTGGTTCTTCCAGCATACTTTTCAACTCTTCTGTAGTCACATCATTCAGTATTGGTGGTGGAGTTACTTTGCTGGACGAAAAGTCAATTAGTTCGAAGTAGTCGTTTGCTTCGAAGTTTATTTTTGGAATATTAAACTTTATAATCCCAACTTGTCCAACCGTCTCACATGATTCTCTTGCTTTTATGACTCTTCGAATGCCAAGGGCTCTGATATGTGTTCTCTCATAAGTCAGCATTGCGAGTAGTATGTTTTCTGGGGATGCGAAGTAAGCATTCCCCGAGAAATCACTGGGTCGATGACGTTGAGGTTAACTTGATCCAATTATCTGGATTACTGAATGAAATGGTAAATATGCCGAGCTCCATCCTTAATTGAATGATGGATTTTGATGCGGAACCAAGATGGCACATACACCCTGATAATGAACTCTACTATGGTACGTAAGTTTTTCTGATGGTTCTGTAGTGGATACATACAGTCTTAATATCCTGTTGGCTGTTGTCAACCAGCGGGACTTGTTTAAGGTACCTGGATAACGCTTAGCAAGACATGGAAGACACATGTCTGAGCTAATGGCGAGAGCAATTTCCCTTAGAAAGTTTAATATTCCAAAAACAAACTTCGAAGCAGACGACTACTTCGAACTAATTGACTGGTCGTCCAGCAAAGTAACTCCACCACCAATACTGAATGATGTGACTACAGAAGATTAGAAAAGTATGCTGGAAGAACCAATACCAATTGACTGGATTTTTACAAAGTTCCCATGCCACACACAATCTGTGGGAAAACAGTACAATTGGTTACGGAGGCCTCAAATAAAGTCTGTGGTCATAACAAACGGGACGGATTCATTCTCTCTACACTGAAATCAAGAAAGGCCATGCCTGAATTTATGTGCAAGAGACAGTACAATGTACATGTACAAAACCTAAAGACTTATAACAAAACACACACTTTCATACTTTTAATTTTGAATACTTATTTCTTAATTCTTATGTCTAACATTATGCGAGTATGACATTTCTGGTTTATGTTTAACTAGCTGTTATACCCGACGTTGCACGGGTAGAGGTGGAAAAATAATTTAACAGTCAATTTAACTATTTTTTTTCTTTCATTTTAGTTACATAAGATATGAAGATTACTCTAATTTTCCATTTAATTACCCAACTTGGATATAGTAATGATTAATATTAATTTTAAAAATACCTTTGATAAGAAGCTCAAATTAAAAAGAATACATATTTAAGTAAAAAATAATCAGTAAGAATTAAAAATGGAAAAACAGCTAAATCTTAAAAGGGTCTCAAACATTTATTTTAACGCAATTCAAGGGAGTTTTGTAAGAAATTAAGTAACTTTTTTTTGGACACTTTGTAGATATAAATACAATATAAGCAGTACAAATTTCTACCATTATATTCAATAAAAATGCTGAAAAATTAAGAATTTAATGCAAATGTATACAGTACCTAAATCAATGCAGATATGTACAATAATTGAATGAAAATAAATACAATAATAATTGAATGAAAATAAATACAATAATAACGCTAGCAAATTTATACCCGTTCTTCGCACGGATTAAAAATTATCGAATCGTTCCAAATATGTGTACCATATAAATTGTTATAGGATCATAAACTTATGTTATTGTTCCCGCTCGTTATAAAGTATAAAATCCCGTTTCATTGCCTTAAAATTCCAAAATGAAAAATACGATATAAAATGCACTCATAAATGCCCTCACAATTCCCTCATAAATACATAAAACCTTTAAGCTCATTTGGCGCGTTTTGGGAAGTAATTTGGCGAGAAAATAGATATAGCTACAAACACACCCATTATACAGCTCTAACACAATGACCTTCGAACAACCGACCAGATTATAAATTATTTATAAAAGAAATTGCCCATTTGGCGAGTTTTAGTTATAATTTGGCGAGTTTGGCAACGTATTTGGCGAAAAAATGAATACATAAAACACTAATATGCAGCTCTAGTGCGATGGCCTTTATTAACCATCATAGTTCAGTAATAGCTTAACTATACATTTATTGCTTAAATATGCATACATGCAGTCAACAGAAAAATCAATGAAAAAATCATCAAATAAACCCACAATAAAATACGGGAATGGAGACTGGCGTAATTATGTCACTTGAAACATGTCAATTATTTTTCAAATAATGAAATTAGTTTCTAGGTAATGGCAACAGAACAAAATAAACATTTTCAATTTTAAATGTTTTCGTTAAAAGTTTTATTTAATTTTTTCAGCCGATGGCACCAGGAAAGTAAAAATAGATCGGATTTGAGCAGAAGTGGTATAGTTTTTTCAGAAAATTCGAATAAAAACGTTCTAAAACGATAGAAGGAATGGTCTGATTCGAAAATTTTTTAGCCTATGTTTGTTCCGGAGATGAGATGAATTTTTGTGCCAAATTTCGTGACGATCTGTTGCGTGGTTCTTTAGATCTCGTGTCTTATACAAACAAACGGAAGTTGCCTCTTATGTATATAGATTAATCTTAATTAAATAATGAAAAAAAAACAGTATTTGTCGATTTTTGTGTAATTTCAGGCTCTTTGCCAGAACAGAACATATTGTACGTAGGGCGTCAAATTTTGCACAGTAATTAACCATACATATGTGAAACTTTTACACACTACCGCAAAGTGCTGTGACATTTGACTGTTTTTTTTTTAAATTAAAAAATTGACGATTTGACATTTTTTTGAAATTTCACGTCCCTTGCCAGAACAGAAGACATTATCCTTATTGTGATGAAATTTTGAGTAGAAGTTACTTATATATAGAGGCAACTTTTCCACTCTACCCCAAAGACATCATAAAAAATTTGCTTTTTTCGATACACCCTATTAAAAAGTCTTTCTTAAAAATTAAAGAAAAAGTTATCTAAGGTATATGGATACAGACGCTCTTTTAAAGTTTTGTCAGCTATTTCTTAATTCTTGCTCAGTAATTTCACGAAAATATATGTTTATATCTAGTAATTTTTTGACATGGTGAGATGATTTTTCAAAAGAAATAGCCAGTTCCAAAAATGAAAAAAATATATATCAGTAGTGGTCGGTAAATATCGGTACTTGAAGACGCGTCTGGAAATTACATTTAAGGTTTTGGAGATAACCCCCGAAGTATGTTCAAAGTTATAATGTTTTAATAACTTAGCAAATATTTTATGAAAATGTGTAAATAAATATTTCTTTAATTTTGACGGCACTTTACAATTTTACACAAAATTGAGTGTTGCGATTTTATTTTTTCAAAGTTGTAGCTTTTTTTAATATTTTGACGATCCAATATTCAAATTTTGATACAGGATATCAACTGAACACTTTTTTTCTATGAAAAAATCTAAATACCCTTTCCAAATTTTTTTTCTAAAAACAGCCGAGATACAAGGGATGGATCTATTTTCTTTCACAGCTGTATATTGCGGCCCTACCGTCTGTGCATCTCCTCTATCTTTAAATAAATGTTTTAAATTTTCTAAAACGATAAGTTTTAATGCTACATTACATTATTTAATTGTAATTGTATTCAAATACACTCAATTGTATTACGCTTGCCTATTGCTCCAAGTGCCTGAGCTGAAGAATGTTAGATTCCTGTAATTGTTATCGAATAAAGCTAATTAATGTTTTTGAATTTCTTCGGGGAAAATTTAAATTAAATTATAAAACTTATTATTCATTTTTAGCTTATTATTTTTTAGCATATTCTTGACGCCAATGAACAGTCTTCTAAGGAACACGTTCACAATTTTTTTAATTAGGTGATACAATGGCAGCTTAAATGGAATCATATTTGCGTAGATACTTAGATGATAATTAATAAGAGGCCCTAAGGAAAATATACTCATTACTATTTTAAAGAATTTTCTTCATTTGAAACATTCAAAAAAACAAGAATAAAACTACTTGCTTCAATAATTCCTTTAATAATATATGGTAATTATTAAAAATCACTCCTAAAATCCCCAACACCCTAATTGGAAGGTATTGCATTTTACGTAAGCTCTAATTAACAGTTCGCTTGTGAAATAGATTTATTTATAAATTTATAACATGGTTTCATGTTACATTTAATTATAAAAATAGCAAAAATATCAATCCTATGCAATTTTAGGAAATTATTTTATATACGAATACTACATCTTGTATCGAAACAGTTAGTTTACAACACATTGAAATTAATCTTTCAACCTTTCATCATTTATTTTTCGCTTAATTTTACATTAATATAAGCATACATTTGACGATAACCATTTGCCACGACTAAAACGACTCGCGAAACTAAGTATTTCATGCGAATAATTGAAGAATTAATTTAAAAGAAACGATTTGTAAAATTCATGACATAATAGATAAAAAGAATTTTCAGAAGAAATGTACAATTTTTTGTTGTTGTAAAATTTACTTATAACCGTGCGATGTCATTTTGTTTGTGCATCTCAAGTGTTACTTAATTTAAACTCAAACCTTTACAAATCATTTATATTAGTGACCAAACTAAAAAAAAACTCTTCGGCGCAACAGCCCATTTTTTGGCATTACCTTTCTCATGCAAATTGTGAAACTACGTGGTGTTACGTTATCTCGCTGCGGCGCTGCCCATGATGTCATGGACTGGATTTGATTGTGTTCAGGACAGCGTCGTGGTGGGCGTCACCCAGTCAAGTATATAAGCTTCGGCTGTAGTTAACTTTTTGGTTTTATATTATGAGATATTATTGCTATCAGATCAATATTACTTTGTGTAGTTTACTTGTGACGTTATCATTTATGGACTTTGAAAACGAGTTGTTTTGCTTAGAATAAATAAATCTAATATGTTTCAACTCTGGCTTATTTTTTCCACTGCGCGAATATAACCGAATATCGGTTATGGGCCTTAAGCCCACGTGGAAATAAGCTGCTCGTGTTCTTCGATGGGGGCCGCATCCGCGGCGTTTCTACATCAGCTTGAACTGTGTTTTATGAGAGTCAACGTCACGTAAACATGGAGTCTCAATGCGACCGCATTGAAAGATTGAGTGGCCAGAATTGGTTGACTTGGCGGGATGACGCCAAAGTTCTACTGATGGAGCGTGGTCTCTGGGGATTTATATCCGAGACTGAACCAGCCTTGGGAGAGTCTGCCACAGCTAAGGAGAGGCTAGACTTCAATCTTCAAAAAGACCGTGCATTCTCAACGATATATTTGTCTGTGGAGCCTAATCTTCGGATCCTTATCACTTCGACCACCGACGGAAAAGACGCATGGATGAAGTTGAAAGATCATTTCGAGCCGCACTCAAGAGCTCGAATCGTCAATCTACTGGATACCTTCTTCTCGTGCAAATTTCAACCCGGTGAAGACATCGGACTCTTTGCAGCGCGACTTCAAAAGATTGTGATGGAATTGAAGGAAGTTGGGCATCCACTTGACGATTTGTATCAAGGGTTCCAACTCATCAGGTACTTACCTTCCAACTTTCAAAATATTGTGCAATCTATTTATCGTTGGGAAGATAAAAACTTTAAATTTGATAAAATATTGTCGGACTTGCTTACGGAAGAAAGTAGACTTAGTCAATGTAAAAATGATCTAGAAAATAATACTAGTTCTATTAGTGTTTATAATTCAGTGACTAAAAATGTAAATAATAAATCTAAGTCTAAACCTACTCAAAAGTCGTGTTTTCGATGTCATAAACGTGGTCACTTGATGGCCGATTGTAAAATTGCAAAATCAAAATTTAATAATGAATATAAGAAACCAGTTAGTAACTTTTGCGAACTTAATAATTCTTTTCACCTTGAGGCATCAGTTAGTCACGTTAGTGAACCTTCGGACAAAGAATTTTGGGTCTTTGACACTGCGGCCTCTTCGCATTTTTGTAATAATCTGTAACTGTTTTCCGATTATGAACCTTTAGAAGATGTTAAAATGTCTTTAGCTATAGGTGGCATGGATAGTCCCGTTGAATGTGTAGGGACAGTCCAGTTCTATGTTACGCTTAACAACAACACCCAAACTGTAACTCTTAATAATGTAATGTATTCCCCTAAACTTAGAAGAAATTTAATTTCTGGTTCTGTTGTGGAAAAGACGGGTGGTTCTTTTGTAGGGGAAAACGGAAAACTGTGGGTTTATAATAAAATTGGTGAAAAGCTATTTTTTGCAAAAACGAATTAATGGTTTATACTATTTCAGACCCCATGGGTATGTAACCAGTAAGGACCCACAGGCATCTAGTGAAAATGCTTATAACTGCTCGACCAAAAGTGTTAATAAAAGCGATCTTAATCTTTGGCATAAAAGGTTTTGTCATATTAATAACGACTACATCACTCATACTAGTAGGAATTCAAGTGTAAATGGTTTACCAGATTTAAAGAATTCTTGTAATGATGAGTGCGTTAATTGTAAATTGGCAAAGTCAAAAAGAGTTTCATTTAAGTCTATTTCTAAGATAAGGTCAGCCAAACCACTTGAACTATTGCATATGGATGTCTGTGGCCCTCTTCCGGTTACCTCCTATGACGGTAAAAGGTATTTTCTGTCAATAACTGACGACTTCTCCCGGAAAGTTGTAACTTATCCTATGAAAAATAAGTCTGATGTTTTTATGATATTTTCACTAAATTTCTTAAGAGGGCAGAACGGCTTCTAAACCTAAAAGTGCTAAGTGTTAGAACCGATAATGGACTCGAATTCTGCCACAAAGAATTTAATAATTTCCTGGAAAATCAAGGTATAAAAGCTGAAAGAACAAACGTATATTCTCCCGAACAGAATGGGGTAAGTGAGCGTTTTAACCTTACAGCGCTGGACAATGTAAAAAGTATGTTAAATGATAGTAATCTCGACCAAAAGTTTTGGACATAAGCTTTAATGTGCTTCACCTACGTATGGAACAGAGTGTGTCATAAAACTAAACATAATACCCCGTTTGAACTCTATTCTGGTAGGAAACCAAGTGTGTCCCATTTAAAGGCTTTCGGCAGTTTAGCTTACGTCGGTGTTCCTAAAGCACCACGGAAAAAGTTAGATATGCGATCTAAAGTAGGAATAATGGTCGGATATGCCCAAAAAAACTAGGGATATCGTATTTGGTTGCAAGACGAATATAATGTAATTGAAACTATTAATGTTAAGTTTAATGAAAATGTTAGTGGTGTGGAAGCTGTCCTGGGCCAAAAAGTCAATACTCCTAAAAACTACGTCTCCTTTAAAAGCTACTCCTCTGAAAGTGAATCAGATATCGAAGAGCTTACCCAAAGTCAAACGCCATGTGAAGAAATACCATGGGTTCGATGTGTACGTAGAAGGGCCGATAAAACTATAAATGATATTTACTATAGTATTGATGGGACAAGAACTCGTTTTAGGTCTTGCAATGACATAGCAAAATATTGTAGTTGTAGGAACATTAATTTTAAAAAAGAACTGTTTAATTTTAGTAGTAAGAATAACTCGTCGGGTAAAATCACATCCGACCAAACTATTGTTGAAACGCCGGACGATAACTCTGATTCGAATAACGACTCTAACCCTGAAGCGAATCACGTAGAAATAAAAATACCTAAAAATTACAAAGAAACTTGAACGTCTTCTGAATCCTTCCAATGGCAAAAAGCCATGGAAGAAGAGTTAGAGGTAATGAAAGACCGAGAAGTTTGGAGTATAGTCCCCCCCCCCCCCTCCCAAAAATAAAAAGGTTCTTGGGTCTAAGTGGGTATATACTGTTAAGAAAAACGAAAATAACGAAATTGTTAGATATAAAGCACGCCTGGTTGCGCAGGGTTTTAGCCAAACCAAATTCGAATCATACGACGAAGTGTTTAGCCCGGTGGTTAATTTTTCTGTTATAAGATTGTTTTTTGCTATTCTAGTATGTATGTGTAATTGGATGCATTGTCAATTGGACATTAAGTGTGCCTATTTGTATGCCCCGCTAACTGAGGAGGTCTTGATGTACCAGCCTCAAGGTTTCTCTGATCCTGAAAGAAAAGACTATGTGTGTCGTTTAAATAAGGCTATTTACGGTTTGCACCAAAGCGGCCGTGAGTGGTTTTTTTGAGTTTGACCGCGTATTGGAGTCTTTATCTTTTAAACGTTTAAATTGGTGTAATTGTGCTTATATATTGGATAATGATATAATATTACTTGTATATGTTGATGATATAATAATCTTCAGTAAAAATCAAACTAAACTTGATATTGTAATAGCTCTTATAAAAAGTAAATTTGATGTAAAATTTTTAGGTAAAACTAAGACTTGGGTGTAGATTTTGTTCAGGAACATGGAAAATTGTATATTCATCAACAAGAATACATTGAAAAAGTGTTAGAAAGATTTTCTGTATTTAATTGTCCAATTTCGTCTCTACCCATTGCAAAAGGTGTGATTCTATCAAAAAAAAGACTGCCCTTCAACCAAAAACGAAATTGTAGAAATGAATCGTTTACCTTATCGAAGTATTATTGGTTGTCTATCATATGTTTCAAATCGTACCAGACCTGACATTGCATATGCCGTTAATTTATTATCCCAATTTCAGGAAAATCCTGGAATTGTTCACTGGAACAATTTATTAAAACTTTTGGGATATTTAAGTTACACTAAAAATTTAAAGTTAGATTTATCTGGCGCGTCATTTTTGTTGTTGTAAAATTTACTTATAACCGTGCGATGTCATTTTGTTTGTGCATCTCAAGTGTTACTTAATTTCAACTCAAACCTTTACAAATCATTTATATTAGTGACCAAACTAAAAAAAAACTCCTCGGCGCAACAGCCCATTAGTAGGCCAAGGCCTGCCGTGCCCATTTCAGCATTGGTACCTAGGGCTCTAAGGTGCTAAGGATATGTCCCGGTAAGGTGGTCAGCCTCACACGGAAACCCCAGTGTTTAGTTCCCAAGCATGCTTGGTACCCATTTTATCGACCCACTTAAGGGATGGAAGGATGGGTCAACCTCGCCCAATCCGGGATTCGATTCCCGGATATGTGGCGTGGCAAAGCGAAGCACTACCACTAAGCCACTGGGCCTTCTTTATATTAGTGAAGATAGAGTAATTTCGTTTAATTTGTTAAAAATAACTGCAGTAAATACTGAAAAAATACGGTCGGACTGTCTGTTCTCTGAAAACGGTCTAGACCGTAATTTGAATCGGGTGATGATACATGAATTTCTTTATTTACATCGTAAATTGTCATCCAATTAAAAAAAGACTATGAAAATAAAATATTTGTATGGCTGTTATAAAAATTGAGCTATTACCGTTTCCTTTGACAGTTACTTTTTTTTTCACTTTTCTTTTATACATTTCGTTAAAATTGAAATACAAAAAAATACATTTTTCGAAAAATTTAAATTATATCACTGGGAAACGAAACATTTTAAGTAATATAATATTATTGTATATATATTATTATTAATATATATATATATATATAATATATAATATATATATATATATATATATATATATATATATATATATATTATATATATATATATTTATATATATATTATATATATATATTCGTTTTCCTTGTAGGGCTCTACTAGATAAAACTTCTAATACTTACATATGATTGAACAAACGAAATACTCATATTCTTTTCAACAATTTAGAAAAATTCCTAAATATTTAAACAGGATTTAGTTCAAATAATTAATGCAATTTATAAAGTAAACCCCACTTGAAAAATGAGTTTTTGCATGTTTTATAAAATATATTACATCGATCACGAACACAAGCGTGAAGCATATGTTTCGGAAATCTTAATTTTTACCTATTACTACACATGGAAATGCACATCAAGTTTACCTAGAAATACTGAAACAATTAAAAAATGAAATTTTTAAAAATCTGATAAAGAATTGCAGTCAACATTTGAATAGATTTTAGCGAATATTACATTCAACCATTAAATTAATATATCTTTAAAGCGAGAATTATAAATTTGATAATAAACTATAAAAACTAACTCAATCGTAAAAAAAAGAGTTATTTTAGAGAGTTAAAAATAAAAATTAAACTTGCGAAGTACTTCCAAACCCTTCCATAACCATGAATTAGCCAGGTAAAAAAAAGAAATCCACTTGATGTAAAATCGATATTCAAGAGCATTTAAGAACTTTTCCTCCCAACATTGAACTTATTTTTTCTTTCTTTTCAAAGTATAATAAAGTGCTCCCTTTTTTTGTTAAAAGTTATTTCTTTGTGAAATGAATCCAAATTATTCATTTTTGAAAAGCATGGTGCTTGTTTGTAAAAAATGAATTTATACTTTTATAAAAAAATCTGTCTTTATTGTCTCAATGTTCCATGATTGTATAGCATGGTACAAGATGTAAATAGGCGCACCAATTGAATAAATAAATTTTTTATGCTTTATTACATTGTAAAAATCTCGTCAAAATTTTTTAAGATTGAAGGTTACAATAGTATTTATTTGAATAAAATAAAAAAAAAATATTGATGATAATTTTTCAATAGGAGTTTCAACATTCAAATAAATTATAAAAATGTAAAACAAATTACCACTCCCTAAAAAGAAGTATAAATTGCAACAATAACACACTTTTATTGTTTACACAACAAAATCTTTAAATTATTGTAATGATTTTTTTTCCTTACATCCATGAATTTTGTACTGGAATAAAAATGCTTTTTCTGTTAGTTTTTTGTTTATTCAAAATATATGCAAAGTTTGGGCAGCAAAGTGGCATTTCGAAATATGTTTATATCTTTTTTTAGGGTACTGTAATATGATTTGTAATTTGAATGACATTTTAACTAAAGTATGGGAAACCGCGACTAGTTTTCAGTATTTTTTTTTTCAATTTGCGTATCTAAATTAGTAAATATATATTTTGATAGCTAATGATAAAATGTAAGCATTTGAGTTGGATAGAGTGTCATTTATGCAGAAACAATTTATTAATATAGTTACAATGTAATAATGCAGTTTTTGTTGATGTTTAGTTTTTATTGTTTGGCAACATTAGTTTTAAATTATTTTTGTTTTTAAAGTGGTGAATTATAGACCTCCTATCACTTCTTAGCACGTACGACCTGCGTTTAAGAGGGATTGTCAGTCCCATAGAGCTAATGCATTAGTTTTGTAATCATAACTTCCGCAGAAGTATTGCTTTGCCATGTTAGCCCTTTTTCCCCAGGTATGGGAATCAACATAACATTAAAATGAAACAAATTCGAAACGAAAATGTTATATAGCTATTTAATTATATATTTTTGAAGTTTTAAAATGCCAAAAATTACAGCAGATGGCGACACTATTTTAAAACTTTATTAATTAATAATTAAATAACCAGATGTTATTTTCTTTTCAATTTTGTTTTAAATGGATGTTATGATGATTCCCATACCTGGTGAGAATGGGATAACATGGCAAACCAATTATTTTGCCAAAGTTGTGATTTCAAAACTAATGCATTAGCTCTATGGAACTGACAGTCCCTCTTAAGATGAGTCGAAACAATCACTCTTAAAACGAAAAGGCGTGGGAAAGATTTTCGTTTTCGTCAGAGATACTATATTTGGCAATTCATAGCTTTTGTAGACCCACATTTCTTTAAGGTTTCGAAACAGTTTATCAAAAGTTACTCAATTAAAGGGCAGACTAGCATCTGGTCCACTATTATTGGCCAGCCAAATTTTAACTTATAGTTTTCTACGAGGTGATGCCGACTGTGTTAAATAATACAAACTACATATGCAAATGAAAAGTTCAGATAGTAAAAAAATGCATCTTGAAGTACAATCGCTAACGGTAATCAGCAATAAACTATAATCTTAACTTAATTACTTGCAAAACCCACTTGTAAATACATAATTGGTCAAAATAGATGTTTATATAAAGATTATATGTGCAGGTATTTTCTCGGGAAAGAAGAGGTTATGGATAATTTCTTGCTGGCGCACGTTGCGTTCGTAATTTTTTTAAGAAAAATAAAATTAATTTTAACCTCTCGAGCCCCAGCAAAACTTAACTCATTGATTAAAAAACAATTACAGAATGTATACCCCTGGAACGAAAAGGTTAAGCACTACTATTTGCAATGTTTGTGCACATTTATTAAATTTTTCATAAAACATGGTCATTCATTTACATATTCACTCCTACCGAACATTCAATTTTATTGTACTGAAAAGTAGATCTTAAAGTATTTCATATTTAAGCAGTCTTTGTTTTTTTAAAAATTAATTAAAATTATTTAAAATTGTTTTTTGTTCACTCAAATTTACTAACGCAAATTTAATCAATTCGAGTTTATAAATAATTCAGTTACCTTCAAACTACTTTTCAGCTTCAATTCTTTCAATTAAACAACAAAACCTTTATTAACTATTGAGGCTTTTTCTGTTTTTTTTTAAATTTGGGATTAACGTATAAGAGCAAATGTTTTCTTGTTAAAGTTTTTATGAATGTTTTATAACGTAATTATTAGAAAATGTACTTAGCTAAGTAACAAACAAAAATATAAATGGACATTTTGAAATATATTGAATGTTTTTTTGTCTGTATACAATACTAGTGGTTACATTAAATACATAAGAGCAAGTTAAAACTTTTTAAAAAAAGCAACTGTGCATAATCCATTAAATTAATTATTAGAATTTATATGCGATTATGTAACTTACATTAATATCTGACGAAACATTAGGTGATTGTTTTTAACATTATAGGTATTAATTTTTACACTAATATTTTTTATTACTTACTTCATTTTACATAAAAGTCAATTACTAAAGATTATAGCTATGTTTTTTCCTTTTGATGCAAAGTATTAAAAAGATTATAGAAATTTTTAATTAAAGAAGTTTTTAATATAAATTGATTTCTTACACAGTAAAATATTCAATTTTTGAAATCTTTGTTAGTGTATGTCATGCAAAAGGAAAATAGTAATAATGATCTCATGATTAACAAAATTACTTTTAAAATTTGAATTTTGATTGTACATAATTCATTTAAATTGAACTTAACTGTTAAATATTTTAGTATTTGATCTTTTTAGGTTGTAATTTTTTAAAGATTTTTATCATTCTATGACAATAAGCTTTTTATTATGTTGTTGTTGCTAATTCCCATCTGGTCTGGTCTCAATAAATTTGTGGACATTTAGGAAGTCCGAAACGTATTTTTTTTATTATTATTATTTTTTATTATCAAGAAAACAACAAGTACAAAATAAACACTCTGGGGATTTAGAATCCCATACGAGTGAAAAGAAATTAAAGACATTTTTTTTATAAAACAATACAGGGTAGATATGACAATGAAATTTGGCAAAGTCGTCGGTGCTATTTAAAAATAAACAATAGAGAACCCAAAATTGAATTAAATTGAATCAAATTAAATTATCAACTGAAAACAGATAATTTTTTAGCTTTTTTTTTAAAACGATGACATTTGGTATAATTTGCAGATCAACAGGGAGATTATTGTATTGTTTAGGAGCTAAATAAAAAAAACTTTTGTGAAAAATCTCCCTGTTGGCTCTGGGTATATTGAAAATAACGTTTGGTCGTCTAGGATTGACTATTTATCTTTTATCATATAAATTGGGATTTAAGAAGAGATTGTAGCTATTTTTATAAAAGTGTAGATGATGAACTGGAAGTATGTCTAGTAAATTGTAATCTTGGAATGTAATACTGCGATTATTATAATTAAGAATTAATTTAATAAATTTATTTTGGAGATTTTTTACTCTGGATATATTTGATTCGTAGTCCCCACCCCAAATAGACAATCCGTAGTAGATTCTGGGATGAACCCATGCATAGTAGAGCTGCTTAAGAAATTTTTGATTAACTAGATGCTTTAAATGATAAAATTTATAAAGGATAAACCGCATACTCTTAGAGATAGAATTGATATGAGATTTCCATTTAAGATTTGAATCTATGTGAAGTCCAAGGTACTTAATTGTGTCTACACATTCCAATTCTTGACAAACACAGGAGAGGTTATCGTTGCAGTTATCTTTATGATAAATTAGTCGAAATTGGTTTTTTTTTAATTAGGTTAAAATTTATGTATTTTGTTTTGTTCGCATTAATATGTAAGTCATTAGAATCAAACCAAGATTTAAGTTTGATAAGGTCTTCTTGGATTAAACTATTAAGATCATCTTGATTATTACCGGAGTATAGAAGAGTGGTATCCGTCTGCAAAACAAATAATCTCACCAGATAGATCTAAAGCTAATAAATCGTTAACATAAACTAGAAATAAAAGTGGACCAAGTAAGGAGCCATGAGGAACACCTTTGGTGAGAAAGGAAATAGGACTAAGAGTATTATTTATTTTAACTAATTGACTTCGGTTTCTCAAATACGAACCCCCCAGAAAATCATGGATCGGCCACGAATACCATAAGAGTACAATTTATCCAAAAGGATGTTGTGATTCACAGAATCGAAAGCTTTGGAAATGTCAATAAAAACGGCAACTGTGATATGATTTTGGTCAATACTGTTATAAATAAATTTAGAGAAGTTAATAAGTGCAAGTTCTGTATTGCGGCGTGGTAAAAAACGAAATTGTTTAGATGAGAAAAAATTCTGGCTTTCAAAGTAATTAAGCAACCTAATTTTTAGGCAATATTCAATTAAAAGGGAAAGAGAGGTAAGAACTGAAATTGGTCTATAGTTGGACAAACAGTTTTTATCACCTTTTTTGTAGATTGGAGTAACGACAGCAGTTTTTAAAAAATCTGGAAAAATACCATTTTTAATTAGGTTATTGATAAGATTTGTAACATAATTAGGATGGTATTTAAGTAAAATTTTCAAAATAGAAACATCGATTTTGTCCAGCCCACTACTCTTATTGTTACTCAGGCCCGACACATATTTCATAAGTTCGTTCTCTGTAATGTCGAAAAAGACAAAGGAATTTGGACTGCGAGTAATATAACTAAGAAAGTTAAACTTATTATGATCAGTTACTGAACTTAAAGCAAAGTGATTGTTTATTGAAGTGGCCAGTTGCATGTCAGAGTTGAAAGAAACAGGTATAACTGGCTTGATAGTTGTTTTAGTAATATGATTAATAAATTTCCATTTGTCATGAGATGTTTGGCATTTGTTGAAACAATTTAGGAAGTATTTTTTTTTTTTCTGATCTGATTTTTGTTTTAAGAAAAGAGATAGTGGATTTGTAAGCAAGTCTATAAAATTGGTCACCAGGGTACTTGCGAAGCTTAATAAAAGATTTCTTTTAGATTCAATTATGCGTAAAATTTCGACTGTAATCCAAGGATTTTTAGCTTTTACTTTACTTTTACTTTTTTTAATTCTATGTTTAGATGTATAATTGTTTACGATTGCAGTAAGCTTATTATAAAAGATAAAGAAATCATTCAATGAATCATTGCTTAAAGCATTAAAAGAATTATTTTGAAGATAATCATCTATTTTTTCGTAGTTTTTTCTGAAACAGTATAATGGAGGAGTTAAAAGAGTCTCTGAAGTTTTAACGTTAACTTTGAAAATAATAGGATAATGATCCGTAATATTTAAGTCTAGACGGGCAGTAGAAGTAATAGTGTTGTTAAAGTCCCGAAAGAAAATATGATCAACACATGTGCCAGAAGCGCTACGACTTATTTCAGAAAATAATGACAGAAAACCATTTTGACACATTAAATCTAAATAATCATTTACATTTTTGTTTTGAGAGTCGAGAATATTTATGTTTAAGTCACCAATAATTAAAATATTTTTGTATTTAATTGAATTCAAAACAGATTGCAACTCGTTTTTGAAATATTCAACTGTAAATGAATGAGATCTATAAATTGAAATAATACAAATATCAAGATCCAACACATGAACAACAACGATCTCGGCAGATTGCATACAAATATCAAAATTTTCTATAGTTAACTGATTTTTTGAATACAAAATTATACCTCCGGATCTGTTGTAAGATCTACAATTACAATAAGACTGAAAACCGTCTAATTTATAAAAACTTGATTCAGCTTCTGTTATCCAGGTTTCCGAAAAAATTATAAAATCTAGTCTGGGTAAATAAGGTTTAAATAAAGTAATAAACAAGTCAAAATTAGATCTTAGACTTTGTATGTTCATGTGAAAGATGATACAATTAGAATACGATAAGTTCAGATAATCGAAAAAAGTGTTATCACTGAGAATATAGTGTATTATAGATTCTTTTAGGTGAACCGCTTTTCACCTAAATACTATAATAAAAGAATCTATATCTTTTTATTATAGATTCTTTTAGGTGAACCGCTTTTTATTCTACCACAAATTTTAATTTAACAATCTTAAAAACTTATTTAATATAGTATGATTTTTGTTTGATATTAAAATAAAATAACCCAATTAAGCCAGTTTGTCTTTCACGTAACCATAATCACCTTTTATTTTGCTAATTTTTAAATGGCTTCTCCGAATACTAATTTTTTTATTTAAAACAATAGGATCCGAAATAACTTATCATGTAACTCTCTTTAACTAACTTTTTCATAAGCAAAACAAACAGTGAACTATTAAATATTCCGAGAAACTACAAATATCCATAGAGTCTTATTTGCAAAACTAGCATTGCTTTATTCTATAAAACCGTTAACTTCACGCAATAAATTTCTTAAAGCAGATATACTTTTATCTAAAGAGATAAATATGATAATTCCAAAGGATCGATTCTTCTTATTAAATAAATTGTAATGAAAAATGAAAAATAAATGCATTAAGAAGGATTATATCCGCCAAAAACATTTTCGACACCTGGATCAAGTAATTGAATTTATCGATTTCTATTCTTTATCCTACAATGGTAACACGTGTCTGGTTCAACTTCTACACTAACTTTTATTATTTTTTCTTAAAAAAAAAAGTAGATTGTACGGAGAAAAAAAGTATTTGGAAACTTTTAAAATAAAGTAAGGAAAAATAGTTTTTGCCAATAAAATGAGAGAAATTGTGTAATAAATGAAAAACCATAAAATGGTGTTCGATTCTGAATGAAAAATGAACAGTTTATTCACAACGGTGAGATAGTCATGTACTTTTTTACAATTTTTATTAAAGGAAATCATTCAATTTTAGGAAGTTAACAAAATGTCATGCTGGAATATGGTCTTAAAGATTTTATATTTAGTAAAGAAGTTTCCTACAAGAAGTACGATGCTAATTTTAATGTAACAAGCAAATATAAAATCGATATAAAGTTGTGCAAAAAAATCTAGTAGGTAGGGCAGCAATAATACCATTATTTTACTCCTTACTTTACAAACATCCTATAAACATTGTTAAAATACTATAGCAATCTTAACCCATTAAAGATCTATCTGCGAATACCCTTAAAACTTATTTCGAATATTAATTTCATAAATTATCTTTGCAATTAAACACTTTGAATTTAATCCATTTAATATTTGCTTTTCATAGAATTCAAAAACTCATATTTTTCACATTCAGAAACTTCTATTAAACATCTAAATGTTCACGGTTTAAGACAATCAAAAACAATGTTTTTCCCGTTATCTTGCATTTAATTAGCTGAAGCGAAAGTTAATTTAGAATAAATAGATTAAATAACTTGGTTGTCAATCTTCTTGGTATTTAGTTAAGGTGTATTACTTGTGTTTTCCGGATGAAATTTAATTTATGGATACATTGTTTACATTACGTGATAAAAATTGAATTAAAATATCACATAAATTTAATTTTATGTTTTTTGCTACTTATATTTTATACTAATATTACGTTTTTTTTCTTTGAAGTACCTAATCGTCAGATAACAAATCATACGAAAATGTGTTTAAAAAAGTAATATGTAATACATTATATTTCTCGTATAATAATAAAATTTTCCGATTGCATAATCCAGTGAAAGTATCATTATTAGGTGTAAAAAAATATGTTAACATTATTCTATTACTAATAGTTTCTGTACTTATCTGTGGATCTTTTCCTTGATTTTAAAAGATAACGCAATCATTTCTTAAAAAGTATTAAGTTAGAACAAACGTTTTAATGTAAAAACGTTAATGTAAAAAGTGGGAGCTTTTATAAAGGAAATGTCCGTCCTTCTGTCTGTCCATCCGTCACCTACTTCCGTAGTTTAAACTACCAATGATGCAAACAAGTGCGATATATTAAACAAATGCGTCCCATTGTTCATTAAGAATAATAGAACCATTTAAAATCTAAAAAAAGTTGAGTTCGAAGAATTTCAATTATTAAAAATCTGCAAAATTTAGTACCGATCCCCTATTTTCTATGCTCATGTATGTTACTGTAAACTTTTTTGATTTTTCCCATCTTAAAAAAATATCCGCAGAAAAAAAGAAGGGAAAAAACTTTTTATTTTAAACAAAATACATTGGGTGCCAAAGGGCCTCAGGGCCCGTCCAAACAACACATAAAATTATACAATCGAAATCATCATACATAATCTATTATTTAATCTATTATTCACATAATCTATTATTTAATTATATTATAGATTTGAACCAAATATCTACATCAATATTTAAAATATGTCGCTTAACTTCTTTTAACAATATATATATATATAATTTAGTTGACAGAGGACGTGATATAATCTATTATTTAATTATATTATAGATTTGAACCAAATCTCTACATCAATATTTAAAATATGTTGCTTAACTTCTTTTTTAAATGTATTTTTATGGGTTAAACTTACGATTTGTTCAGGCAGAGAGATAAAAATTTTGGGTGCCAAATACGTACAGCTTTTGTGGAAGCTAAAGCTTTATGCATTTGAAAAAAAAATTCGGAACATGTTTCTATGTAACCACCAGCTGTTTACTATCACTTTTAAACCTACACAGGTTGATTAGTTATGAACAGATAACTTAAGCAATGTAATTTAGTGTGCAATGTATTAATTTGCTGATTTTTGTAATGTTTTCTTTAATTTTCGGTGTTTTGATAATTTATCCATAATCAAGAGTAGTCAGTTTTAAAATCATCCTTCTGTAAATTACATAAATCTTATTTCATTGTTATTACTTTTACTTCTAAGTAGGTTACTATAGCCTAAACACATATATTTAGTACTAAACAAACATAATATAGTCCAGAAATAGTCAAACAAGACATGATAATAACATCCATGGACAACTGATCACGTCTGTAGGCATACGGACAGGGATGAAACACGAAATTCCACAGACTTGCCGAATATCGTGTTTCATCACTGTAAAACATGGTATGTTCATATTTGAAACCCGCTTCCACACAACAGTTATGTTTAACAGGAAAAAAGGCGCAAACACAGCATTAATTCTATATTAAACATTTACATGCTAAATGTGGCTAGTTTCATTTATTTTATTTCGAAAAATCAATAATTTTTACTTATCGTTTGCAAAAATTAATTTATATTTCAAAGAATAAACAGGTAGTATTCCTCGCTTTTAAATAGAATGAAAATATTTCATATAAACATACAACGAATCTCGTAGTGAAATATATTTGTAGTCATTTCAAACTGATCGATGTCGCAAAAATAAATTTATTTTAATTTATTGTCTAAAGGAATTAAAGTTTCTCGAGCGATTGTTGCGAATGGCTATGGTGATTTAATTCTAATAATGCGAATGGGAATGGTGATTTAATTTTAATAACAGACAGGGCCTTTAGCTACTTGTAATTCAAACTTTTAAACGACAAAATTTAATATTTTCATTAATCTTCTTTCTCAGATTTAATAATTAGGCTTTATCGTTTGCTAAATTTGTTTAAAGTTCACATTTCTTTCGAACATTCAGTTATTTATAGTTTGTTAAATTAATTTACAGTTCGAAAAATATATAATTAGTACAATTGATGCTTTAAAAATAAAAGCGAAACTTTGCATATTTTTTTAGCCAAGTTATAATTCTCAATGCTATCTTTCTTTATACATATATAATGAACCATAAAAAGAACTCTATTGTGATATTACAACAATCCAAACTGAATTATATCACATAAATAAATATTCTTTCAAAAGTTTTTATTTTTATTTTAAATAAAGTTTCTCGTACGTTTAACGAAATGGCAACGGAGAAAATATTGAACAAAAATGGAATTTGCATGGTTATTTCAATGTAGATTAAATTTTTAGTTATTTAAATTTTAAATAAACTTCTAATTTACATTTTTTAATGAAATTTGGAATGTAGCCTAATCTGATTTTTTGCTTCAAAATGAACCGCAGACGTTATGCACTCATATTAACCTTTCACTAAATCTTAAGTTTAATGAACAACAACAAGTAGGTTTGTAACAGAATCTGTCACTCAGCCCGCTTCCACACAACATTTGTGTTCAACGGAAAAAAAAAAGTCTCCAAATACAATAATAATATTATTATAAACATTTACACGCTAAATTTGGCTAATTTTATTTATTTTATTTCAAAAATTCAATAATTATTTCTTCAATAATTTTTCAATAACTTTTAGCGTTTGCAAAAATTAATTTATATTTCCAAGAATAAATATGCAATATTCCCCTCTTTTAAATCGAACCAAAACATTCCCTATCAACATACAAATAATCTCTTAGGGAAATATATTTGACGTCATTTCAAAATTTCTTTTAATTTATTATTTAATTAAAGTTTCTCGAGTGATTGATGTGAAGTGATTTATACACAATTTGAAATAAATATTTTAAATACAATATGTGTGCTCAAGAAAAAAACGCACGATTTATACACCTCAGAAAAATTCGCCAAACAGGGCCTTTAGCTAATAATTTATTTCTAATTCAAACTTTTAAACGCCAAAATTAACTATTTTCATTAATCTTCTTTAGCAAATTAATAATTACGCATTATCGTTTGCTAAATTTGTTTGAAATTTAAGATATGTAATAATGTTAATGTCTAATATTTTTTTAATTTATTTATTTATTTATTTAATTTTAAATCTTAATTTAATTTCTTAATTTTTTTTTATTTTATTTATTTATTTTTTTAAAGCTATTAAATTTTTTTAATACCTTTTAGTCGCCATAATTTTCCATGTTCATTAATTTTTTTTTCGAAAAAGAGAAGAATAAATAATTTTTAAATTTGATGTTTTAAAAATAAAAGCGAACTTTTGCATATTTTTTACTCAATGTTAGAATTCGCTATGCATCTTTGTTCACACATATATAATGAACCATCAGAAGAACCTTATTGTGATATTACAACAATCCAAACTGAATCATATCACATAAATAAATATATTTCAAGTGTATCATTGTTATTTTAAATAAAGTTTCTCGTACGTTTGACGCAACAGTGAAAATATTGATTGAAAATGGAATTTGCATGTTATTTCCATGTAGATTAAATTTTTAGTTATTTAAATTTTAAATATACTTCGAATTAAAAATTTTTAATGAAGTTTGAGATGTAACCTAGCCTGATTTTTTGCTTCAAAAAGACGTATCCCACTTGTTTGTGCGACTTGTGGTTCGTTCTGTGAAAGTGGGTGATAGACGGACGTACTGAACGATTATAATACCTTCCACTTTTTGCGTTATAAACGAAGTGTGGAAGCTAATAATTGATAAATTTTTAAACATGCACTGCTATCAAACTCAAGAAAAATTTGGGTGGTGAAACAATTTTTTTTTAGAATTATTAAAAATATGCGTTTAATTAAATATTCGGGATTTTACGCTTTGTCCTTTTTTCTCAAGTGAATTTTTAAATTTTAAATCAAATGAAGAAGGTTTGAGAAAGTCACGACTTATGAAATTGGTCAATTCAATTGGACGAAGTCACCAATGAACGGCCCTATATACTTTGCATTGAAATATGTGAAGTTTGTAACTGCACTCTTCAAATTAATATATCCGATTGGAACAGCGAAGTACGAGCAATTAAAAATGAAGAAGGTTTGAGAAAGCCACGACTTATGAAATTGGTCAATTCAATTGGACGAAGTCATCAATGGACGGCCCTATATACTTTGCATTGAAATATGTGAAGTTTGTAACTGCACTCTTCAAATTAATATATCCGATTGGAACAGCGAAGTACGAGCAATTAAAAATGAAGAAGGTTTGAGAAAGTCACGACTTATGAAATTGGTCAATTCAATTGGACGAAGTCACCAATGGACGGCCCTATATACTTTGCATTGAAATATGTGAAGTTTGTAACTGCACTCTTCAAATTAATATATCCGATTGGAACAGCGAAGTACGAGCAATTAAAAATGAAGAAGGTTTGAGAAAGTCACGACTTATGAAATTGGTCAATTCAATTGGACGAAGTCACCAATAGACGGCCCTATATACTTTGCATTGAAATATGTGAAGTTTGTAACTGCACTCTTCAAATTAATATATCCGATTGGAACAGCGAAGTACGAGCAATTAAAATGAAGAAGTTAGAAAGTCACGACTTATGAATTGGTCAATTCATTGGACGAAAGTCACCAATGGACGCCTATATACTTTGCATTGAAAATGTGAAAATTGTAACGCACTCTTCAATTAATATATCCGATTGGAACAGCGAAGTACGAGCAATTAAAATAATTGTCGTTGCTAGAATCTGAATAATGTGTAGAAGTTGTTAAATTGCAGTTACAATCATTTATTTATTTTTCGTTTAGTCATCTGTCAATTGAAATAAAAATATGTAAACTTCTTGTTATCTGACGATTGAAGAGCTTAGTGGAAGAACGTGCTAGTGACAAAAGGTGAAAACGAGATAATGATCTTTAAAGATTTTAGTTTTCACTCAGATCTCCTAGAAACAGAACTTGCAAACCGTAAAAAATATATCAAACTTGAAGTTTCAGAAGAAGTGGAAACTTGTTGCCATTAAAGAAGTTAGGTATAAGCTCATTAGCAGAAAAAATCTCCATTTTTTTTCAAATGTCAGTTAGCATGTTCTGCCACTAAGTTTCTTCAATTGTATTACTATTATCTCGAACGAAATCACGAAATCTAAACACGCCCGTTAGATAAGCTCCCGTTATTTTGTCTAGATAAACAATTTCAATACATCTTATATAACATATATTTCAGAAATAAGTAAATATACAAAACGCATTTTGACGATGTCTCAGCTCCAGGGGATCCACGAAATTTTTGCAAATGAAAGGCTTTGTTAAAGGAAATTTTAGTAATTCAAAGTTGAATTAAAGCTAATTTTAGTAAGTCAAGTAATTTTAGTAATTTAAAAAAATTAACTATTTTGGCGATGTCTCAGCTCCAGACGTTGATCTGGGAGTCAGTGACGCGAGCTCGAGCATTCGAGCTCGAGATTTTCATCGCTTTGGTCGTTTTAGTGATCGTTTACTTTGCCTTGGGTGCTTGGAGGAGTAACTTGCCCCCGGGCCCGTATGGGCTGCCCATTGTGGGCTATTTGCCGTTTCTCAGCTTGAGTAACCCACAGATCGACTTGTTGAAGCTTGGAAAGAAATACGGAGATGTTTTCAGGTAAGTTCATTACACTGATTTACCAGATTTTTTAAACGTATTTTTAAAAAAATATTTTTATTGAATTATAACTCCTTATCTACTGACGGTACTTATAAGTATCTTGTTATAAGGCTGCTGTTTTACTTTTTATTGTTCATTTGGAGAAAGGTGGAACTTTTTGATTGATTTGTAAGGTTTTAGAACATAAAAGTCTATAAAGGTAAAGTTAATTCGTCAGTAAAATATAACTTTATTTACCTGCGCCAAATCGTTATTGCCTCTGACGGTATACATACAAGTCCCATTTAAATGACCGTTGTTTTGCATTTCATTATTCAAGGGAAAAAAGATGGTAGTGGGGATTTTACTTATGCAGTATTAAGTTTCAAAACATTAAAGACTAAAACGCTAAATCCTATTCATTTAACACAATTTCGTTGTTGGTCAGTGTAATTTGGTTATTATTAATCGAAAGGAGGAAAAACGAAAATAAATTCACCATAAAGTGCATTTTATGTTCAAACTAATTTTTTTTACTGTAATCTATTATTATTGCTGCACGGGTAGCTTTAAAATAACCAACAGCAAATAATTAAAATTAAATCTGAATTTGGTGCATACAGGGTTAAGGGGGAATGGTCGCGCTGGACCGGGGGTCTTCAAAGCAAAGTGCATCAGTGTTAATCCTATGGAGAAAAAAAAATATTTTCTCTGCCACATTTCTCCGGCTGTAATGAATATTTTTAAAAGCGGATTTTTTTAAGTGATAAATGTAGCTGACTTACAGGTCCCGACCTTCCCACTTTTTGAAATTGGTTCGAATATTTTTTTTTAATTTTCAATAAATAATTTTACACAAAATATTCGAAGCAATTTCAAAAAGTGGGAAGATAGAGACCTGTAAGTTATCTACATTTATTATTAAAAAAACCGTTTGTAAAAATATTCAATGCAGCCGGAGAAATGTGGCAGAGAAAATATTTTTTTCGCCATTGGATTAACACTGAGGTACTTGAGTTTGGAGACCCGCGGTCCAGCGCGCCCATTCCCCCTTAATGAGAAATTTTGTGAAAACGGTCTTTTTAAAGTTTAGTTTGTGTGTGATTGTCTTTTTAAAAGTGTAAAATTTAAAAGTCTTCCGATTCCGACCATTTTACGATACCGTCTTGGTAGAAGTGTTTTAAAATAAGATAATTCAAGATTCCTGGGATAGAAACATTTAATAGACTAGGAATCTGTCTTATTGGAGGTCTGATTGGGGAATAATGCCGATCGTCCTAATTTGGTTCTTCTCCTGCGGTCCAAGCGTCAGACTTGTGTCTTACCTAAATCTCGGTCGTAATGTCTCGATCAATTGTAATTCAACTTTTTAGCACTTACATAGCTATGCAGCTTTTACTTGTAGCCTTGTGAGAATGTTTTTCAGTGTTCAGGAGAATAACTTTTGAGGTTTTTAACCAGCGCATCTCATCAATACTTTGTAGCAAGCATGGGATAAAGAAATAAGTAGTAATTGAGCATGACATTTCCTTTTTAGATTGAAATTGGGATCTGAAACTGTGATAGTTCTTCATGGCGTGGAAGTGATCAAAGAAGCATTATCGAGGGCGGATTTTCTTGGTCGACCGACACAGGGTGTTTTGAAAATATTCAACGAAGGCAGTAGGTCCTTAATACTTAATGCACCTAAACAATTGTGAATATGAAAGGTTTAGTTGCAAAACTTCCTTTTCCAAAGTATAACTAAGATATAAAGTTCAGTCCGGTCATTGGCTTCTCTTGATAAGGGTACATGCAATTGGACGAAATCTCCATAAACAGGTCCAGCACCTATATCTTAGTTATACTTTGGAGAATGTGAGTTTTGTAACTAGACCCTTCATTATGATCATGTTCTATTTTTCTCATGTATAAGTCACATTTTCATCTTTTCAATTCTGAAGTTTATATGATAACTTATGCCCTTTAACTCTTTCACTACTAAAAGGGCCCAGGCGGCCGTACAACTAAGAATTCGATAATGATGTATTCCTATCACATATTATAAGGAAACAAAAATCCTGCTCAGCGAAAGTGTTAATATAATATTATTTGTGTTTCAGGTGCCTTTTTCAATGGAATGGATGTACACAAATGGCGGGAACAGAGGCGTTTCGTCCTCCAGTCAATGAGAGACTTGGGCCTTGGAAAATCGCTGCTCGAGGTAGAGATTTTGGTAAGAAAATGATAAACTTTTTTCATTTAATGCAAATCTATATTCAGTTTAAAAGAAAGAACATTTTCAAATTGCAAACTTCATCCTTGGCCGCCGTGGAGTAGTGGACTAACTAATATACTATCGATCATGGTTCGTATACAGGTCATAGGTCCACCCTTTGTTTTCCACTTAGCTTTAGCTACATAAAGTATATGTTTTACACGAATATTTTCTATATTGCTTTTCTTATATACTGTAAAAAAGTCATGTTTAGTGATAGTCAGTAGTAAGCAGTAGTAGTTTAGTAGAGTCAAATATATAGTTTTTACAAAAAAAACCTCTCAGATGATATGCCAGAAAAATTCAGTAAAATTTACAGAGATATTCTGTTTATTTTGTGCGAACAATTCGTAATTTTAACTCAAAGGCTATTTTTTAAGAAACAAATTGAAGAGAAAAAAAACGGAATTTTACCTTCCTCGGTCAAACTGATCACACTATACCGAGGATTAATAACCCGCCGACCCGTTGTCGAACCATGAACCATTAGATTATACTGTTAAAACTATAGGTGAAAATTGGCACCTCCAGGTTTGAATGACAGTGTCCCGTCAGCGAGATGGAAAATTCTGTAAACGTATTTTTTTCTGTAGCATTACCGATAATTTCTACAAATTTGTGACCGGATATCTTCTGATTCTTCTGACAACACGATTTTTTTACAGTGCAATTATACTCTTTCAGGACGAAATTCGCCACTTTCTCGACAACCTCCGCGTCCACAATGGTGCTCCCATGGACGTGAAAGAGCCCTTGTCCCCGAGCATATCCAACAATATCTGCACCCTGGTCTTCGGCAAGAGATACGAGTACGAAGACCCAGATAGAGTGTTTCTGGACGAGAACTTAGACAAAGTTGCCAACGCCGCTAGCGCAACCTCGGTCGCAGGCTTCTTTCCATGGATTTTGAAAATTCCACTGGTATCTAAATTGTTTGACATGGGAAGAGCATACAATTCTGTAAATGAAATAATGGCCTTTTTTAGGTAAGAGAACAAACTTTATGTGCATCATAAAAAAAACCCGATTAAAATACATGTTAAAACTATAAATCATAAAGTACTGTGTTAAATATTTAATTTTAATTCCTAATCAGTAATCATAGTTATTGAATCATATATATTGAAAATTCCTCTGGTATCTAAATTGTTGGAAATGGAAAGAGCATACAGTTTTGTAAATGAAATAATGGCCTTTTTTAGATAAGAGAATAAGCTTGTAACTTCATTTTAAAGAACTTCATCATAAAGAAAACTGATTAAAATATCTTTTTTTACTGCAAATCATAAAGTACTATGTTAAATATCTAACTTTAATTCCTAATCATGGAGAGTGAAAATCCATCTGGTATCTAAATTGTTTGAAATTGAAAGAGTATAGAATTCTGTAAATGAAGTAATGGCCTTTTTAAGTTAAGGGAAATGAACATTTAACTGCATCGTAAAGAAAACCTGTTAAAATCTATTTTTTAAACTACAAATCA
The DNA here is from genome assembly GCA_019343175.1 of Oedothorax gibbosus. Lineage (NCBI taxonomy): Eukaryota > Metazoa > Arthropoda > Arachnida > Araneae > Linyphiidae > Oedothorax > Oedothorax gibbosus. The sequence continues at coordinate 3,110,357 of CM033272.1, forward strand.
TAAAGTATTGAGTTAAGCATCTAATTTTAATTCCTTATCACAAATATATTGAATTAAATTGTATTTTTACTAGCTCATAAAGGATATTACCCTTAAAAAAGTTTATCTTACCATTATGCATGTGAAAGATAATTAAAAATGTCTGTGACATTTCTGTCTTATAAGTGAAAATTAAGCTTCAATGCTTTTTAGTTTTTACTATCAAATATACTTAATATGAAATATAAGGTAAACAAAGTATTGTCATTGAGTCGAAAATCCGAAATGAGTATTTTTATGTTTTTTAAGTACGTTTTAGAGGATGTCGATTCTGAAAAGTTGTTTTTGAGCATTAGTCCGTCTGTTAGACAGCCTATCATTCTGTCCGTCTAAAACGATTCTACAGCTTGTTTAAAAAGAGATACGGATTTCAAATTTGGTATGCGAGTTTTTTAGTTCGTGTCGAAAGTCAAAATGTATTTTTGAAAAAAATGGTATCTGTAAACAATCGCTGCCTTAAAACGTTCTAGGTTTTAAAGTATTGCTGAAAATCGAAAACCTGCTTTTATAAAACCGAATTCTAGCGTATCATATATGTATCTGAAAGTAGCTAGATGTCTCGCAACCCTAGTTTTATTTCTTGTTAATTTCGATGGAGTTCGGAAAACTCATTTGGAGGATTACAAAATTATATTTTCAACCACTTCCCAGAAAAACAGTTTAATAAAATTTGTATCGATATTTTATTACAAATCATCTATGCTTCCAGAAAAGAAATAAAAAAACACAGATCCACGTTCGACTCAAAGAACAGCAGAGATTTCATTGATAGTTATATTAGAGAACAGAGTTCAAGAAAGTTAACAGATCCCAACACTACATTCACTGGTAAGTTACAAAATTAAAATAGATTGGATATTGGAACTTTGACATTCTCAGAGTGAATGAGCACGTTCGACCATTGGTCTCCAAGAAAACATACCTCTGTGTTAATTCAATGGAAAAAAATATTTCCTAAGCCAATTTGAAATTTCTCCGGAAGTAATGATTATTTTTACAAACGCTTTTTTATATGATGAATGTAGCTGACTTACATTTCTATATAATGCCGCTTTTGGAAATTACTCGACTCCAGAAATACATATTTTTTGTTTATCTTTCGATTTTTTACGACTTTAGAATGCTTATTTTAAACTAGCAAATTTATACCCGTTCTTCACACGGATTAAAAAATAACAAATCGTTCCAAATATGTGTACCATAACCTGTTATAGGATCATAAACTTACGTTATTGTTCCCGCTCGTTATAAAGTATAAAATCCCGTTTCATTGCCTTAAAATTCCAAAATGAAAAATATGCTATAAAATGCACTCATAAATGTCATCACAATTCCCTCATAAATTCATAAAACCTTTTAGCTCATTTGGCGCGTTTTGGGAAATAATTTGGCGAGAAAATAGATATAGCTGGTTCATTCTCAAAAAATGTTACAAATGGTGTCCCACAGCTTTCATTGCTTATAGTATTTTTAATTTTATTGTTACGAAAGTTTCACTTGGATTGCAAAAAGAACGAAGTTTTAAGTTATTGTATCAATATTTTAAAAATACAAAAATACTAAAACAAAAGTTGGACACTTCATTTAAAGGAGCATAGTCGGTAAAATTCACGTATTCCATGACGAAAAATTAAAGAACAAGAGAAGATAATTGTAATTTGAAATAAATATTTCGTAATTATTGATGCTTATATTGATTAACAAGTGTCTTGGCTATCAAATAAGCTATTAACCATCACTTAATTTTAAAAAGTTTTGCTTTTATTGCTTAATATATTTTGTGCCACAGAATCGACGAATTTTTTTTGTTGACTCTGTTACTAAAATTTCACGACAAAAAATGCAAAAAAAGTTTTTTTATGAAATATGTACCACCATAGACACTTATTTCTGAAATGCCTGACAATTTTCTCATAAAATTTTAGTTTATGGAGGAAAAAGACAAAAGTTTGAAAAATTAAGGTGAGTGTAATTATTCAATGACTACTATGTTACCGTGTTTTTGTTAAACTGAAGCTTATTTAAGAATAAAGTCATAGTGCAGTTTAAAGCCCTTAAGTATCTGATTACGATAAGAAAAAAAAATATAAATTAACTAAACTTTATAGCAAAAGCGATGATAAAGTATATTTTGTCCACTCTGTTACCATAGAAAAAGAAGCTAACTTTTTGATGAGCACAGCTCCCCCAATTCTTAACTACGAACTAATTAGAGACAAAAGTTTTGATTGGTGCTTGGCATATGCGGAATTTCAGATGACATGACAACTCATTTGTAACTATAAATAATTGCGAGTCACATATTAATAAATATTTGATTAAACAGAAGAAGTTTTAGTCATATCGCATTTTTTTAAACTTTATCGGAGTCTACAATTACGATCACAGCTCTTATTCATAATATTTAAGAAGACTTATAATCACGTTGATGAAAAGGTATTCTCTGGTATGCACTATTGAGACGTAATTTACGCAACCCCACATCCTTCGAAAATCCAAAATATATTTTGCAGCTAAAACTTCGGATTAGGAAGCATGGATTGTATTTTCCGTACACAGTGGATTTGTGTAGCATTTTTTTTGTAGTATGAAACTAATTAAAACTTGTTTAAGCTAATCATATTTGCTGTTCGTTTTAATTGATCTTCGTTTTAACTCTTTCGCGGCATCGGTTTTTGTTGCCGCATTATACGTCGTAGACATAGTATTTTTGGATCTTAAGTTATTGATGCTTTTAGGGACCATCCACGACGAAAGTATTAATATGCAAGGCATTGATCCTTGGTATTTCCTTTGAAAGATGGGAACATTTTACTTTCGGACGATTTATAACAGCGACGAAACAGTAGATCTCACAAATAGAACAAATTAGTCATTCAAACAAATTCATTTATTGTAAAATGAGGAAAAAAATCGTCTGCCCATTTAGAACTTTTTAAAAAGTGGGCTAACCTATTTATTACTATCAAAATAAGAAATAATTTTTAAAAAGTATTAAGCCATAAAATTATTTTTTGGAAACGTTAAAAATGAAAAATAATATAATTAAATTTATATTATTAGATATATAAAAAAATAATTATTAACACACGATTCAATGAAGCAATTCATTTTGCTATAAAAAAAGATGAAAAAATCGTTTGCCTTTTCCCGTTATTGTCACCGCCGCATTTCCTTTTTTATAGAATGAAAAACACAAATATGAAATTTACGTTAATATTACGGATGTAAAATAGTTCAAACTGAGAAATCAGGAGCGCTGCTATCAAAATATTTACACTGCAGAAAATTTGTAGTTGAAAGCAATTCGAGTGTGATGTCTGTACGTATATTTTATCACGTCAGTTTCCTTACTCTCGGTATAACAGCTTTGCGGTAAGTGAAAAATTTGAATTAAGGCATAAATTATTTAAAATATTTACAGATTTTGTGAAGCTTCATTAGAGAGGTGAATTCTTAATGTAATAGTAACACATATTTTAAATAAAACCCAACTTTATTTTTTTAACATTGGAAGTTAGAATTGTAACATTTTTTGAGAATGACCCAGCTACAAACGTACCCATTATACAGCTCTAACAGAATGACCTTCGAACAACCGACCAGCTTATAAATTATTTATAAAAGAAAATTGCCCATTTAGCGAGTTTTAGTTAATAGTCTGGCGAGTTTGGCAACGTATTTGGCGAAAAAATAAAGACATAAAACACTAATATGCAGCTCTAGTGCGATGGCCTTTATTAACCATCATAGTTCAGAAATAGCTTAACTTAAATTTATTGCTTAAATATGCATACACACAGTCAACAGAAATATCAATTAAAAAAATCATCAAATAAACTCACAATAAAATCCGGGAATGGAGACTGGCGGAACTATCTCCCTACTTTGGTATAAATACAACTCAACTTCCTGATAATTAATTTTATTTATCTTTGTGGGATTTAAAAACATTTCACTAGATGGTGCCACCAAAAATATTTTACGGCAACTTCAAAAATACTACAGTAATTTTGAAGTTAATTCTGCAGCTTAAATGGCCAAATCAAAACAGTTTTAAAACTGCAGGAAAACTTCAAATTTTCTGCAGTTTATTTTTTGCTGGGTAGCAACTCATCGCCTAAACTGGTGCAAGGAAACCGGTTACTCACTTTGTTTTGCTCTCGCGGCTATCTTGATTCACGCTAGAGATCAGTGGACACGAGTCACACGTTTGTACCTCGTAAGAAGAAACGAGACCGTTTCCTGTGAAAAACCGTTTTCCTGTGACCAATGTCCACCAAGCGCCTCAGAATACGGGAAGATTACTATGCAATGAAGCTGTTTTTCCCCTGTACTCTTCAATATGTATTTCTTTATCTACAGATGATACGTTGGCTATCAACGTGGTGGACCTATTCGCCGCGGGCAGCGAGCCTGTTCGAACGTCCATTTTGTGGTGCTTGTACGTGGCTTGTGATTTTCCGGAACACCAGGAAAAAGTCAGAGAGGAGATCCTGGAAGTGATGGGGGAAAGGGAACCGGAGTACCAGGACATGAAGAACATGCCCTTCACTCACTCCTTTATCCTGGAAGTGATGAGGTGGAAGACAATTGTACCCTTGAACGTGCCGCACAGGTAGTTGGGGTAGATTTTAGAAACTTTTTTTTAAAGAAATGCACTATTAAAAGTGAAATAATAATTTAGTTTAAGTTCAATTTACTGTTTAGACTGCACACAAGAAAGGTAAGGATATAATTGAAGAGCATAGTGGAAGAACGTGCTAAGTGACAAAAAAGTGAAAACGAGATAATGAGCTTTATAGTTTTTAGTTTGCACTCAAATATGTTGAAAACAGTATTTGCAAACCGTAAAAATACACTAAACTTAAAGTTTATGATAAAGGGGAAATTTGTTTATCGTTATAAAGAAGTTAGTAATGTGATGATTCATTCAAAAATCTCAAATATTTTCAAAAATGTCACTTAGCACGTTCTACTTTCACTAAGATCTTCAATTATAATCATGCTTAACTTTTACGTCGCGACCTTCGAAGCATTTCACCGAGCTATCTCCAAGCCTGAAATAAAATCCCAAGCATATACACTTTAAATAACGTTTTGAAACAATTATAGATTTATAAGCATGTTTTGCAAATAATTTTGAAACAAAAAATAACGTTTACCATTTGCTGAGGGTCGTCAATTTAGTAGAACTTGCTGTTTCAATCAGTAAATATACTAATTTTTGTTGTGCCAAGTATGTTGTACATATTTTATTTAACTTTTTTTTACATTAAATTAAACTTAAACATTCTTGGACCTCAGCGTGTGTAACTTAACATTTTTAAGTCATTTTATAACAATTCAGTTAAAAATGTCTCTATTGCAGCACATTGTCGGACACAACAATTGGCGGCTATCGCATTCCCAAGAATGCTACTATTTTCTTATTGATATGGAATGCCCACAACGATCCTAACTACTGGACGAGGCCCGAGAGCTTCATTCCCGACCGCTTCATCGCCAAAGACGGAAAATCGGTGTCCAGGCCTGCTCATTTCATGCCCTTCTCCATGGGTGAGTATCTTGTATGTAAGAGAAGTAGACTTCTGGGGAATACCTAATAAATTAAATTATTTGTTTTCTAAATTGTTTTTCTTTTAGGGCAATGTTACGAATTTATACTTCTTTATGTATATTGTAAATAAATTTATTTTATTTAAATATTAGCATTGCTTTGCTCTAAACAACCGTAATGCATGCCGATGAGAGCGTGCTGAAAAACATTTTTGTATAATTGCCACATGTTGGGCAAGTTTGGCGATATTGATGATAAATTTGGCGACAAGACGTCATATCCTGTTCTCTAAAAAGAAAACTAAAGGGGGAAAGGGCGCGCTGGAGCACGGGTCTCCAAACTTCAGTGTTAATCCTATAGGATAAAATATTCTTTGCCACATTTCTTCGGCTGAATTGAATATTTTTACAAACGGTTTTTTTAATGATAAATGTATATAACTTGCAGGTCTCTATAATCCTACTTTTTGAAGTCAATTCTAATATTTTGTGTACAATTATTTATTAAATATTAAAAAAAAAAATATTCGTACCAATTTCAAAAAGTGAAATTGTCGGGACCTGTAAGTCAGCTACATTTATAAAATAAAAAATACGTTTGTAAAAATATTCAATGCAGCCGGAGAAATGTGGCAAAGAATATAATTTTTTCTCTGTTGGATTAACACTGAGGCACTTTAGTTTGGAGACCCGTGGTCCAGCGCCCACTCCCCCTTAAGCCACATACATGAAAATCTATAATCACGTTATTTTTGCAATACTTATGCAAAAATTAACTTTATTATATGTTATATGTTTTAAAAATCCCAGTAAAATGAGCTGCCTGGCTTTATTACTTTCCTTACAATCCCCCATGGTTAAGGTGATTTTTTGCTTAATAATTGGAAATTTTTTCTATAAATATGTTTAAGTGGAGTATAAAGAGTAAAAAAATCCATTTTTATTAAACTGGAGTTAAATTCAACACAAAAAAGAGCGGGAAACATCGTGAATTTCCTCACCGTCCGTTCTTTACCTTCCGTTCCTAATCGTCACAATGATCTAGGGATGGAAAACCGAAACCTGTTTTAAGAGTAACCGGTTTGTTCATGACTTCGGTTTCATTAAAAATTAGTTATTTTCATTAGGCCAGTTTAAACCGGTTTCTTCGCAACCAATTTTTTTAAAAAACTGCCATCCCTAAATTTTCTGTAAAAAAAAATTCCAATGAGTCTTGCTGAACTTTTTTTGTAATTCTAGAACCCTTATAAACCTTTTTACAAATATTTAAAGTGATTTTGAAAAACTAAATTTCACAAGTTTTTTATACCTGAAATTAAAAATTGTGGTAGAACTGCCCTTATACCACCCACAAAAATCTTGGTGCAGTTGGGTTTTTTAATATTAACATTAGAGCTGTTTTGGGGATTTTTTCAACGTTGAGTAAATTTTCATGCTTATATTTAAACCTAAATAAAACGTACTTTCATTAAACATACAGTTTTATCATTGCGTATACTAAAAGGTGTGTCCTATCTCTCTGCGTAACAATGAATTAGTTTTAAGAATAATTTAAAATTTTACTCGCCTAAAAATTTCACGACGGGGCAGGTTTTCCAAAATTTTAAGATGCAAAATTTTGCAGCAAAGCCATGTAGAAAACGTGATCCAACTTTTATAAACTAAGCTTAATATTCCAAAAAAACTTTTCTTCTAACCACTTATTGACAAATAGTAGATTTTCATTTTGAAAAAGTAACAATGCTAGATTGTAGATATGCACGTGAGAATGACAATGACAGCTTGTTTTCACACAAAATAAATATAAGTTAAATATGTACAATTAAAAAGAATAAAAACTTGGATAACTAGCTCCGGTCTCCCCCTACAGATATTTTCTGTAGGGCTTGGCAGAATTATGAAAAATTGTGCCAACATATTTTTGTCATACCCCTATGGATATTTTCTGGTAACTTTGCTGCCAGAAATTTTTCGAAATGTTACAGGTTTATTTTACATTGCATATCTATAGTCGTTGTCCATTGCATATAACTGAAGTTACTAATTATTTTTTAGGCAAAAGAGTTTGTCCTGGAGAACCTATGGCTATTTTGGAACTGTTTCTCTACTTCACTGCAATCATACAAAAATTTCAATTGGCGTTTCCAGCAGGGTACAAGCCTACATATGAGGCTGCAATGGGAGCAACCTATAGACTGGAACCATACAAAATCAGATGTTTGGCAAGAAGTTAAGATTGGCAAATTCCTTTAATCATAGGCTGGGCAAATCAAATAACGTAATATCGTATGTGCAAATATCGCAGATGAAAATTAACAAAACTAACATATTCTTCGTTTAGCAGCGAATGATAATGTGAACCTGAACCGATAATGTGAATCTGAATAACCGTGGATCTCAAATCCAAAGTGTTTCTGTGTTCAATGGAAAAAAAAGTGATTTCCTGAGCCACATTTCTTCGAATGTATTGAATATTTTTACAAACAGGTTTTTTTGGTATGATAAATGTAACTGACTTCAGGTCTCTATAATCTCACTTTTTGAAACTGGTTACAATATATATATATATATATATATATATATATATATATATATATATATTATATATATATATATATATTAATTTTCTATAAATAATTTTACAACAAAATATTCGAACCTATTTCAAAAAGTGGAATTATATAGAGACTTTCAAGTCAGGTACATTTATTATATTAAAAACCTTTCGTAAAAATATTCAATTCAGCCGGAAATTTATTACGATAAAAACAACTAGAATTAAATTAACGTACAAAAAATAAAAACGCTGCAGAAATAATGTGCCGTAAGGGCCAAAGCGCAACGGCTATGTGTAGCCAGACAGTGAGCAGCGTGCCTTATGCATGAAGACATCAGTATATATAGAAACGATCAACTCGAAAATTTGCATAAGTAGAAAAGTTTAGAAATGTTTGCGGTGAACGGCACAGTTGGTGGCTGCAGTCAGAACGAACTCTACAGTTGGTTCGAGAACCGAAGATCGGGCTAGTTGAAAAGGTTCGGACGTGGAGTGCATCAACCAAAATCCCTCCCAAAAAAACTTGGAAAGTAAACAACGCCAATCTAAAAAATTATTATTATAAAAAAAGCATTTGAGATTCGCAAAGGCTGAATACAAGATGACACCTTTATTAAACTCTGCTAATAAATGTAATTAAGTAGGTGCATAAAAAATTGCGCTGTTGAGTTGGCCATCTTACTACCTCTATTCTTTTATATGTATTGATTTAAATTTTAAGTTATAAGTCCTTCGTTTTAATTATTTATTAATCAATTATTCGCGTGATTCATTTTTTGAGGTGATGATGTTCGACAAATCAACAGCAAATTTTTTTCATGGAGCGAAACTTAAATTATTTATTATATGATCAGATTTATAAGAATGGCATTTTGTTTACACGCGTTTAGCGAATTCAGAAGCTTGTTTTGTAAAAAATGTATGGTTTTTTTTTGAATGCGTTGACTTCTAAGTTTTGGGATATCAGTATTTTTAAAAATTTTGATATGAATGCATTGCGTGGAAGGGTAAAAAGAACAAATTTATGACAAAAAGAGTCAAAACATATGACTACAAAATAGAAGGCATAATTTCAATGTTTATGGGGAGTAGTACCTCCAAAAACAAATAAATATATTTCTTACGTTTAATAAAAAAGCGAAAAGTATAAATGTTTGAATGTAAATATAAACTGTATCTGACAACCAATTATGAGTGTTTAGATTTCTAGATCAATCATTCCACTCCAGAGACATTAAATAGAACGGACTGTACATCGGCAAACCTAAAAGCGATCCCTTCCTGGGTTGTCGCAGTCACGTGACTGCGACCATTTGGCGAGTTTTTCCACAACGACTTGAATATATGAGGTCGATAGTCTAGTGGTATGAAAAATAGGTTTCAAAAGGAACAAAAAAATGAATTGCTATTTCGGTAAAAAACGTTGCTACTTATGACATGTTATTGAAGCTATTTTAATAGAAAAAAAGCTAAACATTATTTTTTATAGTTGTTTTATCGTGGATCTGATCGATGCATGCGGCGCAGGAGGCTAAATAGGATTTTTAAAGAATATTTTTATCAAGAAAATAATCCCTGAACATAAAAAGAGCTTATAGAAAATTCAAAGTATAGGTTTTCTCTCTATATTAAAACAAGTTGGTTTGTTACAGAATCTGTCACTTAAACCGCTGCCACATTTGTACTTAACAGGAAACACTGTTTATACACCACAGAAAGAATTTCGCCAAACAGCGGCTTTAGCTAGTTGTAATTCCAAAATTAACTAATTTCTTTAATCTTCTTTTGCAGATTTAATAATTAATCTTTACCGTTTGCTAATTTTTTTTTTGAAGTTCAAAGAATAATGATATATTTTTTTTAATAAATATCTTTTAGTAGCCACCAGTTTACAGTTCGAAAAATAAACTAATAAAATTGATGCGTCAAAAATAAAAACCAAACTTTGTATATTCTTTATGCAAAGTTAGAATTCTTTATGCGTCTTTTTTCATACATATAATGAACCATAAAAAAAACTGTGTTGTGATATTACAACAATCTAAACTGAATTATATATATCACATAGATAAATATTCTTTCAAAAGTTTTTTTTTATTTTAAATAAAGTTTCTCGTACGTTTAACGAAATGGCAATGGTGAAAATATTGAATAAATAAATTTGGCTCATAGATATCATAGTTAAAGTATTAGATTGGCTGATCACGTGACCTCCAATGGTAACGACGGGACGCGCATGGAGGCTTTTTAAGAGAGCAAAATTGCCAGTGTTGCTGCATTACCTCCTACTAGATTAAAGCCGTACAACAGGAACGGTTTCCCTTCGTGACGTCATGACGTGAAGGCCAAATTTTTCTAAACTTTTCTCCTTTAAAAATGACTCGATAAATTTCAAAAAGTTAAAATTACTTGAAAACAAGTAAATTATTTTTACCACACACATTCCACAATTCACTCGTTGATTCACTTTACAGTAGGAGAAAAGTTGAGTCAAACTTGGCCTCCGCATCATGACGTTACGAAGGAAAAACGTTCCTGTTGTACGGCTTTAATCTAGTAGGAGGTAATGGTTGTTGCCACTTTAAGGAGAAAAATACTACGAAAGAATAACATTTATTTCTAAAATTACAAAAAAAAATACTAGAAAAGGATTTTAAGTCACTAAAAAGATTCCAAAATGCAGCTAGTATTTTTACGATACTTTTTTTGTAATTTTAGAATTATTCTAAAATACTAATATCCTCCTTAAAAATATCGTAAAAAATACTAGCTGCACTTTGGAATATTTTCAGTAACTTTAAATCCTTTTCTAGTATTTTTTTGTAATTTTAGAATTAGATGGTATTTTTTCGTAGTATTTTTCTCTTTAAAGTGGCAGCAACACTGGCAATTTTGCCCTCTTAAAAGGCCTCCATGCGCGTCCCGTCGTTAGCTTTGGAGGTCACGTGATCAGCCAATCTAATACTTTAATTATGATATCTATGATTTGGCTAGTTTCATTTAAACTTTATTTCGATAATTCAATAATTATTACTTATCGTTTGCAAAACTTAATCTATATTTTAAAGAATAAATATGTAATATTCCTCGCTTTTAAATAGAATAAAAATATTTCATATCAACACATAGGGTAACAAGTACAGTTATTGGCCCCCCTCAAAGTGATTGGCCCCCTCATTCATTATTGAAAATAATAAGATGTTAAAGCACAAAATAGGTGTGACAAATGTTTTTAAAATTCCCGCCATTAACGTTTGTCATTTTGGGCTTTAATTATTTGGGCTCTTATTATTTTCAATAATGAATGAGGGGGCCAATCACTGTGAGGGGGGCCAATCACTGTACTCGTTACCCTACGAAGAATCTCGTAGTGAAATATATTTGACGTCATTTCAAACTGATCAATGTCTCAAAAAATAATTTATTTGAATTTATTGTCTAAAAGAATTAATGTTTCTCGAGCGATTGTTGCGATGGCAATGGTGATTTAATTCTAATAAAAATGGCTTCCTTAGCTTTTTAAATGAGCATTAAATTTTGCAGTTTTTTTAAATAATTGAAGTACTTCGAATTCGAATTGTTTTCTGAAATTTTCAATGTATTCTAATTTCGATGCGCTGAATTTTTTGACTTATCACACTTATCCGTAGCATTTGTAGTTTGTTCTATGAAAGTGGGTGATGGAAGGACAGACAGACGGACTGAACGATTATAATACCTTCCACTTTTTACGTTATAAACGTAGTGTGGAAGCTAAAATGACTTAACAGCTAAAAACAAACTGATTTTTTGATTTTGCTAAATAAAATGGCTGCAAGTGAAACTAAAATGATAAAAACTATGTTTTGCACTGCCACCTATTGAATTCCATATACATTACAAGTTTTTGTTCATTTCCACGGACGTGACTGCAGTCGTTAGGGACAAGCATTGAATAGTCAGTAAAATAAATACAAATTTATAAATAAAGATAAAAAATTCATTAATATTTTCCCCAAATGTACCTTTCTTTAATTCTTCAATTTAAAAAGTGAATTCATATCTTACGAGTTAGATAAAAGCTGCCAAAGTCATGAAATTGAGGGTTGGGACATACCACGGATATGACATGTCACGTTCTGTGGACTAAAAAAAAACGAGAATAAAAAAAGAAAATTTTGTATGATTCTTTCTGTTTTATACTCTATAAACTGTATTCTCATTTTTTCCTAAGTTCCTTTGCTTTTAAAAGCCTATTTTACTTTTAAAATTGTCAGGTACAAGAATGGTTGGTTTTCAGAGTATTCACCCGTAAATGTTTGATAAAGAAAGAAAGACTTTGTATGGCTTTTTTTCTTTCCGTTGAGACAAATGTGTGTATAAACGGTTTAAGTGACAGATTTTTATGCAAACTTTTGTTTCACTTAATTGTGGAGTATTAAACTAAATTAACTTCTATTTTAATTTTTAGAATACACTACTGAATATATTCCATTGAAATAACACAATAGCTACGCCTGTTTTTCGTGTACGCTTCGATATCAAATCCAATCTCTCCTTATTTTCCCACCGGGGATAATAAAACCATTAGCCGAAATCAGTCGCAACGTTTCCTTTTTCACTTAATCTATCTACATTTGAAGGGTTTTGACTGCAGAGCTGTGTGATTTGTGAAAATTTACATACTTTTAAGGTAGAGGGGTAACTTTGTGCTTCAGGTTAAGTCGTTTTTTTTAAATGAAATATCCTTTGATGCTTTTACCTTAAAGGAATTCTTTTAAACGATCTTTTAGTGGATATTCTTTAAAATTTATTTTTGAGGGGTTTAATGTGTCATCCTGGGAATCAAAAATTTAGTTATTTCTATTTTTATGGTTCCATTTTGAAAAGCTAATAATCTTGCTGAAAAGGGTACTGAGGAATTAGCCGTTTGGAAGGTAGACATGGTTTTGAGTGGCATAGATTATAATATATATCTCTATTTGTTTCTATTTTTAAACAGTACAAAGTAACTTATTTTTAAATTTAATACTAATATTGATACTTTAGTTTTTTTCACTTTCTGATAAAGTGTTTGAGTGCTTTTAATGTATCTAGGTATTTTAAAAGGTATGCTTTTAAATTGAATCGGGAGATTTGATTTAATGTAAGTACCTAGCAATAAAAATTCATATTTTTTATTTTACATAATACTTCTTTTAAACTCGAGATACTCTTTATAAGGTTTTCAGACTATGTAATGTTGTTACGCATCGATGATGGTTGAATACTGTTGAATTTAAGCCTTCGATTCGTAGCCAATATAGTGTGAATGTTTATATAATATACAATAATTGATTGCAGTTATTCGTAGTCTACAGATTCTAAAACCTTTACTTAAAATCAAGTAAACCATTTTTTCTCCAGTCTATATTGAAAGAGAGAGGGTAAGACATGCGATGTACGGAACTAAATTTTTATGGTTGAGAATAACTTTTTGAGAGAGTGGTTTTACATATGATTTCTAATAAAAGGCATTGGTGAGATTTTGGATAGTGGGAGAATATTTTGAAATGTTCTTTAATGGAAAGGCTCCATTTGTCTTTTTGTAACATTCCATGACAGACTTTAGATTTGAACATAAATTAAATTTTATATAGGATTGTGAGTTATTGAAATTTTATGGACAAGTGATTTTAAATTGAAGCTAATGTCACAAAAGTGCAATATTTTTGTTGTAGATCAATGATAACACAAATAATTTTACCTTATAAAACAATTTACTAGATTTTTTGCCACTTAATACATCAACATTTTGAAGAGACTATTTTAATTTCAACTAAAACAACGTTTAATTTTTTTTTTTCAAACCTGAATTTAATATGATAAGGGAAACACATTCTCTTAGGGAACATAACTACATATTTATCAAAATCTTCCAACTTACAATTGCAACTGACTCATTTTACAGTCAACAGAACTGTACAATTCTCAAAAGCAAAGGACCGAAGATTTTCAAAATCACGTTTTACTGAGGTCAGGACAAAAGAAAATAATACAAAAGAAATTGCACTATGTTTTTCAAGTGTGTTAAAATTGGAACATAAAAAGATTTTTAATTTTAAAACAAGCCCCTAGCTATTAGAGAGTCGTTTTTTCTCTCAATTTCGATCTCGCTGACGTTTTTTACTATTTTTAGATCGACTTTTGGTTTTTTTCATCTATTTTTCTTTTAAAGTATGTGAAGGTAACTTATAAATTTTGTAATTTTTTTTTTTTGCATTTACGTATTCATCAAAATATTAGCTAGACTCCATTTTCAATGAAAAACTTCGCACATAAATTTGGTAAATTGATAACATGCAATTGCACGTTCGTGATATTTTTGAACTTCCTTGCATATTAAGGCATTGTTGTTTACATTAGAATTAGATATACCATTTCGTTACACAGACATTTAAAAAAAATTAGTTTGCTTCGCACAGAATTTTTTTTTTATATTTTCCTCTATTTTACTCAAATTGTTTCGTATTGTAAGAAATATCTGCACATTTCTTCATGAAGAACTGGAAAAAGCCATAAAAGTCACCAGTTCAATACTCATTTGGCTTTTTTCTGTCTCCTTTGCATCGTGATATATTCCTTGGATTTTAATATTTTCCCCAGAAGCATAAAATAAAATTATTTAACAACACAGTTTTAAACAGTTTAATATAATTTTCCTAAATCATCAAGCAACCGTAACCGGGACGCTTGAACCACAGTTATAGAATCGTATTCATTTTTCCCGACGCGACGCAGGGTAGGATCCTTCAGCAAAACGTAGTTGAAAAATAATGAGGTTGATTCATATGACATCTCTAAAATTTTCATATTTATGACTTCCTACGATTTCGCAATAAAAATAAACTTTTTTTTCGTCTGAGAGTGTTCTATTTTAGAGTTCTTTTCGTGGAACTTGTTTTTATTTAGACAATTTATTAAATTTCACCTGTTTTAAATCGATTGAAATTCAAGTACGTAAAACATTACCAAAACGTCAATGTTGTCAGAAAACTTAGTTTTAAATAATATTCTGCCTTATGCAAATTAAGCAAAATTGTGGGAAACCAATTTAACGTGATTCACGAACAGACAAATGCTTTAGTTCGAGCTTAGAAAGAAAGTTTGAGAGCAACATTCGTTTCAGGAAGGCAAGAATATAACGTATTGTTAAAAAATATATCATTCTAGAATGAAGCAAGTAGGTTTGTAACAGAATCTGTCACTTAACTCGCTTCCACATATTTGTGTTTAACAGGAAAAAACGCGCCAAACACAACATTAATTCTATATTTAACATTTACAAGCTAAATTTGGCTAGTTTCATTTATTTTATTTCGAAAATTCAATAATTATTACTTATCGTTTGCAAAAATCAATTTATATTTTAAAGAATAAATATGTCATATTCCTCGCTTTTAAATAGAATGAAAACATTTCATATCAACATACAAGGATTCCGTAGTGAAATATATTTGACGTCATTTCAAACTGATCGATGTCGCAAAAATAAATTTATTTTAATTTATTGTCTAAAAGAATTAAAGTTTCTCGAGCGATTGTTGCGAATGGCAAATGTGATTTAATTCTAATAAAAACAGGGCCTTTAGCTATTTGTAATTCAAAGTTTTAAACGCCAAAATTAACTATTTTCATTAATCTTTTTTCTCAGATTTAATAATTAGACTTTATCGTTTGCTAAATTTGTTTAAAGTTCGAAGAATAATTATGTAATCTTTTTAATAAATATTTTTGTCGCCACAATTTCCCATTTACATTTCTTTCGAAAATTCACTTATTTATAGTTTGTTAAATTAATTTACAGATCAAAAAATATATATTTTGTACAATTGATGCTTTAAAAATAAAAGCGAAACTTAGCATATTTTTTTTATGCCAAGTTAGAATTCTCTATGCATCTTTCTTCATACATATATATAGAACCATTAAAAGAACTCTATTGTGATAATACAACAATCCAAACCGAATTATATCACATAAATAAATATTTTTCAAGTGTGTTTATTTTTATTTTAACAAAAGTTTCTCGTACGTTTAACGAAATGGCAACAGTGAAAATATTAAATAAAAATGGAATTTGCATGTTATTTCAATGTAGATTAAATTTTTAGTTATTTAAATTTTAAATAAGCTTCTAGTTTAAATTATTTAATGAAATTTGGCATGTAGCCAAATCTGATTTTTTGCTTTAAAATGACGTATTCCACTTGTCTGTGGGACTTGTGGTTCTTTCTGTGAAAGTGGGTGACAGACAGACGGACAGACAGACAGACGGACTGAACGATTATAAAACCTTCCACTTTTTACGTTATAAACGTAGTGTGGAAGCTAAAAAAACTGAGAATGAGTGCCATCGATGCCACCTGATTAGTTGCAACTCACCAAGTAAAACAATTCCATTCTGAATAAAAATTATTCCAAAAAAAATTACAGTTAAAAATAAGGCACACATTGGATTTCCAAAAAATTTACAGAAACGTTCCTGTTTTTTTTACAGTGCAAAAACGATGGAATTACAATTTTTATACCAAACATAAAATTAAAAGCAACTAATCTCTAAAAATAACTTGCGCATTCTATACCTACAAAATAATCTGTAACAACAAAAAAATTGAAAATGAAGAAAAAGTAACCATTGACTGCCAAGTGTTTGCACATAAACAAAGCAACTGGACCCCAAGTCCCCAACTGGGACCCTCTAGAAGTTAAGGAACCGTGGAAATTGTTGAGAGAAAAATTTTTGAGGCTGTTTTTTTTATAATGGTGCTTTTATAATATTTTATTATTTTTTTTAAGAAAATCGATAATATTTTGCTTCGAGGTACATGCGTTAAAAAGTAAAAAGATTCGATTGAAGAGTTTTTAGAATTTCTACTTTTTTCCAAATATCTTCGTTTTTCTTTCGTTTCATAATGCGTCACCACACTATTCAGCTTGATGATGATTTTTCTTCAAGACAAGTAACTGTATGAATATTGTTTTTCTATTCTAAAAAAAAGTATTTTGCTTTATTTTTAGTGGTTCGTTTCTAGAAACTTTCAGAGTATGTCTTTAATTTTACAAACAATACACTTTCGATTATTAAAAAAAGATTTATTTTTAGATTCGTATATTGAAATGTTTTTGTTCATGCTTGACTGAAAAATAGTTAGAAATCATGTGTTGGTATTTTTTTATTATTAAAATAAGATTTTTTAGAAAGAATTTGTCTCGTGAGTAGTTATTACCACTTTGTTTTTGTACAAGTAAACTAATTTTAAATATCAAGTAAAAAAATTTAACGAAGCATAAACACAATATTTTAAAATGTTTTATACTTGTATGTTCATTCTATCTTTTATAATAAGAGAGTCTGTCTGTGTGTCTGTATGTCTGTGGATCACAAAAGACCTACTTATACTGCCCTCAGAAATTCGAAATTTTTAAGATAGATTCCCTTTAATATAAACGTGTGCACCTGGGACTTAGTTTTTTAATATTTGTTTCATTTTTAGAGAAAATTCTAATTTTCTGAAAAAAATACTCCACTTTCGCTCAAATCCGATCATTTTTTCCCTTTCGTGTTGCCATTCGACAGAAGAAATTAAAATGAACACAAAAATTAATTAAACTTGAAATTGCTTTTATTTTCTTGCCATTACCTTCAGAAAGTAAATTAATGATTTGAAAAATAATTGAACAAGCCAATGAGCTAAATGTTTTTTTTTAAACCCAGAATGGAGGTTTTGATGTGAAATAACCATTGTTATGCAATTATGGTTAATTTTGAATTTATCAGGAAAATTGCGATGACAGTAAGTTCATATTGAGGAAGACTTTTGTGATATGAGGATGTGTATTTTATAAAAATGTATTTTTATTTTGGAATTTAAAAGTAATATAAGTAACGGGATTTTATTCTTTATAATGAACGGGAACAAAGGCAAAGTTTATTATCCTATATTAGCAAATGAAATGACACATATACTTGGATCGATTTGATATTCTTTTAGTCCGTGCGAAGAACGGGTATTTATATGCTATTTTACTATAAGAATCAACCTAACACTTTATTTAACTGACTGATAAATGGAATTTGAGCAGTAGTAAGAAAACTTGAAGAGGAAATTAGGGACACATGACCCAACTTGTATAGTTTTTTGCTTGTAACTTTTAAAAAACACTATTTATGGATGTGTAAATGCAGTCAATTTATTCTTTATAAAGTATTGCACAATTTAGTATTTTTCTGAAGTATTAACTGCAATAGTAGTAAAATATAAATTGTTTAAAAACTTAGTTTCCCAATGTATCCCAATCATGTATCCCAAAGTATAGGGATACATAACCCAACCATATATTTATTAGTACGACTCAACCGATTTATTTATTAGTAGGACTTTAAATCAAAAATTTTACATATAATCAAACTCATATAAATAGTATAACCTATTTTTATATTTTTGTAGACCCAAAATATTATTCTGTACTGCTAATCGATAATTATTTATTACGAATTTTAAATTTAAACTATAAAACTTTTTAAATAAAACTGGGATCTAAAAATTTTAAAACAGGAGTAAGTTTGTTGACAAATTATTCTTCTTTGTTTATCGTTATTATCTTATTTTACCATTTTCAGATTTAAACATAAGTTCTACCAAACTGATTAATTTGCAAAACGATAGGTGTCTACAGTCGGTGTCAGAATTGTTCTTGGTTACTTAATCTTCTATATATCCGTTTTCCAGCCAAATTAAACAATTCCCAGTCATTTACTTTGGGACACTGATTTTTAAAAAAAATACGCTGTCTCTTCGCAATTTTTGTTTTCTTACGTTCAAATATCTCTTATATTCCGTTTCAATTTTTACTACCCAAACATAACCTATTTTGACAAAATTTCCATTTTCATTGGCAATACTATTTGCACGTAAAAACATAGCTAAAACCATGAGCGAATCAAGCAACTAATCACAAAAAAATTTCCTTTTAACAAAAAAATGTAAACCGAAAAACCTTACGGCATCAAAAATTTACTTTCAGTGCATGAAAACGTATTTCTTCGCATAACTAAACACGTACGCTATGATTCAGCTCGTTTTTTCACCTTGTGATCAACTAGCTGAAAGGAAATAGTGATGCCACTTCCAACTCACAAAACTTTTGTATTGCTGAGAAAAAGGCATTGGGTCATGTATCCCTATGTGGGTCTAATGTCCCTAGTTCCCCCTATACTTTTCCGAAAAAAATATGACAGTCATATATGATTTACAGAGTTTTTCCTTAAACATAACTTTAAAAAGTAAATCCTTGCTGCCGACAGTTTTTCCTTTTAACAGTGTGATTTATGCAAAAGAATTCGAAAAGTGGCAGCTATGAATTTTTATTTCTTTCTTACGAGACTCTCCGAGAACTTCGCAAATGATACAAAAGTTCAGACATACACTGGAGCTGGTATACTTTTCAAAAAGTTGGCTTAAATATAATACAATAAATTAGTTTTCTCTCTTCTCAAACAGGTATTTAAGGCGCATCTATGAGATAGTTGAATAATATTTCGCTCTTAGGATTATGTTTATATTGTACTGTGGTTTGCATTCATTAGTTTTTCTCAGATCTACTTGGGGAGCATGTAAGGATACATATGCACCTTTAAACAAATGTATGATTATTTTTCTTAATAAAACTAAATCCTTGTGGTAAAATATTTTCCAGTTTTATTAAATAATACCCGTTTACAAGAATAAGTTGAAAATCAGTCTACAGTATATTTAATAATTTTGACTGATTAAATATAATTCAAAGAAACAACAACAATTATACCAACACAAATTTGTGTTGTTCCAACATAACTGACGATCGCTGGAGGATACGATTATTATATCCATGCGCGATTGAGTAAAAACTATAAACTATCTGGTTTTCTAAAACATGTATATACCTAATTAAAACATTTATTTTAAAGTATTTTAAAGTACCTTAATATACATTTTGTAAGCTTTAGTATAGATATTTATCCGAAACATTAAGGATCAAATTCTGAACTAAATTAAAAAAACATGCTAACAGAGCCTCTTCGACACAATTTTTGTTCTAACCATGCATTAGTATTACTATTTGGTCGTAATACACTTTTGTATTGTTTCAACACAACTTATAAGTGGGAAAAACACCTTTTTGTATGGAAAGCCTACATAAGTTTTTTTCTGACTGTACTGTTCTACCAATTTTTTTTATTGTGTATGAGATTTAGGGGAACGCGGTACCCAAAAATTAAATCCAGAATTTTTATTGCTAGCATTCAAATTACACTAGTTTTACAAAGAACTAACATTCAATAAACATATACGAAAAAATGATTAATATTTAAACGTTTAAAAAATTTTAACGTTTTTTTTTAAATGCTACTCCTCCTACAATTTAAAGAATTTTTTAATGGATTTTTTTCAAAATGTTCCCACAACATCTATTAATAAAAGTTGTTATGGATATTGAGCTATCAGTTAAACAAAAACAGTTATGTAGCTTTATGTATAAAAATGGCCAAAAAATAAGATTTTTTGTAAATTTTCAATTTCGTCACTTTTTTAAAAATATCTATTCACACTAGACCTTATCCCATACCAACTTTTGTTAAACGTATATGTTTCCTCACAGGAAAAAATTTTTGGAGCTCTACATTTAATTTACATAAAAGCCTTAGGGTTTTAACCATTCACAAGCTGAAAAAATTAAAAATTAAAAAAAATCAACATAAAATTTCGAAAACAATTATACCAAACCACTGTATCATTTTCAATAAATCTCAACCATTATAAATGATTCCTTCTTTTTTTGGCAATATCCTTAGCTCACAGCATTCGAGCATGTTTAATTATTTTCTGGGCAGCCCTAAATTTTGGGTACCTCGTCCCCTTAAAATAAACATACGAACTCCAAAATATGCAACCCTTCTTCGACTAAAATTTGAAAAGGAAGAAGCACTTAGTGAAAAATTATCCAGACTTCACTCCTTTATGCATTTAGCGATTAATTCATGCAGAAATACATATAAATATTTCCTTTCATCTATTGGAACTACAAAGCTTTTAGTTCTTTTTTAATGATACGTTTTGAATGAATGCAAGTCTATAGTTTAAAGGATTTTTTATCTTAGATATTTATAAACAAACTCCTTCGCATTCTTAACAAAACTCGTTTCGTTACTGCAGTAGTAGGGTATTTATTTTACTCGGGTAAATAATCAAAATTTAAAATGGTATTGATAAACAACAAAAATATTAAACCGTAATTAAAACTGTTTTTAATTTATTTGGATGGCTAATAATTCATGCACTACTATACAAGTATTAAAAAACTTTTGAGCAGAAAAAAAAAAGTTTAATGTGGAGTAGAATAAGAAAGAAAGAAAAATAAAATTTATTTTTCAAAATATAATGCATTGGTTGCCAAGGGGCCCCCGGTCCCTTCCAGACAACACATTAAATTATACAATTGAAATTATCAAGGAAAATTAAAAGCAACATTTCACACTCTTAAAACAAACGAGCGGTTTTAACTCAGTCTGAGTTAATTTCCACTCCTTTCCGTGCCGAAAATGCACTTCTCCTATAGGAGTGAATTTCACTCTTTTTCGGAGTGGGTAAAAGAAATAAAAGAAAACAATCTGCGTCCTACACTCTTAAAACGAGCGGTTTTAACTCAGTCTGAGTTAATTTCCACTCCTTTTCGGTGCCGAAAATGCACTTCTCCTATAGGAGTGTATTTCACTCTTTTGTTTTAAGAGTGCAGATTATACCCAAACAATAGGGGAACAAAACAAAAAAAAATATAAAACAAAAACTAACAAAAGAATAGCTACATTTTAACAAACGAACCGTAATGGCCCCTTTACTTTAGTATTTTTCATACGAAATCGAACATTTCAATGAACATGTTACATTTAATTGGCTCTATTGTTTGATTGTTCGGAAACCTTTTCTATTCAATTTATTTCATTTATTCGAAAACATATTCCTATTTCGTATCGGAAGTGGTTTCCCCTCGAACATTTTTAATGAAAGCATTTTAATGAATAATCACTTGAACAGTTCGCAGACAGTTGTTGAAGTGATTATCGTGGCTTGATTAATAGTAAATTATCATTACACAATTCCAACTAATAATATATCCTTTAACATTTAGTTTCCAAATAATTACATATTTAATTTATAAATTTCTTTGTTATTTTGACTTAGCTACATCAAATCCTTTTCTACTAAAAATAGTTCGTGAAAAAATTAAATATTTTTATTACCGTTCGAATTAACTTTATATCGCACCGTACGCGGAAAAGAGACCTATCGACTAAAATTGACTTTTTAAGATAACACTACTATAGGATGCAAAATTTTGATATCTTTCGATTGGTGCAATCGGCATAGCGATCCGAGCCCTAGTTCGGCTGCAATTAATAGATAGGTCTTTCTTTCGCGTTCGTTTTTTCGATGAAACTAGCGGGAAGAAAGACCTATCGCACCTGGCGTATTTTCGTTATGCGTTTTGCAGGTGCGGCGCCAGCGATGAAGTTAAGTTTGAAGTGCTTAAATGGAAAGGTTGAAAACGGTTATTTATTTTTTCTTTGTTTCTTTATTTGAAATACTCATACGAAAGCGCTGTTTTGCGGTATTTAGTACAATAAATATATATAAAAAAATTCATGTAATATGTGTAGATTACAAAATGATATGTCAATATGTATAGATAATTTTTTTCAAATTACTATTTTAGCAAACGATAAATAGTTTTAAATCGTTTTCAACGTCGGTATTTTACTATAAATCTAAACTCAATCGCTACAACTCTACAATTTGCGATATAAAAACAGTGAATTCAACTGTATATTTAAGGTATGAAGTACTATTCTTACAACTTACTTTTAAAATTTAAAACTTTTTTTTATATTTTCAAGAGTTTTAAAATGATTAATTTTAATAATGCTTCAAAATTTATTTTTGTTTTAATTTTAAACGTGATACATAGTAAAAATTCAGATTGAAAGGTTTTTGTAGAAAAATGTGGATATCATTTCTTATATCTTGTAAGTCCTGATTTTGTAAAAGTGATTCGTTTCATAACACCTTTTTTTATATAAACAAACTATTATGATTTCAATTATTGAATATATTAAATTATAAAAATAAACATGACTTTAAAATAATATCGTAATTACATGATAAGAGATAAACCTAATTACATAAACTTCATTAAATTGGTTAAACAAGCTTTTTGTTAAATTTATTTTTTTAAAAATATTCTTATTGTTGATCAATATATTATTAGATTATAAAAATGCATTAAGTAAATGAGTATTCTTCATAAGTATGTTTCCTTAATATTTAGAATGAATTTAGCAACAAACTTTTTAGGACCGGTCTTCATAAGAGCCGTTTAAAGTTTTGGTAAAAACTCGAATTATCACAAAATTGTTCCAAATGAACCTAGATCAAAAATATTTGGCATGGATATCCGGGATATCCGTTTTATGAGTATCAAAAGGTATGCATAATCATTTTTTACTTTAAATTTGCCTTTGCTGAGATATTTTCAGATAGGTCTTTCTTTCGCGAACAAAATCGTTCAAATTTGTTCGCGAAAGAAAGACCTAACTGAAAATATCTCAGCAAAGACAAATTTAAAGTAAAAAATGACTATGCATACCTTTTGATACTCATAAAACGGATATCCATGCCAAATATTTTTGATCTAGGTTAATTTGGAACGATTTTGTGATAATTTGAAATTTTACTAAAACTTTAAACGGCTCTCCTGAAGAATGGTCTTTTTCGCGATAGGTCTCTTTTCCGCGTACGGTGCGATATATGCTAGGCGACAAAGCAACATTGTACTTTATAACTGTTCATAATAACGAATATTATCTAAATAACCGAAGAGAACAATATCGACACACTTCTTTTTTACAAAGTGATATTGGCTCTCACTTAATATTTAAGTTTACTTTAGTTTGAATTATCGTCGCACTAGAGCTACACGAGGGTTATTGGCGACGGGCGTCGTATTTTAGAACCACAGTCAAGTGACGAGCCGACACCTGAGTGGGAACCCAACGCAACCGTTAAGGGCAACATCGTACGCAGCGTTAGGACTTTGAAGGATATTTAACGTGCACTACCGCCACACGGGGTATTATTCGTCGGACATTTTTGGCTGCACGGGCCGTTTATAGGTCGGCAGTTATTTTGGCGATGCCCGGAGCCGAACCTGGGACCTTCCGCGTGCTATTCAAACGCCTAACCGACTGGGCTCCCCAGCCCCCACTTAATATTTAAACGAAATTCGAAGTTTCAAATACCTTAACTAACTGTCAGTTAGTTTCTGAAAACTGTTATCTTAATCGGAAAACTCCCGGCGGAAATTTTAATTATGGTAACTATTTCCACATTAAGTACAGTGTTTGGCTGATCGAACGCCATTTTCCCATGACTACTAATGGTCATTTTTACCTTTGATCTTTTGAGCCATTCCCTGTGTTTTAGTGGGAAGATTTATTTCACTACTGGGACTGTGCGTGCCTCATTAAAATTTTGATATATGGAACAAATAAACTGTTGTTAGCTTTTAACTGTTTGAAAAAATGAGCAACTATTTTTGAAGTATAATTAGGAAAGCATTTTTTGTAGCATTTAATTTTATTTATTTAATTTCTTTTTTAGTTAGCCAATTTGAAATAGCAGTTGGGTAATTAATAAAACTGAAGCGCACAATATAATTAAATAAAATGTTTGTATTTTAATAATATTCAAAAAATATTTTTTTTGATAATTTCAATAAAGATTTAAATCAGTATACATCATTTTAATTTGTAACATTTTAGCATATGTTTTTGAACTAAAAATAACTTTGAACCTACTTCGGAAAAAATCAATGGAAATCAAGTTTGAACACATTATAAACTAAATTTTAAACCAACCAATAGATTCTTGTATTACTGAACTTACAGCTTTTTGTGATTTTGCAACTCTTTACAATCGTTGAACATGTTTCTTAAAATTAAGTTTGGAATAATTTTTGGAACCACTGCTAAAAATATGTTTTAAAATAGAACTGTCTATGAAACCCCAAAGCTTTGGGAACAGTAAACATCGTCTAAGAGAATTATGAGTTTTTTCCCGCTGCGAAAATTTATAAGGGTTATCTTTGAAATGAGTGTTAAAACACAGATGGCTTGTCACAGCTTAAATAATCTCCAAATGCGCCGAAAGCATATTTTTAGTTCATAGAGTTTATTCATTTTAATTTACAATGAAAAATTTTACTTCAGGTAGTTTTAATAATCTTAATCTGTTGGTTGGTTGGTTGGTAGACATATATATTCAGGTTTGTGTGCTTGGTCAGCGACCCGCTTATAAACCTTCGTCAAGTAAGACAGACACAACAGACAACACACACATAAGTGGATCCATCTAATTTTTAGAGACAGAGGCCAACTAGAGGATCCCCAGAATTGGCTTGTCACCCCCAGAGGTATTGATTTGGTATGGGAACTTAGAGGACTTTCGGACCCAACAGATTTAACGAGCACGTACTCCGCATATACTCGGTAGGTCTTCAGTGGTACCGGGACTCGATCGCAGGACCTTCCGATCCCGAGACCGAGACGCTGACCACTAGGCTCACTACGGCCCATCTAAATCTGTTTTTTGTTAGGCTTACAATTCTTTGACTGACATCTTGCGTTTGACTAGGAGTTTTTTCGTTGCACTTCCTCACTTGGGATTCAACATCTTTTGCTGTGTTAGATAACTAATGTTTATGTTTTGGCTCTCATTTGCTTTTCATTCTCCGACTTTTATACAATGTTTGGACCTTAATTAGATATTTGAAACCATTAACTAGCTTTCACAGAATTACTTTTTTCTGTTTGTTTTTAAATCTAACTTTTAAAGTTAAATCTGAAACAATTTTTTACAATTTGTTTGGGTTTTGTATTTTAATCTATTTACGTCGATACCTTAAATTGTTTTTTTTTATCCTACGCCAGACCTAGGCTGTTCCGCCATTAGTCTATTACGGGCAGCACAATACAGTTCGGAGACACACACAAAGTTACTAAATTTTTCAGCAGCAAACACAGCGGCTACGTCTAGAAGTCCAGAACACAAGTACAAGTGGTCCCCACTCATGTCAGCAGTCATACAAAGTGGGCAAGTTGGAGAGTCCGCCAGACCAAATCTGTGGAGGTGCTTTCTAAGATAGTCATGGCCAGTCTTAATTCTGAAGTTGGCAACACCGACTGGCCTTGGTAGGTCGCGAGGGATGGGATTTCCCAGTAAGGTGCCCCAAATCTTCCCCCTTGTAGCATTTCTAATGGTTTCACTATGGTGAGTCCTAAACCTCGCATTGATGATTCTTTTGGCACTGTGGTAGCAGACAGGCACGTCCGGTTGAGGAAGGCCTGACCCAGCTTTGGCAAGAGAGTCCGCCAACTCGTTACCGGTGATTCCACAGTGACTTGGAATCCACTGCAAAGTGACAATGCGACCACTTTCAATCATGGAGTTAATCACCAGTTGGCAGTCAAGTACGGCACTGTTCTCTGAAAGAGTGACTGCAGAAATTGCCTTAATAGTGGCCTGTGAGTCAATGAAAATCACAATGTTCTGGTTCTCTCCTTTCCCCAGCTCTGTTAGTGCTAGTTGAACAGCAGCCACCTCACCATCAAAGCTAGTACAGTCAGCACCAACGGCATCACTACGACTGAAGTGTTTGGAGTATAATCCAGCACCAGCATTACAATTAGCACCGGTAGCAAAGCCATCAGTGTAAACGTGTAACCAGTGTGTCTCGGGAAATCTTTCGTGCATAGTGGCCAGGGTGGTAATCCTCAGTTCTGTATCAGAGCAAGATTTTTTTTGAACAGGCAAGACCAGGTCCAAATAGTGAGAGGCTGAATTCAGATGCCTCAGAAAGACACCGGCTCCAAGCAGGGGCTGCCTGTCAGAAGAGGGGATGTCAAAAGAGGTTAACAGTTAATTTTTCACATGTAGAAAGGTAGGTTTGGATTTTTGTCTTTGAGCTGCGGGTCTGTAAGATTTCCAAAAGTCGCCCCGCCTCATCAACCTCTCGACCAACTTAAGGGCTGCTAATTTCCTTCGATGGGTCAGTGGTTCAATATTTGTTTGCAATTGCATAGCCTGAATAGGGGTGGAAAATGCTCCACCCGTAATAATTCTAAGAGCATTATTTTGGATAGTTTCAACCTGGTTCTGAACAGCCACAGATGCTGTTATGAGGAGCTCACCACCGTAATCAATAGCTGGTCTTATGTATTACCTTAAATTGTTGAAGTATTGATTAAAAATGATATACATATATTGTTATTTTTTTACTTCTCAATTATATAGGACACATCCGAAATGAAAATTAAAACAAATGCTGCATTTACTTGTATACCGTTAAAATTCTAAGGAATTCCTAACATTTCTAGCGGTATTTTTATGGCACATTTTCTTGAGAGATTTGTTATATATGTATGAATATTTAAAATTTCACAAAATTCGCTCTCATTTTTCTCAAAATAATCATAAGACCAAGTTATCCTCTAAGAAATATTCAAAATAACAAAATCAAAAAATGTGTAACAATTAAAAAAAACTAGACGGTAAAGCTATTTAAAACGCGATAAAACAAATTAAAAATGCATGAACACTGTCTGAGTGACTGTATAAGGTTTAAGTTTCTTATATATGTTTACCCATTCGTGACGTAAAAAGCTTTTTTCAAAATAAATTATCTATTTTAAAACGCAATTAAAATACAAAAATGCTTCACGAACTTCAAGTTCTTTTATCTCTATCTAATTCTTATCTTATCTGATGTATGAACATCAAAATATCAATACAACAAATCGCTTATGAATAAACTTTATTTATTAAAGATGTGTCAAGATTCTTATAAAAGTATTTTTATTTTATTTGACTATTTTGTTTTGTGATTTAAACGGACTACACATGAGTGTATTTTTATAAAAAAAAATCCCCACAAAGTTAAATGAAAATAAAAAATGGAAAAAATAATACCGTAAAATTTACTATAATATAAATTTATTAAATTTAAATAGGGAAACTCAAAATATATAAATTAACAGTACTTTTAAAACATTAAAGTTCAATTTAAGAAATAAATGACTAATATTATTGCAATTATTGTAAATTGCAATTAACCATACATTTAGACAATTAATCTGTACCAAATAAACCATTTTTAAAGACATTTTTTTAAAAACTGTGTGCTCCTTATTCTTTGCTGTAGTACTTGAAACTTTTAAGCTCTTACGAAAGGCAATCCAATGAAACTTTAAGCGTAGAAAAAGCCTCCTATGGAATAACACTTAGAGGTCCAGAATAATTCAACAGCATTAATAAAACAGTAGCCAGGAATATCAAAGTGACATGAAATTTATAGTACACAGTAGCAAACGTTCTAAATAGAAGTCTCTTACTGTTGTCCTCCAAGGGTGAATGATACTATTTTTTTTTGTAGGCCGATAGTGTTCCAACACCAAAGCTCTTGCAATATTTTCTTTAAAAAATACGATAAATTAAAAAAAAAATAGTGCAGACTATACTGTTTTTCCTTTAATTCTGAAGTATTTAGTTTAACAAGTGCAAAATTTTAATTGAGATTGATTTTTAAAAGCAGTACTTTCCACAAATTCCCCATAATTGAAGAATATTCACAATAACTAATTTAAAACGCAAACTCATTTAAAATGGTTTTAATATACTTTTTTTACAATCCATCTGCATTTATAAATTTAAGTTAAATTAAACTTTCTCTGTGGTATTAAACTTTAAAAACTTCTCGAAATTGTTTTATAGCCTTAGAAAATACTCTTTTTTTCTCATCGATCCTTTGAGCAATTTCAGGAGATTCAAAGGAAGTTCCTCTGTGAGCAACAAAAGCATCTTTTTTTATCACGGGAGATTTAACTAGATTAGAAACACTGGAACTTATCTTCTACATTTTCAGCTGATACTTTCAAAATCCTAGGGACAAGTACTCTTCATATATTTTATCGCATATTCTTTTTTTTATATTAAGTTATTACCCTAAGATTCTCTCTTTTTAGATAAAGTATTTTCTATAATTATATTATTTATAGTTTAAAGTTCTGTATATTTTTATTTAATAATTATTTCTATAGTTAAACTCATAGTTTCCTTGCACAGAAGTCACGACCACGGGTGGAGCTATAAAACGCGTGGCGCAACAAAAACGCGCACAAAATAAAGCGGCTGAAATTTCCTCTTCATCTGATTGCTCCGCGCGTTTTATAGCTCCGCCCATGGTCGTGGCTTCTGTGCAAGGAAACTATGAGTTTAACTATAGACTGAAATATATTCCTAAGCAGCATGTTTTTTGACTTTCCAGCCATAAAAATATTTAAGAAAGCTAAACATTTAATTATTTCTTAGAATCGTAATATTACGAACCATTACTTTGCTTCATAGTGTATTGTATGGAGTTACCTACTCCCGCACTCTACGTGCAGCGAAATCCAACTTGGCTCGGTACATTGGAACAGCAAGACATTTATTAAGCAGCATGCCCATATAAGTTTGAATAATGTTGGATATGTATGACCATCGTGCAACAGAACGCGGTGACCGAGGTGGTTACCGATTCAGGTAACAACCATGCTCGTGGTAATTGCTCGTAGAACTTATTAGATACGACGAAATCCCATGTTTTGCGAAATCATGAGCTTTTTTGCATAATATCATTAAAATAAACTTACAGTGGTTTCAATTAACACGTAAAAGATTTTCAAGGGAAAAAAATGTAAGGTATTTTTTATTACTTTGTTAAAAATTTGGCGCTTTGTTTCACCAAAAATATGGTTCCTGGTAGCTGTAACAACTGTGTGGTGTAATGTTTCACCATATTTTCGGTATTGGGTTAAATTTGTCATTCATATTTTTTTTCCAAATCCTGATAAATGGTGCGATCGAATAACGTAAATATAGTGAAACCTTTCACCACTAAAATACTAGAAATTATTATTGTAGTGAAGCTAAGCAAAGAAATTTTACAGTTTAGCAGGCATACCTAAAGAAGAAAATGAGTCTCAAACGCAGCGAAATATTTTCCAATTCCTACTTTAATTTTCCTCCCTAAATTAACGACTCGCCACTAAAAACAAACAGCAGCCCTCAGAACAGGAGTTATATTTTATATCTTCCGCTGATGCATCCACAGAAAAGAGTGTCCGAGAGATGAAGATGCTGAGATTCATCTATTTCATCTTCCGCGACCCGAAAACGGATGGTGTATAAGTTTTGCTCCGTCTATTACATTATTCACGACTTCCAATTTCAACCTGGGATACGTTTTCTATCTCGGTGGAGACATAATTAAAGAGATTTCTTCCCCATCCTACGAGAGGGATGCGGTGAGGAAAGGAAGATTAATCACTGATTATACAAAGGTGTCAAGTCCATGGATTCACTTCCCAGCAATCTCTTTCTCGTAAAATTTTATTCAAAGAAGCAGCTTGTAGGAAAATCTTCCTGTCGACTTGGCCCCCTTTTATATCGAGTGATTTAGTTGTCATGACCATGTATAATTTTTCGTGAGACGTGTGTTTCTCTTTTGTGTTGGGTGAACCTTTCAAAACTTAATATGTGTTAAGTTAGGTTAAATCTTATTTGAAAGGTTGAGACACTTTAAACTGCGTTTCAGTAGAAACGTTAAATAATTCTTATTCGTACAAATATAATATAACACTCAGCATTTTACTACGTCTTATCTCTCTACAGAAGTATTAGAAGATAATTGCACAAATTAGTCAAGAAAATTAATTAAAAATTTTCCACAATTGTGTCAAATAACTTAGTTTTCTAAAGTGTTACCATCAATACTTTATTTTTAATGAAGTTCAATGTTCAGAAAGATATATTCTTTTAAAACAAATAGCTTGTTTTTCCATTGCCTCCACACATAAGTTAGCAACTACTTTTTTTTGTCACAAGGGGCCGATTCTGATTAAGATTCGAAAAAGATTAACCATCAAACTGTCATGGTTAGTCTAAACACTTACTTCTGAATTTTTGAAATGGGATCGTAAAAACGGAAGTTTAAAAGTGTATTCAGCTGATACAGTAACCAGATTGGAATTACAAAGAAACATGTTCTGAAATTAGTTTTTTTTTCTGTAGATATTTTTTAAGATGGGAAAATCAAACATTTGTATGAAAATAATTACAACTTGGAACTTTTCTTCACGTCCAATGCTTAGGGAAGAAACAAGTCTTCCGATAGGCTGCTATTCCCTTTAGCGAAATATAAGACGAAGAAATAAAGGTTTTGATTGTGGTTAATAAAAAATATTTTCATGGCATATGAAAAAGATGTATCTTGCGTATCGTTTGAGAATGTTATTAAAATATTTATAAATGCAGCTGTGAAACAAAAAAGGTGTCACATTTATTACGAATTCTTTGAAAGAATTGATGTACCTGAGGTCATTAATGTTTTTTAATATTACTTAGGAAAACATACATAATTTCAATCGTTTGAATTGTTATTATTTTAACATTATTTTCTTTGCCTTTGTAGTTACTTTAAACATATTTGATGTGTGTTGTATAAGTTACCCAGTGAAGCATCATGAGTTTAATCTTCTTTAATATTTCAAGCAATTAATTACTTTCAGAAATTGCAATGCTATTTTTTCAAGGTACATTCACTGTTATCAAAGATGTATGTACATACAACATAGAAACTACGCGGAAAACTAAAACGTGTTTTATTTGATTATAAAATTATTATTTTTATTAAGTGTGCCTTTTTTATTAAGTGTATATTTTAGTCATTCTTGTCATTTTATTGAAAAAATGGCCACATATTTTTTCTTAGTATTTAATGTCGATTATGATTTTAATATGTTTTGATGAATAAAAAATATAAAGCTTTTTTATCTTGTGTCTCAATACTTTTGTATAAAATTAACACTTTGTGTTGTGTCTAAACTTTTGTGCAACACTGTACACGAAACATTGGCAACATTTTACGCGAAACATTTTAATAGATTTTAACAAATATAACATTCAACCTTTAAATTAATATATATCTTTAAAGCGAGAATGATAATTATTTGATAATAATCTATAAAATTGAACTCAATCATATAAAAGGGTTATATTAGATGGTTAAAAATAAAAATTAAACTTTCGAAGTACTTCCAAACTCCTCAATGAAGTGAATTAAGTAGGTAAAAAATTTAAAAAAATCACCTTGATGTAAAATCGATATTCAAGAGCATTTAAGAACTCCCCCCTCTACCCCCCCCCCACCAAACATTGAACTTATTTTTTCTTTCTTTTCAAAGTATAATGAAGTGTTCACTTCTTTTGTTCAAATTTATTTCTTTTTACAATGAATTCTAGTTATTCAGTTTTGAAAAGCAGGGTGATTGTTGTAAAAACGAATTTACTTTAAAAAAATCAGTACTTATCATCTCAATGTCTTATAATTGTATAGCATGTCACAGGATGTAATTAGGCGCACCAATTAAAGAAAAAAATGTGTAATGCTTTATTATTTGCATATTAAAACTCGTCAATTGTTTGAAGGTTACAATAGTATTCATTTGAATAAAAGAAAATTATTATAGATAATTTTTCGATTGAAGTTTCAACATTCAAATAAATTATAAATATGTAAAACAAATTACCACTCCCTAAAAAGAAGCATAAATTGCCTTAAGTGTTTACGCAAATAAAACGTTATATTTTTTTGTAAGGATTTTTTTAATAATATCCTTGGATTTTGTACTAGAATAAAAATGCTTTTGTGGGTTATTTTTGGTTATTCAAAACATATGAAGAGTTTGGGCAGCAAAGTGGACATTTCGTAATATGTTTATATCATTTTTGAGGGTAGGGGGAACAAGGGACATTTGACCCATAAGGATACATGACCCAATGCCTTTTTCTCAGCAATGGAAAAGTGGCATCACTTTTGTCCGTTCAGCCAGCTGATCACATGGTGAAAAAAACGAGCTGAATCATTGCGTATGTGTTTAGTTATGCGAAGAAATACGTTTTCATGCACTGAAAGTAAATTTTTGAGGCCGTAAGGTTTTTCGGTCTACATTTTTTGGTTTAAAGGAAAATTTTTCCAATTAGTTTGTTCAGTCATGCATTAATACAGTTATGTGCATAATAGTGCTAATGTAATTATCGCAATGATTTTGTTTGGGGTAACAAAAAAAGTGCAACTAGGATAATTGACCTGAGCCAATTGGGGATATGTGACCCAAGTAAACAACACAAAAGTAGATAGAAGTAGACTAAGTAAATTTTTTAAAAAATCACGAGAGTCCCAAAAGTAAATGACTGGGTTCTTAACGGAATATATGGTTTGTTGGGAAGGTACAAAGGAATTTTTTTAACGAGCTTACAATTCAATATGCAGAAAGAATCGATGGAAAATGTTTTAAATGGCCTGAAATGGATAATACATCCCAAGTTGATATTGATCAAATAGTAGCAATTCTTCAACCACTTGTGTTTTCTCTGCAAATTAAAAGAAGCCTCAGTTTTGTATTTTGACCAGAATTTACTTTTAAATTTGATTACTTCGTTAATATAAGCATAATTAATATAATAAAAATAAAAAGTAATAATTTTGTCTGAAAATATTATAAAATCTATATAACTATATAACTTTATAATATGATATTAGTTTTATTATTAGGTAAAAGGTTTTTGATAATTTTAAGTCTTACTTAAAAATTTTTGGGTTGGGTCACGTATCTCTGTGGGTCATGTATCCCTATGCATTGGGATACATGACCCAACACTGAAGTTTTAAATAATTTATATTTTACTACTATTGCATCTGCATATTCTGCAATGTATTGCAGTTAATACTACAGAAAAATGCTAATATGTATTGTGTACTACTTTATGAAGTATAAATTATCTGCATTTACACATTAATAAATAGTGTTTTTTAAAAGTTATAAGCAAAAAACTTCGAGTTGGGACATATGCCCCTGGTTCCCCCTACTGTTATGTATAATGATTTTTAGTTTGAATTACATTTTAACTAAAGTATGGGGGACCGTGGATAGTTTTCTGTATTTTTTTTTCATTTTTCGTATCTAAAGTACTACATACGCATACTGCGTATTTTGTACATAAACATGTTTTTTGACCAATTATGTAATTAAAAGAGGGTGTTGCAAGTATTTTTTTCAAAGCGTGTAATCTTTTCTGGAAGTTAATTTAGTAAAATTCTAGTTTATAACAAAAAAATGAGGATTAAGAAAAATTTAATATTATAGACTTAATTTGTGAAGGGAATTGAAAGCGTGTCTACAAATGTCCATGTATGCACTGAAAAATCCTGTTATATCAGGAAAAACACCTTACAACAAAATTGATAGACGATAACCATAATGCTACGAAAAAAATTGTCGACAGAATTCCGGTATTACAAAGCACTATACAGAAAATATTTATACAAGAAAGATATTTTAAGGGGACGCGGTACCCAAAATATTGAATCCAGTATTTTTATCGCTAGCATTCAAATTAAACTATTTTTACAAAGAACTAACATTCAATAAAAATATGCAAAAAATGATTAATATTGAAACGTAAGTTTTTTCAAATTTTTTTTTTTAAAAATAAATTTTAGCGTTTTTTTTTAAATGCTCCTCCTCCTACAATTTAAAGAATTTTTTAATGGATTTTTTTCAAAATGTTCCCACAACATCTACTAATACAAGTTGGTATGAATATTAAGCTATCAGTTAAACAAAAATAGTTATGTAACTTTATGTATAAAAATGGCCAAAAAATAAGATTTTTTGTACATTTTCAACTTCATCATTTTTTTTTTAAAAATCTAATCGCACTAGACCTTATCCCATACCAACTTTAACGCATATATTTCAACACAGGAAAAAAAATTTGGTGCTCTATATTAATTTACTTAAAAGCCTTAGGGTTTTAACCATTCACAAGCTGAAAAAATTAAATATTTAAAAAATCAACATAAAATTTCAAAAACCATTTTACCAAACCACTATATCAGTTTCAATAAACCTCCTCCATTATAAAGGATACCTTCTTCTTTTGCAATATCTTTAGCTCACAGCATTCGAGTATGTTTAATTATTTTCTGGGCAGCCCTAAATTTTGGGTAATGCGTCCCCTTATATTGCTGGGCAGAGTAGCTTATTACAAAGTACCTGGCCAACCGGCAAACGAACTCTTGTAGACGACATAACAGAAAGACGACTATACGATAATGGAGACGTGTGAAGATTGTTTATTTAAATTTTTCTTTCTATATGCAAACAGATAAAAGTATGTTATTAACAGATGCAATTTGTATCAGCGGTTACAGATTTTATCAGTTTAACAGACGAAATTTGTCTTTGGACAAATCGAGGTGAAATTTTACAGTAAGTTTCTGCAATCTTATTAAACAAACAGAAACAGTTACATAATGTATAAACCAGGGAACGAAGACATTAAGCACAACAATTTGAAATGTTTGCTTACCTCTATTGAAATTTCATTAAACATAGCTTTTCATTTACATATTAGCTCCTACCGAACCTTCGATTATATTGTACTAAAAAGCTTATCTTAAAGTATTTCATTTTTAAACAGTCCTTTTTAAAAAAAAAAATAATTAAAGATAAAAATAAATTAAGCCAATTAGAGTTAATAAATAATTCAGTTACCTTCAAACTACTTTTATTCGGCTCCAATTCCGTTAATTAAGCACTCAAACCTTTCTTATCTATTGGGTCTTTTTGCTTTTTTTAAAATTGTAAGATAAACAAATTTCAACATATAAAGGTTTTCTTGTTTTAGTTTTTATGAATGTTTAATAATGTAATTACTAGAAAATGAACTTAACCAATTAACTAAAATAAATATAAATGCACATTTTGGAATATCTGGACTGGTTTTTTTGTCTGTACAATACTAGTGATTGTTATTGATACATAAGCAAGTTAAAATTTCTTTAAAAAATGAATTGTGTTTAAAAATTAATTAGAATTTATATGCGATTATGAAACATTTTGAACGCTGACGAAAAATAAGGTGATTGTTTTTAACTTTACATACATTAATTGTATTAATTTGTACACTAATTATTTTTATTACTTGCTTCATTTTCTATAAATGCCTGTCAACAAAGATTTTAGCGATTTTTTTATGCTTTTGCTTCAAAGACTTTAAAACTTTTAATTAATAACGCTTTTTAATGTAAATGGATATCTTACACAGTTAAATATTTAATTTTGAAATCTCTATTAGTGCGCGTCAAAGAAAAGGAAAATAGTAAGGGTAAATTATGATTTCATGATTAACAGAATTTCTTTTAAAATTTGAAATTTTTTTATACGTTGCTCATTTTGTATTGAATTTAACTGTTGAATATTTTAGTATTTGACCTTTTTACGTTCTATTTTTTTTAGATTTTTAACATTTTATGATAATAGTATTGCTTTTGGTTATCGATGAATAGTTTTTTTCTACCACACATTTTAATTTAACAGTCCTAATGACTTTGTTAATGTAAATATTATGATTTTTGTTTAATATAAAAATAAAAAACTAATTAAGTCATTTTGTTTTTCACGTAATATTATTAGCTTTTTATTTCGCTAACTTTTAAATGGCTTCTCTGAATATTATTTTTTTTTAATTTTAAACAATAGGAATCGAAATAACTTATCATGGAACTCTCTTTAACTAACTTTTACATAAGTAAAACAAACAGAGAACTATTAAGTGTTCCGAAAAACTGCAAATAGTCATGGAGCCTTATGTACAGCCAGGATTGCGTAATTCTGTGAAATAGTTAACTCTTCACACAATAAATTTCTTAAAGCAGACCTACTTATCTCTAAAGAGAAATGTGATAATTTCAAAGGATCGATTCTTCTTTTTAAAGAAAATGTATTGAAAACTGAAAAATAAATGCATTAGGAAGGATTATATCCTCCAAAAACATTTTCGACACCTGGATTAAGTAATTGAATTTATAGATTTCTATTTTTTATCCAACAATGGTTTAACGTGTATGGTTCAACTTCTACACTTTTATTATTATTCTTAAAAAAAAGTAGAAAAGCGATTGGACGGAGTAAAAAATCTTTGGAAACTTTCAAAATAATGTAAGGAAACTAGTTTTTGCCTATAAACTGAGAAAAATTATGTAATAAATGAAAAAACCACAAAATGATGTTTAATTCTGACAAAAAAATGAACAGTGTATTTACAACGGCGAGTTAGTTATATACTTTAAAAAAAAATAATAAAAGGAATTCATTCTATTTTAGGAAAATTATCACGAATTCATGCATGAATTGGTCTTATAAACATTATATTTAGTAAAGAAGTTTCCTACAAGAAGTATGAAGCTATTTTTATTGTAACAGCATGTAACAAACAAATACAAAATCAATGTAAAGTTGTACAAAGAAAATCTAATAGGTATTGTAAAAATTAATACCATTATTTGATTTTACTTACCTTACAAACTGCCTTAGTTTGCAGACTTCTAACAAACATTGTTAAAATCCTATTTCAATCTTAACCCATTAATGACCTATCTGCGAATACCATTAAAACTTATTTCAAATAATAATTTCATAATTTCTCTTTGCAATTAACCACTTCGAATTTAATGCATTTAATATTTGCTTTTCATAGAATTCAAAAACTCCTCATTTGTCACATTCAGAAACTTCTATTAAACATCTCAATATTCACGGTTTAAGACAAGCAATAGCAAAGTTTTTCCGTTCCCTTGCATTTAATTAGCTGAAACGAAAGTTAATTAAAAATATATAGATTTAATAACTTGGCTGTCAATCTCCTTGGAATTTAGATAAGGTGTTATACTTGTTTTTCCTGGATGAAATTTAATTTAAGGATATACTGTTGACATTGCGTCATCAAAATTGAATTAAAACATGATATAAATGTTAATTTTATGTTTGTTGTTATCTTACAAACATTTTTTCAATACTTTTTAAGTACCCAATTGTCATATAATAATTCAAAAGAAAATTTGTTTCAAAAAGTAATTTGTAACACAGTGTATTTGTCATATAATAATACATTTTTCTGATTGCATAATCCAGCGAAAGTATCATTATTATAAGAAAATATTTTAAACAATATTTTATTAATGATATTTATACTTATCTGTTGATCTTTTTCTTGATTTAAAAGACGACGAAATTATTGCTTAATAAGTATTAAGTAAGAACAAAAGATGTACTAATTTTAGCTTTCACAACTACGTTTATAATGTAAAAAGTGAAAGCTTTTATAAAGGAAATGTCCTTCCGTCACCTACTTCCACAGTTTAAACTACCAATGATACGAACAAGTGTGATAGGTCAAAAAAATTCAGCTTATCGAAAATAGAAATTATTGAAAATCTCAGAAAAAAATGCGAGTTCGCAGAACTTCAATTATTAAAAACACTGCAACATTTATTCCCTTTCCAAAAGCATAAGAATGCAATTTTTAATTTTTTAAATCACCATTGCCAATCAATATTCAGGCGGGAATGTTTATTTAAAATTTTTAAAAAAGAAATTGTTTTTTTGTGACAAATGTTAGTTTAAAATGACGTCGTAATATGTATAAATATACTTTGATAGTTTGCAGCATTTGTTTAGAAAAAGAGACTTTCTTTTACGTTTCATTTTAAAAGCAAACGTAATGTTTCATTTGCATTTAAGCATTTAGTAATGAGTAATGACTTATTAATCCTAATTATTCTTTTTAGCGAGGTTTATTTATTTGTCTTTTATTTTTAAATAAAATTTAAAAATCAATTAGTTAAAGTTACTTTGAAGGTGATAGCTTGTTTTAATGTTGGTGTATGTCGATATGAATGCTTCGTTTTTATTTGAAAATGTGGAAAATGGCATATTTTTTACTCTAAATAAAAATAAATTTAGCAAAAAATGAGCAACAATTTCTTTCAAAAGAAAATAAGTACAACTAGCCAAATTTAACGTGTAAATGCTTGGTATAGAATGAAAGACTTTGTATGGCTTCTTTTCTTTCCAATGAGACAAATGTGTGTAAGCAGTTTAAGTGACATATTTTGATGCCAACTTTTGGTTTATTTTATTGTGAAGTATTAAAATAAAAATAATAACTTCTATTTTAATTTTTAGAATGCATTACTGAACACATTCCAATGAAATAACACGATTGCTACGCCAGTTTTTTGTGTACGCTGCGATATCAAATCTCTCCTTCTTTTCCCACTGGAGATTATAAAACCATTAACAGAAATCAGTGACAACTTTTCCTTTTTCACCCAATCCATCTGAATTTGAATAGAGTGACTGCAGAGCTGTGTGAATTGTGAAATTTTAGTTACTTTTGAGGTAGGGGGTAACTTGCTTCGGGCTAAGTCCTATTTTTTTTTTGATGACAGATCCTTTGATGCTTTTACCTTAACGGAATTCTTTTAAACGATCTTTTAGTGGATTTTCTTTAAAATTTATTTTTGGGAGGTTTAATGTGTCATCCTGGGAATCATAAATTAGTTATTTCTATTTTATGGTTCCATTTTGAAAAGCAAATAATCTTGCTGAAAAGGGTACTGAGGAATTAGCCGCGTGGAAGGTAGAGATGGTTTTGAGTGGCATAGATTATAATATAAATCTCTATTTGTTTCTATTTTAAAACACGGAATAACAGAACTATTAACAGTACAAAGTAACTTATTTTTGAATTTAATAATAATATTGATACTTTAGTCCACTTTAGAGTGGCTACTTAGTCCTATTTTTTGTATTTCTGATGAAGGATCTCGTGAGACCATTTACCTTACGATAATTCGTTTAAACAATTTTTTAGTGGATTTGCTTTTAAATTTTATTTTTGGGAGATTTGATATCATCCTAGGATTCAAAAATGTAGTTATTTCCATTATAAGTCTCCATTTTGAAAAGCTAATAATCTTGCCTAAAACATACTAGAGGAAGTAGCCGTGTGGAACATGGTTTGAAGTGACAGTGATTGTATGTATATATCTATTTGTTTCTATACTAACACAGGGTATAACAGAACTATTAACAGTACAATGTTACGTATTTTTTTATTTTACAATAATAATCATGCCTGGAGTTTTTGTTCACTTTCTGATAAAGTGTTTGAGTGCTTTTAATTTACATACTACACTCTTAAACAACGAGCGGTTTTAACTCAGTCTGAGTTAATTTCCACTCTTTCCGTCCGAAAATGCACTTCCCTATAGGTGGATTTCACTCTTTTGCGAGTGGGTAAAAGATATAAAAGAGAACAATCTACGTCCTAAACTCTTAAAACGAGCGGTTTTAACTCAGTCTGAGTTAATTTCCACTCCTTCCGTGCCGAAAATGCACTTCCCCTATAGGAGTGGATTTCACTCTTTTTGCGGAGTGGGTAAAAGATATAAAAGAAAACAATCTACGTCCCAAACTCTTAAAACGAGCGGTTTTAACTAAGTCTGAGTTAATTTCC
The DNA here is from genome assembly GCA_019343175.1 of Oedothorax gibbosus. Taxonomy (NCBI): domain Eukaryota; kingdom Metazoa; phylum Arthropoda; class Arachnida; order Araneae; family Linyphiidae; genus Oedothorax; species Oedothorax gibbosus. The sequence continues at coordinate 3,151,088 of CM033272.1, forward strand.
ACTCCTTTCCGTGCCGAAAATGCACTTCCTCTATAGGAGTGGATTTCACTCTTTTGCGAGTGGGTAAAAGATATAAAAGAAACAATCTACGTCCTAACCTCTTAAAACGAGCGGTTTTAACTAGTCTGAGTTAATTTCCACTCCTTTTCCGGTCCGAAAATGCACTTCCCTATAGGAGTGGATTTTCACTCTTTTTGTAGGTGTAGATGTGGTAAAAGGGATATAAAAAAAACAATTCTACGTCCAAACCTTAAAAACGAGGGTTTTCAGTCTATTATTTCTCTTTCGGCATCAAATGCACATTTGGATGTGAATTTAATCTTGTCGTTTTAAGAGTGAAATTTTAAAGAAGTGCATTTTAATTGATAGGAAATTTGATTGAAATTTACGACGGGAAATTAAATGTAACGCATTTTTTTTTCACAATTCTTTGACACTAGAAAACAAGGGTTTTCAGACTATGTAGTGTTTTCGGCACAATGAGAAATTAACACTAGTTGAATTCGTTTGTCCGTAAATATAGTGTGAATGTTATATAATACACAATAATTGAAGCTAGTTATTCGTAGTCTACAGATTCTAAACCCTTTAATTGAAATCCAGGAAAACATTTTTTCTCCGGGCTATATTTAAAGAGAGAGGGTAGACTTGTGATGTACGAAACTAAATTTTTTGAGGTTGAGAATAACATTTTGAGAGAGTGGTTTTTTGAGATTTCTGGTAAAAGGGACCGGTGAGATTCTGGATAGTGAGGGAATACTTTAAAATGTTCTTTAATGGAAAGGCTCCATTTGTCTTATTTTGACATTTCATGACGTACTTCATATTGGAACAACAATTAAATTTAATATAGGATTGTGAGTTATTGAAATTTTATATGAAAAGTTATTTTAAATTAAAGAGAATGTCACAGACTAGCACTATTTTTGTTCTAGATCAAGGATAACCCACATAATTTAACCTTATAAAACAATTTACTAGATTTTTTTTGTCACTTAATACATCAAAATTATTATTGGAATTTTAAAAATATTTAGTTTGAACGGCAACTAAAACACCATTTTCTTTCAAACCTGAATTCTATATAACAATGGGAAAACATTCTCTAAGGAAACATAACTACAATTTTATCCAAATATTCCATCTTTCAAGTGCAAATGACTCATTTTACAGTCAGCAGAATTGTACAATTCTCAAAAGCAAATTACCGGAGGCTTTCAGAATCACGTTTTGCTGAGGTCAACGTAAAAGTAAATATTGCTAAAGAAATTGCTCTATGTTTTTTATGTGTGCTATTGAAATATTAACATAAAAAGATTTTTAATTTTATTACAAGCCCTACCTAACTTTTATCGAGTCGTTTTATCCTCTCAATTGTGCGTCCTTTTAAATTATTTTCAAAAGAATTTTTATTTCTTTATCTAGTTTTATTTAAAAATATGTAAAGGAAACATACCTTTCTTAATGAAAGTTATAAAAATATGTGCGGTTGGCCTTAACGTGTCCATAAAAATATTAGCTTGAGTCCATTTCAATGAAAAATTTCATAATTTTGGTAATTCGATTGGTTGTTTCGATTTCTCTTTTAAAATTACTTTTTTTGGTGATGATGAGTGGTGTTATATTTCAGAGTTCTTTACTTGCAACTAGTTTTTTATTCCGGTTGTTTATTAAGCTTTATCTGTTTTAATTCAATTAAAATTCAAGTATGCAAATCATTAAAAAAAACGACAATGCAGTCAGAAAACTCCGTTTTAGATGGTATTTTGCCTTATGCGATGAAATTAAGAGAAATTGCGGGACATAAATAAAACGTGATTTACAAACAGACAAAAGCTTCAGTTCTACTGAAAGGAAAAAGAAAATATTGTATTGATCAAAACAAATGTCATTCAAGTAACACAAAAGGAAAACAATACTCATGACGTGAAACAAGACCATTCCGAATTAAAATTATTCCACTAATATTAGTGTTAAAATAAGGCACACATTGGTTTTCCAAAAACTTACAGAAACGTTCCTGTTTTTAGACAGGGCGAAGACGATGGAATTAAAATTTTCAAACCAAACATAAAATGAAAAGCAACCTATCTCCAAAAGTAACTTGCACATTCTCCACACACACAAAAAAATCTTTAACAGCACTAAAGAAAAAGTAAAAATTGATTGTCATGTGTATGCATATGAACAAAAGCAACTGGACCCTAAGTAAGTTAAAGGGTCGCAGCTCATTACGTTAACAGTCTGCTCACTGTACCGGCTTCGCGTTCGATTACCGCTTTGCCCCTGGGTGCACTTTCGAGTCAGTAAACATTGTGTCTGTATCTGTCTTACATGACGAAGGTTTATAAGCTGGTCTCTAACCAAGCACACAAAACCGGAAAATACATGTACCAACCTACCTACCTATAGAAGTTAAGGGACAGTGGAAATTGTTGGGATAATTTTTTTTAAGGCTGTTTAGGTATTTGAAATTATATAAAGATAATTGAAAATTTTTTGCTTCGTAAAAAAGTAAATCTATTTGATTCGTTTTTCTAAGTATCTTCGTTTCATAAAGCATCATCACATTATTCAGCTTGTAGCACGGCCTACTCAACTACTAAGGCGGAAGAAGCTTTCCCAAACAAGCTCGGGGACGGAAATTTTGACGTCATACTTCCGAGTGACGTTGTTCGGAAGATGAAGAAAACCTATCTCGAAACCTGTTCGGAACCACTCGTTCACGGCTGACCACAATTTGAAATTTCCGAATGCGTCCGAACTCGTTTCTCGATCTTCGGCACTGGGAACAGTGACGTCAAAATTTCCGTCTACGCTCATGTTTGGGAGAGCTTCCCTGGCATTGTTATTGAAGTTGGCAGTGCTTGTAGATGATTTTGATTCAAGTTCACTATTATGATGTCCGGAGATTTTCCTAAATATAACTCTAAAAAGTAAACTTTCCAGCTGTCAGTATTTCCTTTTAACAGTGTGATTTATGCCAAAGCATTCGAATAGTGCCAGCTATGAATTTTTATTTCGTTCTTACGAGACTCCCCGAGCACTTTGCAGCCGATACAAAAATCCAGAGATACACTAGAGCTGGTATTCTTTAAAAAAAAGTAGGCTTATATAGAGAAAAATATATTAGTTTTCTCTCTTCCCAAATTTAAGGCGCATCTAAGAGACGGTTGAATAAAATTTCTCTTTTAGGGATTATGTTTATATTATACTGGGTTTGGAATCCATTAGTCTTTTCTCAGATCTACTTGGGAAGCATGTAACTTTAAAGAAATATATGATTCTATTTGAAAGAAACAGTCTTTGTACAGAAATATTTTAATCTGTATTAAATAACGTATAGGTTTACAAAAAGAAGTCAAATATACAGTTTACAAAATTAATATTTTTAACTATTTAAATGGTGAGGCCCAGTGGCTTAGTGGTAGTGCTTTGCATTGCCACGCTACAGGCCCGGGGATTGAATCCCGGATTGAGCGAGGCTGACCCATCCTTTCATCCACTTGAGTAGGTCGACAAAATGGGTACCAAGCATGCTTGGGAACTAACCACTGGGGTTTCCGCGTGAGTCTGACCACCTTACCGGGGCATATGCCTAGCACTCCAGAGCCCTAGGTCACGAAAGCTGAAATGGGCACGGCAGGCCTTGGTACAGTAATGGGCTGTTGCGCCGAGGAGTTAACTATTTAAGAGGGAATGTCAGTTCCATAGAGCTAATGCATTAGTTTTGGAATCACAACTTCCGCAGAAGTATTGCTTTGCCATGTTAGCCTTTTTTTTCCCCCAGGTATGGGAATCAACATAACATCGAAATAAAACAAATTTGAAACGAAAATGTTATCTAGTTATTTAATTATATATTTTTAAAGTTTTAAAATGCCAAAAAATACAGCAGATGGCGACACTGTTTTAAACCTTTATCAATTAATAATTCAATAACCGGATGTTATTTTCTTTTCAATTTTGGTTTAAATGGATGTTATGATGATTCCCATACTTGTTGAAAATGGGATTACATGGCAAAGCAATTCTTTTGCAAAAGTTGTGATTTCAAAACTAATGCATTAGCTCTATGGGACTGACAGTCCCTCTTAAATGCACTGTTAAAAAATTCGCAATTTGTTTCACCAAAAAATTGTTCCTAGTAGCTGCGACGGCTGTGCAGTGAAATGTTTCACAATATTTTTGGAATTTAGTTGGACCTTTTCTAAGATTTCAAAAACCACAATCTGAAAACTAGACCAACCGAATTTCAAAAATATGGTGAAACATTGCTCGAAGTAACCGTTGTGTGGCTACTAGAAACTTTCTTCTGAAACAAAGTACGAAATATTTAACAGTGAGCAATTCAAGGAAAACAAAAACAAAGAAAATATAGCATTATATTACTAATTATTGAAAGAAATCGTTTAAAATTTTTGCTCAAACTGATGAAATCGGCATTACTTTGTATTGTGATACCCATTTTTTTAATAGTGTTTGAGACTTATAACAGAGACAAAACAAGTAGGTTTGTAACAGAATGTGTCACTTAACCCGCTTCCACACAACAGTTGTGTTAAACATGTAAAAAGGTGCCAAACACAGCATTAATTCTATATTATAATAATATATTTCTATATATTCTATATTAACATGCTAAATTTGGCTATAGTTTCATTTATTTTATTTCGAAAATTCAATAATTATTACTTATCGTTTGCAAAAATTAATATTTCTAAGAATAAATAGGTAATATTCTTCTCTTTCAAATAGAATGAAAATATTTCATATCAACTTACAAAGAATCTTGCAGTGAAATATATTTGACGTCATTTCAAACTGATCGATGTCGCAAAAATAAATTTATTTTAATTCATTGTCGAAAAGAATTAAGTTTCTCTGGCGATTGATGCTAATGGCAATTGTGATTTTATTCTAATAAAAATGAATTCCTATGCTTTTTAAATGAGCATTCAATTTTGCCGTTTTTTAAATAATTGAAGTACTTCGAATTCGAATTGTTTTCTGAAATTTTCAATGTATTCTAATTTCGATGAGCTGAATTTTTTGACGTATATCACACTTGTCCGTAGCATTTGTAGTTCCAGCTATGAAAGTGGGTGACGTACAGACGGACATACAGACAGACAGACGCACTGAACGATTATAATTCCTTCTACTTTTTACGTTATAAACGTAGTGTGGAAGCTAAAACACATAAATAATTTTTTTATCTTGTTATATGCTATACTAATATTTTTCTTTATACATTTTTTCCATTCAAATATGGATAGGAAGAAGTGTATTGGGAAATTATCCACTGAATTTTAACCCTCTTTGCACCATTCTTTGTTCTTACGAGATATTGATTCACCAATTCAGGCCTAAGAAATAATTTATTTTCATTCATCATTTATGTTGCCACTTAAGATCTGAAACTTGACTAGTATGCAAATGTATATTTCATGATTTTCAATCATCTGTTACAATAACATAACTTAAAGCACTTACTTTTATAATAAGTTCGGAATATATATTGATGAGAGTTCAAAGGATATTTTCTATCTCAGATATTTGTAAACTAATTCATTCTTAGAGAATAACACTTCGTGACTGCAGTAGTAAAGTACTTATCCCTGGGTTGAATATTATGTTCTGCAGATTATTTGTGGCAATTTTTTAAAAATACCAAACATCTGTACAATTTTTTCCAGTTGCAATGAATGTTTATGCTGGAAAAAAAATCAAATAAAAAAGCCTATAATTCAACAACAAATATATTAAACCTCACCTAACAAAAATATAATTAAGGAATATTTTATTCAAATTTTAATATTTAAAGCAATTTTATTTGTTTACATCTCATAATTGGAAACACTAAACACTTAAGTTCGTAATATATATTGTTGAGAGTTCAAAGGATATTTTCTATCTCAGATATTTGTAAACTAATTCATTCTTAGAGAATAACACTTCGTGACTGCAGTAGTAAAGTACTTATCCCTGGGTTGAATATTATGTTCTGCAGATTATTTTGGCAATTTTTAAAATACCAAACATCTGTACAATTTCCAGTTGCAATGAATGTTTATGCTGGAAAAAAAAATCAAATAAAAAAGCCTATAATTCAACAACAAATATATTAACCTCACCTAACAAAATATAATTAAGGAATATTTTATTCAAATTTTAATATTTAAAGCAATTTTATTTGTTTACATCTCATAATTGGAAACACTAAACACTTAAGTTCGTAAATAAATCTAAATTTTCCTCTTTCTCACACACACAAAAAAATATCGTTCAAAAACTAAATGTAAAATGTAAATTACAAAAAAACTATCTAAAATCGCGGATTGAAATTCAGTGCATTATGATTTTCATAAATTATTTATCTTGCAAGATTTAAAATAAAAACGTATATAAAAATTATTCAAAATTTACTATTGTAAATATTCTGTATTAATTGACACATTATATATTAATTTAAATAAATTATTATTATTTTATAACATACTATCTGTCACATTGTTAAAATCTGTTTATAATTTCTTTGGATGGATAATAGATAATTTATACTATGTCATCAAAGTTTCTTTTTAACGATTGAGGTGAAAACAATATATAATATTAAAAAGAATAAACTAAATTTTAACAACCGAACCGAAATGGTTTCTTTATTTTAGTCTTTTTTTTAAACTTTTCAATGAACATGTTATTTTAATTGGTTCCATTGATCATTTATTCGAAAACCCTCCTTATTTCGTAACGGAAGTGGTCGAACATTTCCAATTAAAGCATTTAATTGAACAGTCATTTGAACTCCTCGTGGACATTTGTTTAAGTGATTATCGTGGCTTTTGCTTCATATATATTTATTGTAATTTACCTTTACACCTATTTCAATAAATAATATGTCTAACGTCTGATTTCCGAAAAAATAAATATTTTATTTATTAATTTCTTTGTTATTTTGCATTAGCTACATAATTGCTTTATTACATAGTTACATAATTACTTTATTATACTAGTATATATTAATTGTGATTTATCTTTAATTATATCTATTTGCTTTCTCATATTAATTTTAATTTATTTCATTGAATAATAGGTTTTTTAACATTTAGTTTCCAAATAAATATTTTATTTATTAATTTCTATGCTATTTATGTTTAACAATTCGTTTTTATTTCAAAATAGTTGATGAAGAAATATATTTTTTATGTACCTACACTCTTAAAACAAACGAGCGGTTTTAACTCAGTCTGAGTTCATTTCCACTCCTTTCCGTGCCAAAAATGCACTTCTCATATAGGAGTGAATTTCACTCTTTTTCGGAGTGGGTAAAAGAAATAAAAGCAAACAATCTGCGTCCTACACTCTTAAAACGAGCGGTTATAACTCAGTCTGAGTTCATTTCCACTCCTTTCCGGTGCCGAAATGCACTTCTCATATAGGAGTGAAGTTCACTCTTTTTCGGAGTGGGTAAAATAAATAAAAGCAAACAATCTGCGTCCTACACTCTTAAAACGAGCGGTTATAACTCAGTCTGAGTTCATTTCCACTCCTTTCCGGTGCCGAAAATGCACTTCTCCTATAGGAGTGGATTTCACTCTTTTGTTTTAAGAGTGTACGAGATTTTGCATTCGGTCGGCTACAAAGCAGCGTTATACTTTATAACCGTTCATAACAACAAAAGTTAGCTAAATAACCAAAGAAAATTTATCGGCGGCCCCGGATGGCCGAGTGGTCCCGAGTGGATGGCCCGGATGGCCACCATTAAGCTAGCAGTCTGCGCGCTGTAACGGGTGCGGGTTCGATTCCCGCCTTCGCCCTGGGTGTACTTTCCTTTCTCTGTGACAGTAAAAAATTCTTTCTGTGTGTGTCTTACTTGACGAAGGCTTATAAGCGGGTTCTGATCAAGACAAGCCGGAATATATAAGTACAGCTGAGGAAAAAAAAAACGATCCACCCTTCGTTTTTCGGCTGTTATTGGTCAAGGAATTTTGTGAAAGGTGTCATTTTTCAGGAAATAGCGTAAGAAATTGAGAACTGGCAACCAAAATTGTATAAGGGGTCGTCTACATATTAAAATGAATACCAACTTTGAAAATTCCAATGGCAACACCCAATTATTTTTATATAAAAATGTTTATCATCTTCAAAATACCCCAGGTCCAAAAGAAAATTTATTTATTTGCATTATTTGTTGAGATATAAGCATTCAAAGTTGAACGCCCATAATGTTAAAAGAGTTTCACAAACTTTTATTCATACCTCCACAAATAAAATGAATTAAACCAAAATTTTTTTTGATTATATACTTCTCAATTTTCCAAAAACAAATCACACAAGTTTTTTCATCAATTTTTCATTATTATTATTTTTTTATTTAAATTTAAATAAGAAAAAATAAAACATGAATAGCAACCCCACATTTTTGTTACATAAATCAATAAAATAGATCAAGTAGAACCAAAATCCCGAATATTTTAATTCAACAACAATTATTTGCCGAGTTATTGTAAAAATACTGAAAAAAAACGAATTTTAGGGACCGTGTAAAAAATTACTTAGCAAATTGGATCCTAACTTGCATCACTGTTTGGTGGTTGAAAAGCGTTTTTGGTAAATGTTTATTCAAATTATTGATGTCTGTCAAATGTCTAAAAATCTTTTCTTATTTCAAGTGCATACAATGTATTTTGTTTGTATAATTAACATTAAATTATATCGATTACTATGTTTTTGAATGTATGTTATTTCCAATACAATTTCAAAAAGTGTGTTTGATAGTAAAAATTAAAAACCCTAAAATATTTTTGGAACTCGGTGTTTAGCATATTTTATTGTTACCACATTGATTATTTAAAATGATTAGTGCCCACTGCCTTGGTTAAAAATCATTGCCAAATCATTCTGCGTAATTTTATTTTGCTTTCCTTAAATATCGTGTTAAGATCGTAACTCTCGTTTAGTAATAGTATAGGTTTATATTACCGATAAAATGAAATCCCGACAAGGACGAAATCCCGAATGGGTCGAAATCCCGAAAATAGATTTTTGTCCATTTCGCGATTTAAAAAAAAAATTATTAGAGATTACTTATTTATTTACTTATTTGGTTAGTTATTTAGTTATTTAGTTAGTTAGTCAGTCAGTTAGTTAGTCAGTCAGTTAGTCAGTCAGTCCGTTAGTTAGTCAGTCAGTTAGTCAGTAAGTTAGTCCGTTAGTTAGTCAGTTAGTTAGTTAGTCAGTCAGTCAGTTAGTAAGTTAGTCAGTTAGTTAGTTAGTCGGTTAGTCAGTCAGTTAGTCAGTCAGTTAGTTAGTCAGTTAGTCAGTGAGTCAGTCAGTTCACTGATTGACAGTCAGTTAGACTTAGTTAGTCAGTTAGTCAGTGAGTCAGTCAGTTCACTGATTGACAGTCAGTTAGACTAAGTTAGTCAGTCTGGACTAACTAATGGAGCGACTAACTAACGGACTGACTAACTAACTGACTGACTGACTAACTAACGGACTGACTAACCGACTAAGTAACTGACTGACTAACGGACTAACTAATGGACTGACTAACTAACGGACTGACTAACTAACTGACTGACTAACTGACTGACTGACTAACTAACTGACTGACTAACTGACTGGATAACTAACCGACTAACTGTGTGACTAACTAACTTACTGACTGACTGACTGACAAACTAAGTGACTAACTAACTGACTAACTAACTGATTAACTAAATAACTAATCTCTAATATTTAAAAAAATCGAGAAATGGACAAAAATCTATTTTCGGGATTTAGATCCATTCGGGATTTTGACTCATTCGGGATTTCGGCTTGTCGGGATTTCGTCTGTCGGGATATGTCCCAGACCCAGTGTGCCGAATTTTAAACAAACTTTTGTAGCATTATGAATGAAACAAAAATTTGCATAAAATGTAAAACATAAATGTAATAATCATGTTTGTCTATCTGATTGTAACTAATCGCATTTGAAAATATGTTCGTTATAAATAATCGTATATGTGACTTAATTTAAAATTAAAACTTTTTCTCGTATACCCTTTATTTTATTTCTGAATTTTAAAAATCCAAAATTAAAAAAAAGGGTAAAAACATAAAAAAATCACAATATTAGTGAAGAAGGTTTAATTCTAGCATCCTTTGGCGAGATTATGGTAACCCTTTTGTTAGCTTGTCGTTTCGAAAAGACACCCTAAATATTACCTTTTCCAATTTGGAGATTTCCCCCTAATCGCGTTCAAAATTAATGCTTTAATATCTCGGCAAATAATGAAAAAGAAATAATTCTTTTTTATACCTAGGGTATTTTGAAGGTGCTGAACATTTTTATGTAAAAAAAATTGGGTGTTGCCATTGGAATTTTCAAAGTTGGTACTCATTTTAATATGTTGACGACCCCTCATACAATTTTGGTTGCCAGTTCTCAATTCCTTAAGCTATTTCCTGAAAAATGACACCTTTCACAAAATTCCTTGACCAATAGAAGCCGAAAAACAAAGGGTGGATCGTTTTTTTTTTCCCCAGCTGTACCTACCCCCCCCTAACATTATCGACACATTTCCTCTTTACAGAGTATTATTGACTCATACTTAATATTCAAACAAAATTTGAAGTCTCAAATACCTTAACTAACTATCAGGTAATTTCTGAAAACTGTTATCTTAATCGGAAAACTCCCGGTGGAAATTTATATTATGGTAATGATTTCCACATTAAGTACAGTGTTTGGCTGATCGAATGCCATTTTCCCATGACTACTAATGGTCCTTTTTACCTTTGATCTTTTGAGTCATTCCTTGTGTTTTAATAGGAAGATTTAATTCACTACCGGGAATGTGAGTGGCTCATTAGTACTTTGATATATGGGCCAAATAAACTGTTGTCAGCTTTTAATGTTTTGGAAAAATGAGCAATATTTTTAAAACATAATTTGGAAAGAGCTGCTTGTTTGCAGCGTTTTAATGTACTTAGATAATTTCTTTTCCAGTTTGTCTACTTTAAATCGCAGTTGGTAAATTAACAAAACTGCAGGAAAATCAAATATTTTTTATTAGTGTAAAGTATATTTAATGGTTAATGCATAGTTTTTTATTATATTGCTGCTATTTCAAAATTTCTGCTGAATATCCCTTACTAGTCAATTAAATAGAGTTATTTATTTTATTGAAAAAGTTAATATAATTACACATGTTAAAAAATATGAATATTTTATTTTAAAAAAATCTAAATGTTTTTTTAGAAAAAATTTGAGGTTTTTTTTTTTCAATTCACCATATTAAAATGATTTAGTTTAATAGAATTCAACAAATTACTTTTTGGATGAATTTAGTAAAGTTTCAATCAAAACACCATTTTAATTTGTAAAATTTTAGCATATGTCTTGAAACCCAAAAACAATTTTTGAACATGCTTCTGACAAAAATAATTGAATTCATGTTTGAGGATATTATTAGTTAAATTTAAAGCCAACCAAAGGCTATGTCCTCACTACGACATCAAATGCCACAAAGGCAACAAAACTTGGCGACCGCCAAGGGCGCCAAGCGATGCAATAGCTTAGGGGATGACTCTGCCAAGTCGCCAAGTTTTGTTGCGTTTGTTGCCTTTGTGGCATTCGTGGCGTAGTCAGGACATATCCAAAGGATTCTTATTTTACTAAACTAAAAGCTTCTTGTGATTCTGCAACTCTTAAAAATCGCTGAACATGTTTATGAAGAGGACGTTTTGAATTATTTTCGGGACCACTGTTAAAAATTAAGTTTTAAAATAGAACTGTCTATGAGTCCCTAAAGCTTTGAGAACAGTAAACATTGTTTAAGAGATATATGAGTTTTTTTCCCACTTTTAAAATATACAAGAGTTATCTTTGTAATGAGTGACCGCGATGATTCACCGCGTAAGTCAAATCAAAATTTCAGCTAAAATGAAATTTTCTGACAACAATCTCGTTTTGGTAATGATTTGTTTTGGTAATACTTGAATTTTAGTTTTATTAAAACTGATAAAGCTTAATAAACAACAGGACGAAAAACATGTTACCCATAGAGAATTCTGAAATATAACACCACCAATCATCAACAAAAAATGCTCATTTTGAAATTGAAATCGAAACAACTAATGAAATCATAGGAAGGGCAAATATGAAAACAGGAGAGCTATTACGTCAATCAAATCCATTATTTTTTTAACTACGTTTTATTAGAGGATTTGACCCACTAACTTCAGAAACATTTAATACGATTCCATAGCTGACTTCCATAACTTGATGAATTAAGAGAATTATATCAAACTGTTAAAAAGTGTGCTGTTAAATAATGTTATTATGTTTCCTTGGAAAATATAAAAATCCCATACATCTATTATGATGTGACAGAAACCGTAAAAAGCCAAAAGAGTATCTGTGCAGATACTTTCATGACTTTTTCCAGTTCTTCATTTATGCCAGGGAATAAATGAAGAATTTTTTTAAAAATTTCATACAAAATAAAATCAGTTGAGTCAAATGGAGTAAAATATACAATTTACCACTGCATTTTTTATAAGGAAACTATGGAATTGTTTAATGTCTGTGTAACGAAATTGTATATCTAATTCCAATGTAAACAATACCTCAATATGCAAGGAAATTCAAAAATATCACTCTAAAATGAGAAAGAAAATGTTATTTAATTTTTTAGTAATTTAAAAAAGCATGTAACGCAATCTGATTATAACATATATATTAGTATAATATCCATAACAAAGTAAAAAAGGATTCCAAATTAATTAAAAATGGATTAGTATTTCGTTTATACATATAGTATTTCTAAGATTCAACCAACCTTTTTTCCAATTATCTGAAACACAGATAATTTTCTGTTTACTACTTTGAATGTCTCTTGTTTTCCGATATTGCAACGTTGAAGAAAAGTGATTGTAGTTCAAAGGAAGAAGTACCACTTTTCCCATATAGTACTACACTGAAAAAAAATTCTAGTCCAACTACCAGAATCTGGTATATTTAACCGTATTTTCTGGCTCATATGGAACACCAAAAAATGTGGTTTATCTACCAGTATCTGTTTGGTAGTGACTTTATGGTAAAAATTACTAGAAAAATATGGTTTCATTACCATGATGTTTGGTAGCGCATTTGGTTTTATTACTTTATGTAGTGGTTTTACTACCATATGGTAGTGGTTTTATTACCATATATAGTGGCTTTATTACCGTATGTAGTGGTTTCATTACCGGTATATAGTTTTTTTTTATTACCGTATACAATTGTATTATTTGCCGTGCACAAAGTTAATATTACCAAATAAGATTACGTAAACCAAATGCGTAATCACCGTATTTCTATTATAAATTTTAAATTTCATTTCGCAAGAAATGTACCGGATCCATCGGGAAATGTCGCGCGGAGCTCCATTTTCATACTACTTTCAATAAAATGCAAAATATACTATACTAGTTATAATTAGTTTAGTTTGCTTATATGACTTCTTTCGAGTTGCCACAAACGACTGCAACACAGCACCGCCATGTTTGATGAGTGATATTTACCATACGCATATTGGTAGTCAAAATTTCAGCTAATACCGTGGGTATTTGGTCTGTGTAAGAAATTATATCTACTCCACATGTAACAATACCTCAACTATGCAAGGAAATCAAGAATATCACTCTAAAATGGAAAAAAATGTTATTTAATTTTTAGTAATTAAAAAAAGCGATGTAACGCATCTGATTATAAACATATTATATAGTATAATATCCATAACACAGTAAAAAAGGATCCAATATTAAAATTGATTAGTATTTCGTTATCATATAGTATTCTAGATTCAACCAACTTTTTCCAATTATCTGAACACAAGATAATTTCGTTTACTACTTGAAGGTGTACATACTTGTTTTCCGGTATTATTGCAAACGTTGACAAAAAGTGATGTTAGTTCAAGGAAAGTATCACTTTTCCCGTATAGTACTATATAAAGTATCTAGATACAAAACTCACAGTCTCTGATGTTTAACGAAGATATGGGGTCTGTTCCTTTCATTGGCGACTTGGTCCAAATGAATCTCGCCAATTATCAGAAATATGAGCCTATATCTTCGTTATAAACTGGCAAATCTGAGTTTTGCAAATGGACCCTTCACATGTTATCGATGGCTAAACGGTTATGCGATCATCATACACAAACAACGATAACCTTAAAAAGTCCAGTGTGAAAAGTGATGTATCTACTATTTTTAAATCAACGTTAGAATCAGCACTTTTTCATCTAACTCTGCAAAATACTATCTCTCTCCAAAAGGTACATTCGGCCTCCAAACGCAAACAGCGAAATCCTTAGAAACACAATTGATTTCCAATATCCACATATCTATCAATTACGCTCATCAAGATGAATGACCGATTTCCTGAATCCAGAAGCACCATATGTTTTACGCTAAATTATCCACAAAGCATCAGATCTCGTTCTGTGTTTGCCTTGCTGCCGCACAAGAAAACCATTATAATGCAATCGATACCCTCACTGACGTATGTATGCCACAACTGGGAAAAGGACATCTCACATTAACCTGTGGTGATTTTCTTTGTGCCTGTGATCAATAAATAGGTATGATGGATTGAGGTTTATTTTTGATTCTGTGCTATGTCTATTAACACATTTCTACGACTGCTGGGAAGTAAAAATAAAGTGACGGATCAAACCAAATATGAAGTTAAGGCATAGGCATACGTTGATATATCCTTTGGAAATATAAACAATTTTAGATAAACCATTATACGTTAACCTGTGGTGATTTTGTTTGTTTCTAATAAATAAATAGGTATAAAATATTATTTTTGCTTTGGTTTTATGTCTATGCAAATAAAAATAAAACGTGATGGATAAAACAATATTTTGTGTAGGTTTTGGTATAATTTGGATATTTCCTTATAATTTGGATATTTCCTTAAAATTTGGATATTTCCTTTTGTTTATAGACATTATTATTGGAACAAAAATCATTCTACGTTAAACTATGGTGATTTTCTTTGTGCCTGATCAGTGAATAAGGTATGAAGAATATACTTTATTATTGTGCTTCTGTTCTATGTCTATGAAACTATTTGTACTAATATTGGGAAGTAAAAATGATATGGAAATTCAGAAGGATAAAATCAAATATAATGTTGACATTTTAGACAAACTCTGAATATTTCCCTTTGTATATAGACTATATTTGTGAAGGGACATTCTACATTAACTTTTAAGGACTTTTTTTTTGTATAGGGATTAATCTATACATACTTCTTTGAGCAGAAGAAAACATATATCTGCCTCCTGAAGTGTCGATATATATATATATATATATATATAGTATATATATTAAATATAATATATATATATATTAATATAATATATTATAATATATATATATATATATATATAATATATATATATATATATATATATAATATATATATATATATATATATATATATATATATATATATATAATATATATATATATATATATATATATTATATATATATATATTTAACATCAGTATAATTTAGAAGAATACAAAATATATTTGTAATTAAAACAATTTATGTCATTTATTTGATTACAATATATAAACAATTATCTTGAGGGTAGACATTACAATTATGGAAATTTAAGTCTTTCTGTCTATCAGCATGTTAACCTCCTTAACTTCTGTATTAACTGTCTAATTTAATTTTTTTTTTCTTTAAAAGGTACAACATCAGAGTTCTATCTTTTAAACTTTTTATCCATATATATGTACAATACGTCAGTAACTTAGTCTAAAATCTGTTTCATCTTCCGTTTTAAAAATTCAAAAGCAAGTGTTTAGAGTAGTGATTGTAGTTTGCTGCTGCAAATTTACAAATTCGCCTTTGCAAATTTTACTCAGAATACGCCCTTTGTGATTTTGAATAGTTGATAACTTATGTATAGGGGCAATTGTAAAACAAGACAATTGAAAAAAAAACTTTATGAACGTAAACCTTCATCAAAAAAATTTGCATACATGTTTTTAAAGTAATTTTAAGTGCATTTTTAAACATTGCATTTCTTTTAAAAAATTTTTTAGAAAATTTCCAAAATTATTGATGCAGCACTTTTGAAAACGATAGTAAACACATTTATGTGAAAAGATACTTAAACACATTTATGTGAATATTTGTAAAATTACATGTCTTGTGGCGCATTTTTCTTCTAATACCTCTGTTGCGCCATAAAACGCAATACCATGCTGAGTGTTGTCTATAATTTGTATGGATAAGCATTATTTAAAATTTCTGCTGAAACGCAATTTCAAAAGGCTCAACCTTTCAAATGAGATCTAAGCTAACTAAAACCATCTAAGTTTTGAAAGGTTCACCCAACACAAAAGAGAAAGATACGTCTCACGAACCACTCTTCATTGTCATGACAACTAGATCAAGTCGAGAGGAAAATGTTCCTACACTCTGCTTCTTTGACTAAAATATTACGAGAAATAGTTTGGTGGGAAGTTATCCTATGGACTTGACACCATAGTACAATCAGCGATTCATCTTCCTTTCTTCTCAGCATCCCTTTGGGAAGATGAGGAAGATTAAAGATATGAATCTCATCATATTCATTATCTTTAGACTCTTTTCTGTGGATGCATCAGCGGAAGTAGGGAAAGATAACTCCCAAAGGTTGTGCTGATCCGGTTAAATCTGCCAGTTCCGGGGAGTGTTGTTTGTTTCTAGTGTAAAGTCTTTAATTTCGGGAGAAGAGTTAAACTAAAAGTTGAAAAATAGCTCTCACTGCGTTGAGACATATTTTCTCGTGTAGGTATGTCGGGTAATAATAAATACCTTATATAGTTTTCCTTGTGAATATTCTACATGTAAATTGAAGTAAGAATTGAAACCATTGAAATGGTGGAAATTGATGGCAATTAAAGATTATTCTTATTTTAGAGATTTTCTTATCATGAATATCATTTTGTAGCTCTTACCACTTTTGTGTATGAGTTATCGTCCAGAAACTATTTATGAATTAAACGAAACAGAACTTGAAACTCTGAATAATACCGTTTAACCCTCTGAGGGATAAGCAAATTGGCTAAAGTGTAAACTTGTTTTCACTGCATAAGATTTAAATTAAAAATTTTAACTGAACATTCAATTTCTTAAATTTTTGAGAAATTATATTTCTGTAGTGGATGGTTTCAAATGGATCCTTCATACTTTAAATTTCAAAATGTAAAAAAATATTAAATTTATACATTTTTAAAAAATTATATGTGTTGCTGGAAAAACTAACAGTCAGGTGACGGGTTTAACGTCTGTCAGGTGACGGGTTTATACGTCTGTAATGACTTACGAATCAGATAAGATGTTTATTTATATTATGCCAAAAAGCCTTTGAAAAGCATTTTATTTCGACGTATCACCAAAGTCAAGCGATGGGTAAACACCTAGGACACCGCGTTCTGTTGTACGATGCCGATATACCGTCCAACATACTTCAAACTTATATATATATATTATTATATATATATATATATATATATATATATATACTATATATATATATATATATATATATATATTATATATATATATATATATATATATATATATATTTTATATATATATATATATTATATATATATATATATATATATATATATATATATATATATATATATATATATATATATATATATATATATATATATATATATATATATATATATATATATATATATATATATATATATATATATATATATATATATATATATATATATATATATATATATATATATATATATATATATATATAATATATATATATATATATATACTATATATATATAATAATATGCGAACAAAAAAAAAAAAGTAAACAAAAAATGAAAAAATATAAAAAAAGGTATGGAAAGAAACCAAAAATATTGGGAAAGGCCATTTCATCAGGAGGTAAAAACCTTACAATCCCCATAATAATATTCAACAATCTTCCATAATAATATTGATAAATATAAGCTTTCTTTTCTTAATAACATTGACAATTTCATCCTTAAAATTTCTTATCAGTATAACACACCCTTGGAACAGTTCACTATGTGGAAGTGAACACTTTTTAAACATTTTCAAACCTTCATAGATAACAACTTTTATAATTTTAATTTCTCCCACTACAACCAAAAACACTTAAAAGCTTCTGTCAAACACATCCAAAATAATTTTATTATAACTCCAGTGGACAAAGCCTCCAATAATTATGCTTTCCATTTGTAAAAACTTCTACTTGTCTCTTCTTGACAATGAACTAAAATCATCCGACACATACAAACTCTCAAACTTGGACTACAAAAGTGTATGTAAAAGATTATTGCCTTCAATAAATATTTAAAATTAATAAACTCCTCCATTAAATTTCCTTATGTTACCATCACTCCAAAATTCCACAAAACCCCTTTAGCTTTTCACTTTATAACCTGTGGTTCCAACACTTACATCAATAAACCTGGTGATATCTTTTTTAATCTGCTGAACAAACTTTACAATTTTATTGTCGGTGAAGGCTTTACTTGGATTATTAACAACAATAAACCTGTTTTAGAACACTTGCATAACAAGAATATTCATTCAGTTTGACACTTTTGACTTC